>JANPWX010000106.1:2605120-2723682 GCA_024734555.1 Trochalopteron elliotii | reverse complement strand
GTAGGACAAGTATATGGTTTTCTCTAATAAGCAAGTTCTTCTGATTACCCTGCCCTAACAGCATAATTGCATTCTGGATGTTCTCTCCTCAGCAGTAACTCTGATAATTACAGTCCATGTGTGGTCCAGGTCCTGGCAGGGGGCAAGGGGGTGGGGTTTGGGGATTTGCTGTTGTTGATGTTGTTGCTCTAATCTGAATTTTAAAAATATGTGCCCAGATTTTTCTGCACTGCAGCTATGGTCAGGCTCTAGGATAATCTCCAGGATGACACAGAGTAGCTATCAGGTTTTCATTTTTCACCATAGTTGAAAAAAAAAAAAACCAACAAAACAATTGCAGCTTTCCTTGATGGAGGGAAGTGGGAAAAGGAGAGGTAAGGAGGGGCGGCTGGTGTCACCCATTTAACTTTGTATTTTGTGTTTTCCTGTGAACATATTGTGTGAAAAGCACAACCCAAGGGTATCTGGGTTTCTGACATTTTCTTTCTTCATGGCTCATGCCACTATAAATCCATCAGGCCTGCAGTCACATCCTCACAGTAGCCTGGAGTGAGCTTGCAAGAGGCCAACCTCGAGCACCAATTCTGCCCTGAATATCCATATAGAGGAGGTTGCTCAACCTTCAGCTATATTTAGGACTGAATTTCAGCTGATGAAATATCACTATAAGAGCTCTTTCTCCTAGAAAACAGAGAGCCAAATATTAAGGCATTTAGCCATCAAAAGAAATTAGTACAAAGCTTTTAGATCCAAGAGGATTTAAGTGTGGAACAGTCCTGTAGGAGTGCTTGGACAAATCTACTCTTATAGTTCTTAAGAAGTACTACAGAACCATCCTCATTTTCCAATTTTTCCCACAAAAAATTACATTTACTGCTGTAATATTCCGGTCCTCCTCTCATTTGAAAAAACTCCAGAAAACCCAACCCCACCCAAAGTTTCATCACCTAAAAAAGAGAGAAGCCCGGCAATTATGTATGTCTGTAACTAAGTTATTGCTAATGGTTTATGCAGAAAGTGTTCAAATACTCAGATCACAGTATTAAAAAAAGTGTTTAACAGCCCTAGCAGAACAGCCAATGTTTGACAGAGCCCAAATAACCCATCCTGATGGTGTGGCTGAGTCCTGATAGGAAGAACAATTTCACTGCTGTTGCATGGGGAATTCTTGTTCCATAAACAACCACCTCAGATCTCCTGGGAATGCTGCAGTCACTTCAGGAAATAATACAGCTTGCAATTTGTTAGTTCATGATATGCACTTTGTTTACTATACAAGAAGAGATTTAATGAAATGGCTTGGGGTTTGAAATGGGATTTTTCAGCTATTCATAATTCTGAAGCTGATTTAACCATTCACCTGGAATTGTGATGCAGAGCAAGTAATTGCACAAGTTAATGTCAATTACAATAGCTAACAGGCATAATGAAGTGTTTTGCATATGCACTCATGGGATTTTTGTGCATGCAAATCATTTGTATATTTTGTACAAATTTTCTTCATTGTATGTAAAAGAACTCTTTTATATGTTGTTGCCATGTCTATTTTATTTAGCACAGGATATTAAACTAAACCTTCAAAGAATTCAAGCACACAGCTACCACTGATATGTGTGTTATACTTGACTGACTGCTTACCCAGATTGCATGAATAATGCTTCTTTTTTAAATCAAAGGTTGATTCCTATGTGTTTGTCTGGTTCTCTGGTAGATCAAGGACTTTATTTTTTACTAGAAATACAAAAATTTTAACTGAACTTTGAGAAAATCCCTTTGGGATTTTCTTGAGAATCTCCCAGTGGAAGAACTTTACAAGAGTTGATAGCACAGAGGCCAGAATTTGCCAGACTGCTCTTCTTCCTTTGGTTTTGTTTCATTACTTCAATGTTTCTTTTTTATTTTTTTGAGACTGAAAAAGTCATGCTACTTCAAGTCATTAAGCTTATTCACTTTTACTTGCTCCTGGTTTCTCCACACCCAGATCCTTTCCAGGTGACCCAAGCAGAGTCCTCCAAGAGCCCCAGGCTCCTTGTTTGGTAGAGTAAGGGTTTTGCTCTGTACATTTTTGCTTTTGGAAAATTTTGATGAGATTAGCCTTGAGCTATCTGCATAACCCATTTCATTATGAAATGGGAAAAAAAGAAATGGGAAAGAATCCCCTAAATTCAGGAAGCAGCTGGCACAGGAGGATGATCCAGAAAGCTGTAGCTCCATCAGTGGAATGGTTTGGCAGTTCTGTAATACAGCCCAGGCTTCTTCCAGGGAGCAGAATGACTCAGTGCAGAGGAGACAGAGCTAATGATGGCTGAAGAGTCCTAATGATGCATGTTGTGTACAAACAAAGTACAAATCCATTATATTCCGCTTTCATTTTATTAATTGGTCATTCATTACCCAATGCACTGTCAATTAAGTGGCTCTAAAGAAATTCATGATATCCTCCTGTTCCTTTTATTCATAATAAATATGTCAGTCTCTGATTAAATGCCTGAGTGGATAGAACATGTTTAGAGGATATGACATCGTCTACCTCTTCACAGTATGACCCAAGGCTCTGATGGCACAATTAAGGCATGCTCCAGCAGACAGACCAGCTCCCCACAGTGAGTTTCCTCAGTGGGCTCGTCCAAAGTCATCAGGGTTATGATTCAACCTAAAATCAGTCTCCAGGAGTGTCTCAATACACGCCCTGCAGGAGAGTCTCAGTGTGCTTATGGCTCAGAACTCACCGAGCCTCAGCCTGGGCTGGAGTGAGGCCCCAAGCAAAACCCAGGAATAGCCACCCATGCCTAATAAAATCACCAGTTCTTCCTTCAGAGCATTTGGAAACAGATAGTGTTTAAATTCTGACAAACAAGGTACCAAATAGTCATGTTAGTCTGGGAACACAGTCAAATGGTTCAATCTACTCTAATTTGGCTAATTTCTCCTAAAAATTATAGTGGTCCCTCCCATTTAACAAAATTAGGCAGCATCTGTGCAAAGCAAGGTTTGAATAGCCAAGCATATGTTTTGCACACATGCAAATAAACTTAATTAAGAGTTGCACTCAGTCAGAGTGAACTGACATAAGGTATTGGACTAGGACTGAGCGGTGCCACTTGTGTTTGGCTGCTGAGCACAGACAATACACATTTCAAACACTGCAGAAATAATCTAGCACATACAAACTGGTGATGGTGACAGGAAAACTGTGACACAATCAAGGGAATATGCAGATAGAAGTATGGAGGTGCAAATGCATTACTCATCAGGAACTATTTGCTCAGCTCTAATGGATGTCATTGCATCTGACTAAATCAGTAAAGGCTGTGAAAGCAAATTTGGGTCATGCTACCACCTCAGTTAGTAACTACCAATCTTACTAAGTTTATTGCCTTCTCAACCAGTCAAAAACCCCCAGACTTTTGCATCCAGTTCCCCAGATGATCTGTAATAACTTTCAGATTGCATTTTATCTAACTGATCCTGACCTGAAACATGAACAAGTTCTGTCCTTCTCAAAAAATAGAGAAGCAGCTAAAAATGCGAATTGGAGAGAAACTCCTTGCTTCTTTTTATAGTCACAGCTTGAATTTCATGCATGGCAGTAGCTCCAAGGCACTGAAGCTATTAGATCATTTTTAGTTCTACCTATTATGTGAGCTGTTTTAGAAGAGAGAAAAATCTACTCAAATATATTTAAAGATTAAAGCAAAACATAAACCCCAGTATTTTGAACTTATGCGGGTGTCTGCATCAATGGCCTTCACGGGCCAAGTGCATCCTGAAACAATCACACAGAGCTTGAATTCACAGCCCAAACCCTTACATAAACACTGCCAGCTTTAGTGGGTGTGGCTGTTTAATCTCCAGTGTAGCACTGGGAGGTGACAGTCACACGTCCCGGGCACGGCTCTTCCTTTTGTCACTGATTCACACCAGTCCCAACACTCCAGTGCCAAGGGTGGCTTTGTACCCAAACTGGGGGACAGACACTCAGCCCCTGCAGTGTGACTGGTGCCAAACATGAGATCTCTGAGATCTCTGGATTTCCAGCTGGTGGAAGATGGTTCTCCAGTGGATCAGGAGAGTTAACTCAAGCTGGGGAACTGGTGTGTTCTCTCTCCTTATCTTTCACTTTCTCCCACATACACCCCCATTATCTTTAAAATGTTTTAACTGCTTCTACTGGGCAGAGGAGGAGAAGAGAGGAAAGGTAGGTTTTTGTCAGAGTAATCACCTTGTTCTCTCTGTTTTAATCAAGAGGGTAGGCTTATGTATGCTCACATTTGGGAAAGCAATCTTGAATTGCTGTTGAAGAACCAGCCTGGAAGAGTCATCCAGATGTGTATAATGAAACATCAACTAAATGGGGTGCATAAAAATCTCTAGGGTATTGCCTTAGCCGAGGACCATTAATTCTTAGAACACAGTCATGAGTACAGGATCCTCACCTGAGCTTACAAGCACTGCTTTGTGTTGCCCTTTCTGTGCAGGTCTGGGGGAATTAGACATCCTCCTGCAAATAATGCTTGTTAGAACAAGCTCCTGGGCAGTGGGAAATACCCATGAAAGAGTTGTGTAGCTGCTTGTTTTTCCATATACTAGAGGTAAAAGGGTTACCTAATGAAGAGATACAGAGACTACCTGAGATTTTGTCTGTATTGGAACCAGTTGTGCACCTTTTTCTATTATATTTGTGCTTCTTTTTCTTTCAAAGGGATTTGGGGGTGCTTAGTGCTTTGAACACAGCAAATAAGGGGAATGTGGAATTCAGACCTTGGAAGGACCCGTGAAAGTCAACAGGAGATGGGCTTAGAAATAATCCTGGGTGTTAACATTCTACTACAAGGACTGCTTGTAATCCAGTATGGTATTCCATTTCTTCTTATGCTTTCATAACCAGGGGGTTTATAGGTTGTACATATTTTATATACACTGACAGGTATTTTTAGCTAAAGTTATTTTTGATCCCAGATGCTCCCACAGGATTGGAACTGGCCTTTTGCTTTGGTCTGGTTCAACCTCTGGGCTGACTCAGCACAGTAATGATGTTTTCCTGAGATATATCCTTTACCTAAGTGACACATTTGTGAAACAAGAAAGGGAAATGTACAGAGACTCTAGTGAAGATCAAAATAATCCATATCTTAAATTGCATCTTTCATTACTACTATGCAAGAATAGAAAAATATTTTTTTCCTGTCCTCTGCAGGGCATGAATTTTTAGACTCAAAGACCTTCATTCTGTACTAGAAAGATGCTAAAGCAGGTTTTTTGTTAAAAACTACCGTTCACTCTGATTTTCTAATACAAGAACATCCATGTTTTCCTGAACAGAAGTTATGTGGTGCTAAAGTAATAACTGAAAACATCCTTCCGTTTCCATTGAAGGAAACAGTTGAACTTCCATCTACATCAAAGGATCTCTTTCTGTACTCCTGGCCATTTTAATGGTTTTCTCTAGTAAATCTGAGGGCTAGAAGAGCAGTTGTCATGGGAACTGGCAACAGATGACTCAAGAAAACAAAATTAAATGTTGGCTTGATGTCAACAGCTAATCTAGTGCCCTGCCAACTGCAATCACAGCTAACATGAGCCTTGCCCAGCAAGCTGTGATTTGAAAGGATTTGCAGCCAAAGATAGAGTTTCTCACCCCATGAGCAGGAGAACATTTTAAAAACTTAAACTAATGAGGGGACCCAATAACTTTGGAAACAGTGAAACTTAGAAAAACATTGTTTATAGTTGCTGAGTTAGAGACTTTGCATCCATAAATCAGAGTTTCTTCTTTGACATCAAAATTGTGATGTCAAATTAATTACCATTTCAAGATCTGTCTTAGCATTTTCAGAATCCATATGATTGATTTGTGCTGGGACAGAGTCCAAAAATTGTTTGAAATTGTGGTTTTAGTGCATCTGTTATCTAGAAAATCCATTCCTATGCTATAATCTATTTTGCAAAAGAACATCTTTAAGTATATAATTTTTAGACATGGAATTTAAAGACTTTTTTCTAAGAAATCATATCATATCTTCTTTTGTTTGCCATCAGTAGATTTTAAGGCCTAAAAGGCTGCATTGAAGATTGTAATCCAGAGAATATATAAAAAATTATCCTTTATATCCAGTGATGGAAAATACAGTCTTGGTTAAGAACAATCTGCTAATACTTGGCTCCTCCTAGTGAATGTTAGATTAGCTTATATGGAGTGTAACAGAAAATAGAACAGTCTTGAAATAAAATAAGAGTGTGTTTAGAGTTTGTTTACATAAACACAGGCTATGAAAATCCATGCAGGTTCACTTACAAAAGTACAGTGGATTAATTAACTATTAAAATCTGTGTGGACACTCATGTTGAGAATTAAAGTGAGCTCAATTTAATTTAGCTTTATTCTGTTCCAAAGTAAATAAACCTAAATTGAATTAAGATTACTTTAATTCTAGGAGAAAGTATTCATGCAAATTTACTGTGGTTCAATTAAGCTGCTTCCAAGTACGCACACTTAGGTAAATTGGATTAGATTTTTTGTAAGCATTTCTGTGTTAAAAAGCCTGTAGGATTCATGGAAAGGACAACTTCTGGGCTGAAATGTCTCTGTGTGCAGGAATTTATCAGTCTGGCCACTTAAGTAAACAAGAAGTGATTGATTTTGCTCTTTGTTCTGGGATTTCCCATGTGCATTTTTGCCACATTCTCTCTAGTGCTGTACACATTCCAGGTTACTTCATTGGGAAGATTTTCTAACTGTACTGCAGTTTGGGTTTTATGAACTATGTAGCAAAATTGTCTACACCCACAACACTTGGAAGTTGTGGAAATTTTAGACTTCCAGGCCAGCTTTGTTGTCAGTAGTAAATTGTCAAAGAACTTGTTCAGAACCTACGACAACTCTTTCTCTAAATATTAAAGCTCTCATTAGCTTGATACATAATAAATCCAGTAGGACCTAATTTGCCTTTTTACATGTATAAAATACATTAATACTCCTTCTGAATGAGCATCTCACATGCATCTAACTCAGTTTAAGTCAGGAATAGATTAATCTCAATCTACCCAGTGCATGTCCATGTTTTTCACACTCTTAGGGAATAAAAATCAGCTAAACCTACACAGAAGTGATCTCTAGATCCATCCATCCACTGAAGGGACTAAAAATGTGTCTCAGTCTCCAAACATGGGGCACACATTTCTCTTTTTTGGGGAAGGTAGCTGAGGAGCAGACCAGAGGCGGAGAGAGCAGTAGGTTTTTCAGGGGACAGTGCCCTGCCCAGGTGGGTGAGTGTGTCCAGGACATTGCTCACATGCTGTTGAATGCTCTGGAAAAAGCTCATTTGTGGCTGGCCTATCATGAAACCAAGAGGGAGTTATGCTACCATATTATGTCTTTGGAGATTTTTGTTCAATTTATGATCTTTGTTCAAGCCTGTGCCTAAAGGCACAATTTAGCCCATATGTTGTACATAAAGAGTTCAAAGAAAAGTACATGCAAGTGCAAGTGCTCAATTCATCTGCCTTTTCTTCCATTACAGCTGCATTGTGCATTTCTGAAAGTAGACAGCGTTACAAACTTATCTCATCTATTTGCATTATATTCCACACAGAATGGCCTATAAAGAATGCAGTTAATGAATAAAATATAAGGTTTAGATTTAAAAAAAATCATCTCTATTTCTGTTCAACAAGTGCTGAGATTTCTCTGTGTGTTTGATGGGAGTTTTGACTTTTTAGTGCACTTTCTATTGGCTGTGCATGGCCCTGAGCTGACCTTGGTGCTGAATGTTGGCGTGGTTCTCCCTGGTCCACATTCCCACATCCCCGGGGCTCCCGGGGTGAGAGAGAGCTGTAAGTTTATGAGGATAAATAATATGTTGGGATATGCTACTCCTATTAGTTGATTAATGTAGAACCAGTCTCAGATTCTTACAGCAGTTTTGGAGGAGGGCTGATGAAGAGAGGCCCAAAACAACCGTCCATGGAAGCATTACCTGACAGGAAAATCAACAATTCCTGGTGTGCTGATTTGGATCTATGGATATGGATGAAAACTTTATCCGGTTTTAATCCTCCAAGGAATGGAAATATGGGTTTAAGGCTATGGCTTGTGCCACCTACACTGTCCTCATATTCAGTTGTTTCATGATTTGTCCCATATAGGAAGGACAGAAATCTGTGTTTTCAGAACTGACTAGAAACAAATTGTGTACTTTTACACAGTGCAGAAATTGCCTTCTCACTGATTATACTCTGGAAAGACCATCACAACTTCAAGTGAAAAGGCAGGAGAGATTGTGAAGAATGCTCACAGAATGTGGGAAGTGATAAGAGAAAATCCTACAGGGATTACAGTTGAGTGCTACTGCTTTTTAACATCACTCTTTTCACTTTATTTTATGTTGGCTGGGGAAAAAGTGGTCATCCCTGTTTCAAATTATATGCTCTGTGTGACAAATGTTAGAAGCTACAAAAATCTTATTTTAACAAGTGAGGGGAGAAATACATGTTGTGTGTGATGTTAGGTAATGTCCGTAAAGCTTCCCTTAAAAATTTATTTAGAGCTCAAACTAGGAATTTCAATTGCAAATAGAGAAATTCACCCCAAGGAATGCTGCTGGTTATCAACAGCTGGTTCACTTTTGTATTTTTTGTATAAAATGAACCTGATTTACTGTTTCTTGCTTTACCAAAGTTACTCTTGCAGTCTAGAAGAGTAGATAGTTTACAGGCTGCTAAGCTTTTCCAGCTTTGGCCAAGTGGAATTTTCTACTGTGCTTCAGTGTTTCTGCCTGAAGGTCAAAGACATATATTTGGGACATCTGTAGAAATATTGGTAAATAATTGATGGATGTGGATGTGTATTTTATTTGTAGGGGTTACATAAACAGATCACAGGATCACAGAGTGATTCAGGCTGGCAGGGATCACAGAAGATCATCCAGTCCAATACAAAGGTTCTTTGCAAGGGAGAGTTTCTAGTTTCTCAGAGGATGTTGTGGTTGGAAAATAAACTGAATTGTGAAGTTATATCTTGTTATTGCAGAAATAGGGGTACATACAGCATGATGATACTTCTTTGTTCTGTCATATACCTTAAGAAGAGCTTTTATTCCTGTCAAAATCAGTGTCAGTGAAATAAAAACTGGAGTGTTGGGTCTTTCACTAATTTTGGAGTAGTACTTAGGTGTAATCAGTTTAGGGTCCCATTATCCATCCCTCACTCACAGAGCAGTGCTGTGCTCTGTGGATAATCACAGCAATGTTCAACAGGAATACACCTGATTTAGTGACCTGAGGGATGCTGGCAGGATCTGCCATTTGCATTAATTGCACCTTGATCCTCTCTCTGGAAATAGCTGTACATGCTGGCACAGGGCTCAGAAACTGCGTCAGTGACATCCTCACCAAGTGATAATACTCCCCATCCACTGTCTTCATTTACAGGACTATAAACATGGATTGATAGAAAGCCCTCGAGTCCTGACCCTGGTGCAGTTGGAATGATGCATTTAATCATTCATCACCTACACTGATAAATCCAGGCTTAATGATTTTCATAATAGCTCAGGATTGCACTGAGTGGCTGCTGTTTGGAAAACTGTGTTGGAATAATCACTTCAGACCTGTGCAAAGCAGATATGGCACTACAGACTCCCCATTGGCTAAATTATGGCTCCAGACTCTTTCCTGGGCAGCAGCTTTTTATCCCTGATATTCCAACATTAGGTAATCTCTTGCCCTCATAGGAGCTCTACAAACCCGCTGACAAAAGCTAGAAATATCATCAGAAAACATATTTAAATTCTCAGCCCTTCACCATTTTGGTGTTTCCCCCTTACAGTAATTTCTGGGCTTGGACAGGGTTTTATACAACTCAGTTGCATAACAACCTTTCAGTGAACCATTAAATTGCTTACACATACAACAAATTTCTGTGACAGATGATGAAAATAAAAATTGAAAAAAGGTCTTATTGAGAAAATGAAAGGACCTTATTCCCACATTTTAAACTCCCAAATATCTTAATTAAGATGGAGCAAGACACATGGTGATAGTAGTATATGAATTTTCTAGCTTTTTAGTATAATTGTGAGAACATTTTGAAGATACTTCCAGGAATATATTGGAATCTCTGGTCTCTCTTTTTCTATTAAATATAACATTAATTCCAAATCAGCAAAGGTTACAAATGTTAATTACTGCAGTAGTAACAAAGTACTGCAAGCATGTTAAGTGTATTCAAATGAAAAAGACTTTAAAATAAGAGACATTTCTTTGGGTTCATGACAACAAGAGAACAAATGCCTCATTCTACAGTGTTTCTAAATCTAATCTTAAAATTTTTGTTTTAGAAAGTAACTGTTTCCAATTTATATGAGTATGCCTCTTCTATAGGTATTCATTAAGTCTGATAGAAAAAAAGTCTCAAAACTGAGTCCAAACATAATTTATGAGTACTTAAGAAATACTGAATGTTGCAGTCCTAATTTCACCTAATTTAAAACCTGTTAAGAAGGATTCCTCAAATGCCAATTTTTCTTCATTGTGAGTGTCTCAGGGAGTCTTCTGATTCTATTTGAAGAGTTCTAAAATTAGCACTCAGCATTCTGATACACAGACAGATTTTCTCATTATCATTTTTTTCTTGGAAGACAGGAATCAAAAGCAAAACACCTTGGATTTTCCAGAGGTGACCTACCCAATTTGCACCCAGTGGCCCCTTCCTCAGTGAGAAAACAAGATTTTCAATATCCACCTATGCTTTATGTGCCAAGTTTGTGCTCTGTCAACTGCCCAAGCCATTACTTGGTAACTTTGACAAGTTAATCTCTTTTTTACTGGAAGACTTTTAAAGAAGTTCCACAATAAGGCATTGGAAGATGGAATGTTGGCCAGCTTCAGTGAAAGGAGTTACAATTTATTACCAGCAAAGACTGTCTTATATTTTAGCTATAATCCAAAGATCTATGAATCTCATAAATAAATGAATGTCTTGTAACACAGAAATGCATTGGCAGCTGAAATGTAAATTATTATCCAAAACTACTGCCACATTCACAGAATTTTACATGAGATATTTGGGATGTTTTATGAAATTCACATACTTAAAGCATGTTTGCTAAGAAAATCTTGACTAAAACTTAGTTCCCACTAAGAAATGGAGAATTCCATTCCAGGGAGAATACAAAGTGTATGGATGAAGCTCAGGTTCTAAAAGAGATACTTTTAGAAGGCCTGTATTCACAGTAGAGATGATTTATCCCTGCAGTGTAAGTAGCCAGAGGTGCTTCATATATGGAAGTGTAAAAATGAGAGTCCTGAGTCTCGTGCAAAAGGGGAAGATTAAGTCTGAGTCCTGTCAAGGAGGCAAAGTTTTATTTATGGCATTGAAAAATCTGAAGTTAAGCCGTTCTAGGCTCTTGGGGAATTTTGCCCATCAGCAAGAGTACACAGCATCAGCTTCCTCAAGATGTTTATTCATTTGTTAGTCCAGTATCCAAAGTTTCCTCTTGCCTTGGTTGCTGCTGTGGCCGTGACACAGCTCCTGCACTGGGGAACTTCTCTGGGCCTGAAGAGTGATGATTCACAGAAACTTCTGCACCAGGATAGATTTGTTTATTTTTCACTTGCATTTAAGAAGCTTTTGCCAGATTTTCAAACTTGTGTGCCTAAATTTCAAGTATTTAGAAGCTTAGCAAACGTGGGTTTAAAATTCAAAGAAGCCTGTTTGGCATAAGGCATCTCCCTGACAAATGAATCCTATTAACCTTGTAAAGACTAAGTTCTTGGATTTAGGCACATGTTTGGGAACTTTGCTTTAAGAGTCTTTAATTTTTAACAGATATTTTATTTAATATTTTTATTTACATTTGAAGTTAGGCCTTTGGTTTTCATGGCTATTCCCAGAACTTCAGTAAGCAGAAGGGAATGTTTTCTCTCCACAGAATGGTAAGAGATGGACACTGTATTTTTTTTTAAAATTAGCTGCCACTGACATTAATTAAAAGATTCTCAATGATAATAAGTTGTTGAAACAATACTTCATTAAACTTATTCCCTAAAGAATCCCTTAGGGAATAAACAGTGGGCTGTCCACTGAAGTCCTATTTATGACTGAAAGCCTCTGCTTTAAATATGTTCATTGAATTAAACCAAATCAATTTCATATTATCCCCATGATTAATGCACTTTTTTCAGAAGAAGCAATTTACCTGAGCTGCAGTGGATCCTTTAGTCACTGCCTAAACTATTCTGGAAAATAAACGTGGGTGGTTGGAGATGATGCATAAGAAGACTCAATAAGAGAAAAAACTGTTAATATCTATTTCCTGGGGAAAAAAAAAGGACTGTGATTCACTTTAAATTTATAAGATTTTATCAAAAATGTGTTTAGATTTTCTCCCTGAGTTTTGGCAGTTCTCTAGTAGAAGATAAGTTCAGGGCTCCAAAGTGGAATTGTTTGCCAGACTCTTTCAGGAATTACATGATCTAAGACCTACAGAAGCAGACAGTGCTCAGTTTACTTGAAAAATAGTTTCTTTTAGAACAGAAAAATTTCAACTTTGGAACATGGGTTTTATTTCCAGCCTTTCAGTGTACTACAGATGTAATACAATAGTGCTCATTAGTAAGGACAAGGTATTACTGAGCACTCAGTGAAATTTCAACAAAGAACTGTGAATATTGATTACAGTGTACAAGAATTCCTGTACCACTGGTTTTTGGCCGGTTCTGTACAGACACCTTGCAAGCAAAAACCTTCTAAACCATTTTGTTTTTCACTTGGATCTCATTTTCTGCATCATTGGCACAGAATACTTGCACAGAACAGTCATTGTGGTTCTAAGTCTGCTGTTGCCTTCGTGCAGGAGAGCCAGTATTTTTAAATATAGATGGTAATAATATGTTCCCACTGACAAAATAATGTAGAAAACCATTCTGAAATATGGCTCTCTGGAAGCTGAGAGCAATGCAGCTGTTCACTGAGTCCTCTCCTGTTTCTTTTAAATCCAGAGCATCTGCCTTCCAAAACACTTCAACGTTAAGTCTCCCTAATGAAGGCATTTAGGATGGCAGGAAGGAAAGACTGTTTTCCTGCATTCTGGGAACTATGGCTAAGACTGGGTGGGGAATAATATGAAATGTAAATATTCTAGAAAAAAATAGTAAGGGAAGAGGCCAGAACAGGCTTTCAGTACTGTAATTTGGGCTGGAATCTTTTCAAGCGGTGCTGGAGCAGTTTGCTGACAGTGCTACAAGACAGAATTGTCTTGGGAGAAAGGAATCACAGGTTTGATGTGGTAGCTGACCGAAAATTACACTGGGGTTAGAGGCATTTTAATGGCCAAAACATCTCCAGTGTGTTTGTTTCTGGTGTCACACCAAGTCTAGGGCTCTGCTCCAGCATTTCCAATGAAATGTCCTGGTTAAACAGTGATTTCCAGCTTCTGCTGTGGGAGAGAAAAAGAGAAACTTTTGCAACAAAGAGAAGTTGATTTGCAGATTTTCATCTGGTCCTGCATTTAGAGGGCTGAGCCCAGTTCTGAGCGTTCTGTGGGCTTGCACTGTTGCACAGAGTGCACCATTAATGATCCCGGCGCCTGTCAGTGCAGACATGATTTTGATGGTTAAAAGAGGAAATGCATTCATCTGTTTTACATAATATACACAGACCTGGAGAGAGCCCAAAGGGTCCATCCTTGTGTTCCTGTGCAACTTGAAAGAGAAAGTGAAGGAGTTTCAAGGGAGAGCAGTAACAGAGGGTGAAAAGAAATAACCTTTTCCTTCCTCGGATTGAGCTGCTGCCTTCTGTGTGCTCCGAGCAGCAGCAGCTCTTGGAGGTGAGTAGCAAGGGAATAAAAGAAATGAATAGAAAGGTGGATAAATACTTCCTTCCTACTACAGATACCTTATTTTCTTAAATTCATCTGTTTACTGGGAGTTTTAGCTGAGGTAAGTGGGCATTAAAGCTTCGGATGTTTTAAATATATTTCTGAGGTTGTGTATTGAGGGAATGCTGTGAGCTTTTAGCATGAAGGAATTGGGACTTCTCGGATATTTTGCTTGTGATAAAATATGCAGGAATGTTTTATTTCTGTGATCATTAGGAATAGAGGGAAAAATTCCATTGGCTCTCTTTTACCTAAGCAAGTAGGATTGTTCTTTCATACTTTGGGCTCTGAAAATGATCCATTTCATAACCGGGAATGTGTTCCTCCCAAACTGGGATCTGGGGATGGTGCTGGCAGATCAATTGCATAACTGTTACACGTGCTTATTTCAGGATCAATAAATACACTTTTCCAATAGGGAGAGGGATTTATGTCTGCAGTTATGTTGCAGAGAAGCTGGAGGGAATGGGGGCAGGAAACCAGGAATTTTTCTCACTGCAAGTGCCATAATACTTCTGAGTTTAGGAGTGTGTTGGATAGCTTGTTTCTTTCTTCTCAGCACTGATGAGAAAAGGTTTTGCTAAAAAAATCAAACAGTGCAAGAGAATTTCTCTCTGTGAAACCTCTAAATCTGGTCAGGTAATCTGTACAGTTGTCCAGCAAGCCTCTGACTGCATTTTGCTGTAGTTTGAAGAGGCAGAATGTTTTTATGCTACCTAGTACTTTAGATATCGATGTATATTCATTTTCAAACAACAGTTGAAAAAATCAGAAAAGAAATGTGTTCTTTTATAGAATATGAACTTTTTCAGTAATGGATATGAACCAACATATAGGAGCATTCAGGAGATTCTTTTTCCTTCCCTATAAATTTGGATCTGCATTATGATTAAAATAAAGTGCCTGGTGAAATTAAATTCACATACTTAAAAAGAAGCCATCAATTCCCTTCCTCTCTCACTCTTCCTACACATTATTCATCTGATATGTGAAAAGCTGTTCTGTGGCTTCCACACAAAAGCAAAGGGAAAAGAAAGCCAAAGATGTTTTAGTTAAATAACGATTATTTTCGGGATCCTTCTAAAGCACAAAACAAAATGTTCTCCAGATACTGTGAAAATGTATATGTAATTTCAGATAATCACATGTTATATACCAGAAAGCTGCTATGTTAAAAGCACATTATAAAGATTTTAAAGGCAGGCACTAAAAACTTAGGAAGTGCCAGAATTATGGTTGCCTCTGCAATCTTCACTTGGTTTCTTGTGTGTTTGCATTGTGATGCAGCCTTAAAGTGCACATCACAAATATTTTTCTCCAGTAATCTGCAAGGGCAAAAGTTACTAATATATTCAGAAGCTTTTATGTGGTGCCTGTCACTACAGTACCTGCTGCACAAAAGCTCTGAGCAGTGTGGGGCTGGAGTCTCCACCTCACAGATCTGAGGGGTGTGCAGAGCATCAGAGAGAGATTTGAAAATGCTAATTTTGACTGCCTCACTTGAGAGGTGAAAAATCACCTATGATTTTCTAGACCCATTAGATAAAGCAGCTCTTTACATGCTTTGAGAATAATGTCTGACTAAATTCTGTTGTGGATTCTCAATTACCCGAAGATTTACATGTCCAGCAGCAAGCCCTTGTTTCTGCTGGAAATCTGGCACTATTTTGCAATTATAAAGCAACCCTGAGCTAACAGAATGTGATTTATGTAGTTTTTAATGGGTTGAAAAGGAGCTGATTTATATTAGACCTCATGGGGTAGCATTAGGGTAGTTATTTCAGCATGGTCTTAGTAAAAAATGCCCAGTACATCTTCAGACTTGTGTGACTGGAGCCCTTTTCCTCACTCTCCTGGTGGTGTTTGAGATGGACAAACCTCAGATTAGAACAAGTAGAGGATTTCCAGTTCTGCATTAGTATTTTCCTGTTCTGTGGTTTTGACCTGAACACTCAACAGACTCGTGTGGTAAAGTGAGAGTGGAGTACAAAGCTGTTTGCAGGAAGAAATCTGCTTACCTGGGGAAATAGGAATGTTTTCCTTAATGAATGGCCAACAAATGAAATCTGATTAAGCACAGAAATGATGAAAATCCCAAAGGCTTGTGTGGTGAACAGAATTAGATTCCTGTTTGATTTATAGTAGTCACTTTACCTTTGCATTGCAGTTTGATTTTTCTGTTTCTAATCTCAGAAAGGGATGTCTAGGACAGGTAACTTTGCATGGTGGAATATTTGCCATCCTTTTTGGCACTTTAGAGTAAAGACTCTTACTAAAGCAGCTGTAGGGAACCTAATAGTGAAAACTTCTTAAAATAAATTAACTGAATGACTGATGTGATTTACACATTTCCTACTGTGACCAGAGAACTTTCTCATTGTTTCCAAGCATTGAAAAAAAATTATTTAAACATAGGTCTTTTTAAAGTTATGGATTTTTTCATGGCACTAAAAATTTTGTTAATGTTTCTGGTGTTTATGAAAGCACTTTCCTTTGATTTATATTGTTTAACTTATTTTGTACTGGAGAGTCCTGTGGCAGATCCTCAGTTGATAGAATCAGTAATAGATCAACTGATTTCATAAGAGCTGGAATGATTTATAGCACTGATAGTCAGCCTGCCCTTGAAAAATTATATTTGAAAGTGCTTAGTTGTCTGTGGTAGGAAAAAGTTTTGTGGTTAGAAAACTGGATTAAGGAAAGGATCTGTTCTTTATTCAGTTCTTCAAAACTTTGGAAAATTCATTTAAATCTGTGCCATAGTCTGTCTTGTAAATCTGGACTAACCTCCTTTAGAATATTTAAATTGCAATCTCTTAAAAAAACCATTCTTATTTATCAATTATTTTCTTGGTTGGTTTTCCATCTTATTTCTTGGAATTGTTATAGGGCTCCCAAAATACTCTGAACCTGTCCTGCAGCTTTTGCAACAATATTTTTTGAATTCTAAGAGGTAAATTGCAAAAAACTCCCCCAAATTCTTCTTTGGCAGGACTGTAGAGCCCATCCCTGTGGATGAGCCCGAACCATTTACAAACGGGGGCTGCTTTGCTGGGAATGGTGATCACACAATAATCATGTTATGACAGAGATCTAAGACAAGAATGAAGATGTCAGAGCTACCTAGCAGCAAATGGAAATTTAATCTTAAGATAAAAGCATATCAAATATACCCAAGTGGCTTATTGCCAGAGATGCTAATTAGAAAAAGCTGGATTATGCAAAGCCATTTGTTCCAAATGGCTCTTCAGGGACCAGGTTAAGGAGGAGTTTCCCCTGTGTGGTTTGGTCTTGTTTACAGAGGTTGTTAATATTTGCAAAAGCATCTTGGTGAAAAAAAAAAAGTCAAGTGAATGAAAGAGACTTAAATGGGACTTTGGAATTTTCAATTTTCAGTGAAAAAAAAGATTAGAAGGAAAAGCTGTAAATTGCAAGGTAGTATCAATGGTAGAAGGTTCCCCTCTTACAGCCTGGATCCTTTTCTCTTCAAGACAAGAGGGATAAATAATTTTGGACACAGTAAACAACTGCTTGATCAAACAGCAGTTTCAGGACCCACAAGAAATAAATTCTGAATTTCATCTTAACTGGTGCTCAGGGCTCAGTTCTAAAGGGTTGAAGGAGTAAGGACCAAAATACAGTTTTATTTTGAGGGCAATAGGAGGCCCAGTACATCCAGGTGCTTCATTTCTAGGAAAGGGCCCATGTAAAAATGAGGTGATCAGGAAAAAAGAAACCCCTAAAATAAACAGTCCAGAAAGCAAGATGCCTACAAGATGACTTCAAGTTGATAAAAACATACTATGTTTGAAACCCAGATGAAAAATATGCTCATAACTCAAGATAAAACTGTCATAAAACACAACAAATGGCAGTGGAAAATTAAGGAGATACAGCAGAGAAAAGGTGGGTATTCAAAAATTAAAGTTTGCCAGGATGAATGGAGCAGGATCACCTTAGAAACTCTGGGCATATTTCTCCTTTCCCCCTCCCCAGCACTGAAATGGTGCTGCTGTCACAGGGAAGGATCCTCCTGCCAAAGCAACTGCCAGGAATGTCCTCTCTATTAAACACACATCCATCCATTATCCCAAGACTTCAGTGGACATTGCAAGTGGTAATCATACCTTTCAAAGGAAATTAAATTCCTTGTATCCTTTTTACTCAAAGAGGATAAATGAAACCCAGAGGGAAGGGAAAGGTTGCTCAAGGCCACCAGGCAAGTCAGTGGTAGGACTGTACAAAGAAAAAAATCAACAGATCTTCCAGGTCTGGGATATCTTGAGCCATGCACAAGGGATTCTTTATGAAAAGTGAGACACAAGAAATGTAAATAATGTCCAATTTATCGATATCTGCCTGAAAAAAACCACACTGAAGCATAAATACCATAAAACTTGGGGTTGAATCCTGAGCTGACAACACTGGCTGTGTGAGAAGCTCTCTAAAATAATATCTAATTAATCATGAATTTGCTGTTGTGCAGCAAGTGGAGCTGTATCAGTTTATAAATAGTGTACATAGGTCTCCCTGGCTGGATGACAGGATTCCTGCTGTGAAATTTCTGCAAATCTTTGAAATCCTGCAAAAGGAGGCACCATCAGGCAGCAAAGAAAGGGATGACAAAGAGAGGAGGAGCTTGGGGAGAGACAGAAATACCAGACTGGCCCTATTAACAGAAAGCTGGATTTAAACCTGCAAATACAGGTTTAAAAACTGCAAAAGTGATTTAAATACATGGTACCACAATCCCTCCTCTAACTGTGCTACCTTCAAAGACGTTTCAGTTTTAATAGATTATGTGACATTTAAAAATCCAAGTGTGGAGAGAGTTGCTAATACATTTAGACTGGGGAGCTTCACTTTGGTCATCTCTGCCTCCAGCTTCCTCTTAAAACATTTAATGGAGCTTCATTCCTCTTGGCTTCTCTGAAGTGGGGACTTTAATTTATTTATGCTGATGAGGAACTTTTCAATATTCTCTTCCCCTCCTGTCACCATTACAGAGAAGAGAGCAACGATTTTTAAAGGAAACTGTTTTTTATCTAGAACATGCAAAATTAAAGATACTGGAAAATGCAGCATAATTCAGGCTCACAGTGCTCTTGAGACCTAGTTAGAGAATACCTGTTAATGGATTAATTTTTCATGCTCCACATATGCAGAGAAATGTATTTTAGGGAATATATAGGCCTAAAATATAAAATCAATTTAAGAAGTAATGTGATGAAATGGTAGAAGCTGATGAAAGCATTGATTTGTTTGAATATCCCGTGATTTGTTAATTGTACAGCAAATTCCTGACTTCACCTCTTGTGCAGTGGTTGAAGAGGAAAATGCCACATGTGACTAATCTGACAGTTTTTGTAATATTTAATTCATCCAGCCCTCTCTCAACCTTCTGCTTCAGGTTAATCTATTTTATATAATTTGGCCAGCAAGTATTCCTTTAAAGCAAAGGTCAGGATTATTACACATGAAGGATGGGTCTCTCCATCCCATCTTCCATTGAGGCTGCTTGTGCCAACCTTCTCCAGCTTTGTGCACCAAATTCCTTCAGCTTTATTCCCTGGTCCTTCCTTGTTCTTTAATTCTTTCTATAAAAAGTTCATCTCCCTCCCCCAAAATCTCAAGATTTTCTTAGAAGTCATGTAACTTAAATTAAACCATGGGCTACTGAGCCCTTATGACTCACTCTACCAAGCTCTGCTGAATAACCACGTGGGCCAGAAAATTTAATTAATTTCTATTGTCTATCTGCAAAATCTATTAATGCTTTTCAAGAAGAAATGAGCTCTGTCACTCACAGAAAACTCAGCTATCAGACTCTAATGTTATTTTTGCAGCACTGTATTTTTTTTGCCAAAATTAGATCTCAGTCTCTTGTGAGATTATCCAGGCATGATCATCAGGCACCATCACCTCAGCAGCACTTGGGAAGATGGACAAATACATCCAAGTATCAATCTTTCAGAATGTAAATTTCTGATTCTCACTCTTGGGGAATAAACCTTGAAAATTTGATCCACATGCACTCTACTGGTGCAAAAACCAGATGGCCAAGGGGATCCATCCCTTTCTCTTGCCCCTCTTCCACTGTAAAAATAAAGAAAAAAGGGAGGGAGGATCTCTGCAATTTTCAGAGGGATGTAATTCACACACCTGGCAATGATAATAAAGCCAAAGGACTGTTTCTCTCCCCATGTCTGCAAGTAAAAAGTCTTCTCCCTTGTTCTCAGTGCCAGAAAAATAAAACTGGGCCTATTTTATGGCACAGACACAGAGCCCCATGGAGACTTTCTCTGGTGTGTTACACCTGCACTGCCACTGGAAGTCAGCTAAAAACACTGCCCAAATTAGAGAAAAGCAGCAGGATCCTCTCACATCTCCCTTTACTGCAGATAATGAGAACTTTCCCCAGTTTTTTTATTTTTTCCTTTCTGGAAGATGAAAGATAGGTGATAATTCATTTTCAATATAGGATTTAACAATCATCTGGAAGGTGATAAATGCAATAATCCAGAGAAATTAGCACAGTGGAACCCAATTAAAATGGGACAGAACTGCATTGATCTGCAAATCCAGAGGAGGCAATTTTTGCCAAATGACACGTCGGATTATTTTCTTCTGAGTGTAAAACTGCACAACTTCCCAAATGCTGTTATCAATGCCAGTTACTGTTATTTGCACATGTATCAAGACACAAATATATCTGTCATTCCATAATTGCTGAAACTCTCTTTGATGCTTATCCCACTGGGCTACTTTTTTTCTGGGAGCAGTTCATGATTCCTTATTCAGAATTCATAACAGAAATTGACACACCCCTAAATAACATTCAGATTTTTATGGACCATCTACAGATAGGGGGCTAATACAGAAATCACCCACAGTTCATCTGTATCCTGGTCTACAGGGTTCTCACCTCTCTCTCAGTTGGGAATGGAGCTGGATTCATAAGCAAACCATGAAACTGCTCTTCCCCCACTCTGAAAGACAGAGCCCAGTTTAAGTGGGGGAAATCCCAGGAAATTTGCATTGAATATTGAAATGCTGAAGATTCAAAATAGCATTTCAAAGATGCTTGTGAAATCCTTCAAATGAAATATTGATCAGGGGTCTAAAAATGAACTCTGGTTATTCAAAGTTAGTGGCATAGAAAGAAAATTGCTATTGTAAGAAGAGAAAGGAACCGTTTACTTTTTATATTTCTGCTCATTAAAAATGTGATTAAATTGACAAGGTGAGATAAGGAGACCAGGTGTCATGCATTTCACTGAGGAAAGCCAGTCAGCATCAGATTTGACTTCAAACTAGATTCCCCTGGAGCTGTGCATCCTGCTAGGGTTGGTTTATTAAATGTCGTGCTAGAAAGTATTACTTTGCCATGTTTGTAGGAAGTAGCTGCTGGTGCCATCCCATCTGTGCCTCAACCCTCATTAGCCTCTGCTCTCATTTTCTACAAAGATTAATCTATTTTGAGAAGAACTATGGCAAGAACTTCTGCTTGTGCAGCAAGGTCTGGTTGTGGAAACTGTGAGCCCTGAGAAGTTTTCCTTCTGTCTGCAGGGAAGGCAAGGGCACAGTGTCAAGGAGGGGATGATGAACTGAGCCTGCAGGGAGGTTTGGATTGGCAATCCCTGGCTCTGCATGGGGAGCTGAGTGGTTCCACATCAGAACAGCCCAAACCTGCTGCCATTATGTGATTCATACCTCCAGCTGTGGCAGCTATATCTCAAATTAAGTCTAAATATGCACATACTTTGTGTACAGCTGCACACTACAGTCATTGAAAGTATTTTTCTGTGGCAGTCAGTGCAGTCATTCTGCACAGCATTCAGGTTTGGTAAAGAAAACAAACAAAACAGTTACATTATCCACTTGTGCACCCTCAGACTCTACCATGTTCAGAACAAGATAAGGTATCATATCACAGGGCAGCTCTGGGGATCTTCCTCAGCCTGCAACCAGACAGAATTTGCTGGGCTAAAGGATTTAGCTGAAGAAGCTAAAAGGCAGAGTTCTGGAACAACATTCAGAGGTGAAGTTTCTTTTTCCAGCACTGGATCAACCTGACTCAGGTCCCTCTACACATTTTATCTTTCTTCCTCTGTAAAGCACTTGGGTATATAATTACAAAACAGGATTATGTAAGACTCAGCTGTTATGTTGAAGTAACAACTGGAAAACATGACACTAATACATGATACTAAGCTATTTCATGTGGGCTTTTTATTCTTAATGACTGTGGACTGCCCAGGTTAGTTAGTAGAACAAGATGTCAAGGACCACTTTAATTAAGAATTTGTGTCTTCAAGCCTCAAGTGGCTTTACAGTTACCATGGTAAAATATATTTACTGACTGCCAAAGAGCATCATGGAAGATGAGAGTTGTTTTCCTTCTTAAATGGTCAAAACATAAGTTAAACCTGCCTTTAGGCTGGCTCAGTGTATCCTGAAGCCACCCTGGAATGCTTTCAAGAAATAAGAAAAGTTTGCAATTTGGAGCACGATGGTTTGGTTTTTTTCAGCTGGCTTTGCCAGCTTTGGCTTGGGAGATGTCAAAGCTTTTCACTTTCAATATTGCCTAAATACAAAGTAGCACTGTCCTTCTCCCCTTGCCCTGCTGCCAGCTCTGGGGTGGGAAACAGAAAAAAAGGAGAAAACAAAAGAATCAGAGGAAAGAATAACCAGGAGAGATGAGGAGACCCAAAGAACCCTTTAATAGGAGCTGCAGTTAACTCTTGTTTACAACCCTTTCACTGTGCATTTAGGCACTCGAGCATTATAAAAATGAACGTGCAAGACAGTGCTGTAATAGATGCCAAAATCTAACTTCTAACTCATGCCTTATCTTGTTTTATCTGAAAGTCATCATGCATGCTGCTTAGATGAATGAGATGCATTATTGAGGAGGGGTTAGGAACAGCCTGGCTCAGCGAGGCAGGCTGAGCACTGGGCTCTGCTGGGGAGCTGGGTTGGCTTTACAAGATCTCTGGTGCTGACTGTGCCACCCTAAAATCAAGCTCCCAAACCCTCTCTCACTCTGACCTCCACGAGAAGCAGCTGTTTTGTAATCAAGTCCATATTATCAGCAGACTCGTTGATGTTGTTTTTTTAGATTTTGAAAATGTAATTACGTAATATAATGTGTTCTGCTGCGTGCATACCTATATATGGTATAGATATAATATATAGCTACAGACTACAGAACAGCTACTGAATTTGTGGTGCATAAGCCAAAAGCCCAAAGCCAAGAAGAGCAAACATGAGAGAAGGATGTCTGTTTTGCTCTGGAAACAGAGCTGTTCTTGCTGGCTGCAGCTGCACAGCACAGGCTCACGCCCTGTGAAAATCCTCTCCTCGCTGTTCTTGTGGCAGGAGAGTTGCCACAGGAGCTGCTGCTGAGAGCTGAGGTCACTGACCACAGTGAAGTGCACAGGGGCTGGAGACATTGGAGGATGTCTCGTTTTTGCCACCCCAAGGTCAGGGTTGGGGCACAGGCAGGGATGTTCCATCAGTTTCCCATCACCTTGTGGCACCACCAGGCTCTGCTGTAGTACGAGAGGCTGATGTTGAAACCAGATCTGGGCGTGAGGGATTTTAACAGCAGGACAGGTTTCCTGCAGAGCAGGCATGGGCAAATGACCATATTTCTGTCAAATCAGCCAGAGCTGTGATACACTTCATGCCAGCTCTGGGCTTTTATGCCAGATTGATGCCAACTGGGGGATGACAGACAATTCTTGATATGACACAAAGTACAAGTGGTGCAGAAAAATGATACCTGATCCAGGAAAAAGCTTGCAGGAACAGTGTACACTAATCAATGTATTTTAAACAATCTGAGAGGGCAGAATGAATTTCTACTGGATCTACACTTTGTACCAGTGGGATTGTGGTCATTTTTATCTGTTAGTGAATGCCCTAAAACTCAATTTATTGCATACCAGACCAAGAGTCTGTAAACCAAGACCTGCTTGGCATGTCTGTATCTTCTAAGGGAAAAAAGATACATCTTCTTGTGGAAGAAAAGTTGTGTTTGGGGGTCTGAGCTGCTGTATCTAATTCCATGCCATGCATATATCATGGAAATACATAATTCCTCCCATCCAACACCCTGCTAATGGGGAATGCTGCTTAACTCTCCATTTTAGAGCTCACAGATGCTGTAGAGATAGAATTGGGTTCGGGTTACTCAGAGATCTCTAGCACAGTGTTCACTTTACTTTGCCTCCATTTCCTTATTAAGCCAAAAACAAAATCCAAAGAAGTGCTTGATTTTCAGCTTTAAGCCTTCTATTCAGGTTTCACTGTGTTTATTGAGAATCACATGTTTTGGGCAACACACCCCTATGTTTTTGTGAATATGATCTCTGCATGATCCCACCAGGAATGCACAAGACACATAACTCCCATAACCCTGGAGTGGCACCTGGGTGCAGGGTCAGCATGTGAAGAAAATTACCAAGTGCCAGCACATGTCAAGGAAGTAAAGCCTAATGGATCAGGTGCCTGGAAGCAGGATATGAGCTAGTCAGTATAAAATGTCCCTTTAAACTCCTGGGGAGGTGTTCTGTTTGCTGATTTACTGTGACAGGAATTCTCATCCTCTGCCCACGTGAAATGTCATCCCAGCTCTGGTATCAATTTCATCCCTCTGCAGGGAGATCATGGGGACACAGCAACACCTGCTCTGCTAATCTTGGGGCAGCTGGGTTAGGCTCAGGCTTGGCTGAGCAGCACCTGGGGAGGTTCTGCTGCTGCATTAGCTCTGCCTGCTTTTGGGCATGAAAGAAAACCTGTGGTTTTCAGGGCTGTCAGTGTGGGATCCCCCAGTTTGCTTCCCCCAGCACTAAGGGTGGGATTTTAGAAGGGGTGTAGCCAAGGGGTGTAGCTGTGTGGAGAAATGATGCCTTGTCTATCATCTTGCCTTCTTTCCAAATAAATCTGTGCATTCTAAAGCCACTATCTGAACTCATCATCTGAAGGCTATACTGATAGCCAGATGGCAGAATCATAATTTTTTGTTCTTTCAAGCTTTCCCCCAGTAGCTTTAAATAGAAGAATAAATTTTCCACAGAGAAAGAATCTTCTATTAATAGCATTAGATCATTTCAGCACTTGAAAGGAAGAAATTAGTTGAGGGTTTTTATAGGTTTTTTTTTTAATACTTTCTAAAATATTATAAGTTCTTTTATTGTGCAGGCAAGAGTGTCCGCCTTCAGAGTTTTAATTACTAGGGAAAAAAAATTCTCTTTCTCTGAGTTCAAAAAACAAATATAGTGAATAAGATTATGTGAAATGACTTAAAATAAACATCTTCAAACAATCTGGCCCTATGTGTCAGTTCTCACTCATGCTTTGATAATAATCTCATTCTGTTGTTGAAATAGATTTACACAGATTGCAGAGGAGGCTTGAAGCCGATTGAAAAGACTTCTGCTTATCCAGTTCACTGAATTGCCAATCAGAGGTGATGTTCTGGGGGGCAGACTCAATAAATCCCTCACTGTATTTTCTCATCACTGAGAAAATTTAGCCAGTTCCACTCCTGTGATCACACATTCCAAGATCTCTCCTCATTCATTAAAGAAAACAGAGAGGAAAACAAGCTGCAGGCTTCACCGCCTTTTCCAAATAAACTTTGTTATCCTCTTATGTAAAACACTGGGATATTCCACCAAGTGGCAAAAAGCTTTATACACAGCTTCACTTAAAAGCAAAAAACATAAAACATGTTTTGTTCTGCAGCCACCAAAATTCCAGTCATTTATAGCAATGAATGGGCAATGTCAAAGGAACATATGGTATTTTTAGCTCTGCTTCATTACCCAATGTTGTAAATGAACCCTGAATACTTGTAATGTCTAAAAGCTTTCTCAGAGACGAAAGGTTTTTCCTGCATAGTTGTGATTAAAATCAGGCTGTTCCTGTGCAGAGGCTCAGCAAACTGCACAGAGCAGGGAGGGGAGGCTGCAGGGTGAGCAGTCAGACCTGTACAGAGGTGAAATGACAGCAAAGGCAGCCCTGTGAAAGCAGAATAGCTGCAGAGAAGGGGAAGGGAAACCCAGTGGGAGAGGGAAGAGTCTCAGATAGGGAGATGTGATTTCAGTGTGACCAACTCCTTGTCTGACCTCATGGGCAGGAATTTAGGACTGAATCTCAGTGTTAGGGGCAGATAAGCTCCAGCAAGAGGACTGAGGCAGGGACTAAGGCATAACCACACAGGCCTATAAATGCTGTAGAGCTCATGGGCACATTTGATACCAAGAGCCTCTGCTAATGTTTCACAACACCTTTTTACTGTTGTGTGTTTGCTCTTTGAATCCATTTGACCCCCCCAGTGAATCTGGTTTATGATTAAATTGACCTTTATTTCTTTTTCCTTTCACTGCACAAGATCCTTGACCAGGTTTGCTGTGCCCTGCTCAGTCCAGACATGAACCAAAGGAAGAAGGCTCTGGCTTGTTCTCAATAAGTTATGACATTGCAAAATGAAGGATGGTTTTTTGCCATGAGCTCCCCCCATTGCTTCTAAATATTTCATAGGCAGCTTCAAGCAGATTTAGTCTGGATGTGACTTGCACTGCACAGGAAGGGACAGGGATTGGATGAACTTTTTGTCTTGGAATAGTGTGGATCAGCCTGGCAAGCACTGAACACCCTTCCCAGGTCTTATAAAAGCCTGTGGATTTCAGAGTTTCTTGGAACATCACAGGATCAAATCCAAATTATGCCTAGACCAGTGAAATTCAATACTATCATTACACAAAACAATCCACAAAGTCAACAGCAGTCTGAAAGCTCTGCAAATGCTGGAGAACAATTACATGAATTTCAAGACAGTTGTATGGAAATCTTCAGATATCTTTGTTATTATTACACTCACAAATAATCTCTTTTTGCAGCTAAGATATTGTCACTTCCTCTGTTAGTTCCCATGGAGGTTTCAGGCACAAGGAAGCTTTCAGGGGATTTTTTTGTGGCTTTTTAGTGGTATCCCCCAAAACAAAAAGAGGCTGCCTCCTGAGGAAGCAGTTATTACAATATTGTGGGGGGTTCTTGTTTCCAGCTCTCCATGACTCATGCAGGCAGCTGAGAACACATTTAAAATATGAGTGCTGAAAAGAAACTGAGAAGAGGGAGTAGTTATTCCACTTCTCTTTCTCTTGGAAGAACTAAAACATACATAAATTTAGGTCAGACAGGGTAAAAATATTCCATGCTGGTTTTCCTTCCAAGCTGTTTGGGCTTTGTGAGACATAAAAACAGGCCCAGGATATGGTTGAAATGGACAAGACTATCATTGTTTAATAAAAACCTCATGCATTGAAGCAGAAATTCAGTTCATATTCTGTGGTGGTTATTAAATAATAGTTTTGTCACAAAGTTGGTTATCCCTTTTGTGTAAAAAGTAATAAATTAAGAATTAAAAAAATAGGAGAAGAAAACAAGAAAAGAAAGTCAAATACTCTTGCTGATGAAAGGCAAATGTTAGAAAAACACTCATTAGAGGTTTCTGTCTCAAAAACATGTCCCAAATGAAAATCAAGAGCTGGACAACAAGGAGCTGTCTGGGATTGTTGGTTTAAAAAAATGTGAATTTAAAACATGTGGCCAGTAAAATTAAGAAAATTTGTCTGTACAAAGAGAGAGGCCCCTGTCATGCTTTAGTTTGGGAAATGGTCCTTTTGCATAAGCCCTGACCAGCAGAACAATAGTGCAATCATGTGCTCCCTGGACACTTCTCAAAATTGTAGATTCTCCACATTTTCTTTTTTTTTTTTTAACACCATGACATTATAAGTTAAGTCTCTAAACATAAAACTGGAGCAATCTTACCTGTTCAGACAGAATGTGCAGGGCAGGACTTTGCTCAGCAATGTCTGGACATGCTGCAGAGAGGGTTTGGTATCCCAGGGCACACTGAGGCTGCTCCACCTCCACCCTGCTGGCCCCAACCCCTGAGTTTCCTTGTCAAAGCCATGGGAAAATTCTGAGTAGGAAAATCTTGTGCAACTCAGGGTTGCTGCATCCTCTCCTGTTTGATCCACAGGCTGGCCCAGGAGGAGCAGGACAATGCCTGATGCATCAGCCACAGGGTGACACTCAGGGGAACCTGCCAGCACTTAAAGGGAGGAGATGTGGAGAACTTTTACCAGTAGACTTCTAAAATATACCTATAAAAAGCCATTTCTCAACAGTTATCATGTACATTTTAGTTTGGCTTCTGGCATTCTCTGACCCTGCTTTGAATGTGTTTCTTCCTCTGTGTATTTCCATTTGAGGTGTAACCACTGCAGTCATTAAAAATCCTACTTGTCCAAACTATTGCCTAATATTCCTAGAGATTTTAATCATCTCCAGACATATTGCTGAGGTTTATTCTGTGGCTGTTGCAGTTGTTGGAAGCAGTACAACCTCACCAACCCACAAGTTTTCTCCTTGAAAACCACTTGAATTTAAAATGGTCTTTACAAGAACTCTCTCCTGTTCTTTCAAATCTAACCATTTCAATAAATGGTGATGATGTCTTTTCTAAATTGTTTTTAGCAACAATTATCTAGTTTTCATGGAAAGAATGGTTTATGATCTAAAAAATGAATACAAAGGTCAGCTGTTGCACTGAACTGCAAGAAGACTGACTCCAGTTAATAAAACCAGTACAACTCTGCTTGAATTCAAGGTCCTTTCTCCACTAAACTCAGAAATTTCTTCACTAAATTATTCTTCCGTTAGAAAAAAACCTGAAAGAAACGAATCCATCTGTGCATTAAATTTGCTTTTTCTGTCATGACCTCAGCATCATTCTAGGAATTTTGAAATTGCCATTGTTAATTTATGCATAGCAATTTCATTAATGTTAAAATGTGTTGCTGGAAGGCCCCAGGAAGGTACCTGCCACTCTGGACACAGGTATTCACAATAGAAAAACGCAATATAAGCACATTTCAGATAAGCTCTAATATAGGGGGAAATGTAATACAAGGGAACTTTCACTTTACCAAAAATTTAGGAGCCAATGTCTTGATGAAAGTTGGTGAATTTTGATACCAACAAGTCACATGAATTTGCATGTGCATTTGCATTAGGAGAGCTTTTGAATCTTGGAGTTTGGTAAGACAAATAATGATCTTTCTCCATCCTCTGGGAAGAAAACCCAGGCATTCTTGGTTTATTTTTGGAAGGATGGTTGTTTAGTTTGGCTGGCATTTTTATTATCAAGAAGAACCTTGTTTCCTTTGCACTTTGTGAGGAAAGAGCGCGTTCACTGTCGAGCTGGAGTCACAAGATCACACCACTGCTGCTTAACAAATGCAGCCAGAAGGTGTTGAGTCCTCAGCACCAGCTGCTCACAGCCCCACTCCTAACACTGCATTTCTTGCTAATGCAGACACAGCCAATAAATCACATTAGCAAGAGGAATTAGTTACTTCCATGGTTCTCCCTGCCTGGCTGCTCGGTGACACAGAGAGTTAAGGGACAGACATTGCTGTTCTCCTGCCAAAGTCTCATCTTGTTGTTGCCATGTGGGACATTGTTTCTCTATTTTTCTGTTTCTTACACAGGCCAAGGATTACGACTCAGTAGTTTGTTTTTCCTAGTTCCTATAATAGAAGAAGGAAACAACCTGGAATGGAGTCATTCCAAAAGCTGCAGAGGAGAAAGCTTCATGTATTTAAAGTAATTTCTATGTTTATTCTTGCTCTGAAGATCCTGCCATTTCCATTAAGACTAGATTGTGGTCTTGGTTCAGGCAAACAGTGATAATCACTACAGTAAATTTGATAAGCAATTATTTCTCTTGGCCCTCGACCAGTGAAGAATTGAATTTCAGAAGGCATGCTGCAGTTTGGTTAGACCAGTGCTTTAAAACCCATATCTGAGCTTTGAGAAAGTTCCATGCTAAGGATGATGTTTAATGCAGGATTTAACAGGTGAGCAGTGCCTTCACCCTTGGGGACTTGGCAGCATCTGACTCTGCTCTGTGTTTAAGCACAGATGTGTCTTTTCAAAGGTGCTGGGTGTTTGTGGTACCTTGCTTTGGAGAACTGCTGAGTATTTAGTATAATTGCCTTGTTGAGAAGTACCAGTAGACAGTGGAATAAATGATTTTTTAAAAACAATGTTCCCCTTTAAGTATTTCCTCCATATGTCTCATATTTACAGAATGTTACATTCAGCAGAGCAAATTGTCCCTAGAAAATATTTAACCATTCATTGGGGTGAAATGACCTCCCAAGAAGGGTTTCATTACAATTTCCATACCAACCAAGGGTATAAATCACTGGGAGCTTTAGAACAGTTTTACGAGGAGCCACATTGGATGCACAACCCTAGACAAAAGTTGAATTTGGTCACTGTGCCTGTTTTCTATCTACCTTTCCCTGCTCTGGTTTATGTCAGATTTTTGTTGTCTAAGTATTCCTTCTCCCAAATCTCCACCCTGTTCTGTAGAGCAAGCCTGGAGTGAGCACCAGAGACTTGTGACTGAAGTATATTTGTTGCCAGTGGGTGTGAGGAAAGCAAGAGTTTGAAGCAGCAGAAGTGATAAAGGAGAAAACAAAACAAAAGGAGATGCTCTTGCATTTCACAGAGCACAAAGAGTGTTTTCCATCTGCAGCAGTGGCACTGGACAGTGACAGCACCAACTGAGAGCTGTGATGTGTTCGAGCAAAGAAGGAAATTATGCATGGAATTACAAGGGCATGAAAGTGCATAGGACATGAGGGTTTGATTAATTCTTGAGTAGACAAGTTTGGGATAGATGCAAAGTGAGAACTGACTGTGTCTGACCGACACAGACTCCCATAAACTGGAGTAACTGTGAACAGGTCAGTCCTGGGCCATGAATCCCAGAAAAAGCAGTGGATGTGTCCCTGCTGGCAAACACGGTGCCCTTACACCAGTGGCATCCCTGGGTGTTCCATGTCCCTCCAAAGGCAGCTGCTGTCAGGGATAACTGCAGTGGAAGGGATTTGAAGGTGCCTCTTGGAGACAGCCCAGGGTGTGTTTCAGTTTGCAGACTCCCTGAGGATGCTATAAAAAACATCCTTTCAACAGGTTTGCAGCAAGGCTACAGCTAATTAAACAACTGCAGGTGATGAAAGGCTGGTCCTGCAGTGCAGACAACAGCTTTGCTGCTCTGAGGGCATGGCAAAGCCTCATCCAAAACATCCCTGTGCTTGCTGGGCCTGGCTCCCCGTGTCCTGCAGCTCAGCATCTCTCCAGGAGCCTGGGGGAAAGCACCCAGCCCTGGGGATTTGTACCGTGTGTGGCACAAAGGCCCTGCAGCTGCAGGAGGGACAGCCTTGGCACGGGCTGGCTCCTGGCCCTCTGCAGAGGCAGTGCCCGTTTGAAAGGATTTGTATTTTATTTGAATGGATTTTTTTTGTGGATCTGGGGAGATGCTGCTCTGCTGCCTGAGCCAGCTCTCACTGGGGGAGAGGCTTGCAAAAGGCAGCTTTCCCCTCTCCAAAGACTGTACAGGCTCAGGTACCTGAATTAACAGTGATTACACAGCAATCCTTCATTAGCCTCATTTTCTTATTGTCACTGAGCTCTTTCTTACCCAGGTAAGGCGTGTCGTGGGTTCCTTTATGCAAACACTGACAAACCTATTTTGCTAACGAACTGCTAATGTCACACTGTGCATTGTAAATCACAGCAAGTGCTGCTGGAACTTGACACAATGATCCAAAAGCATGAAAGGTTCCTGATTAATTTCTTTACACCTTGGCTCACTTGGTGGTAATGCTGGTAAGGTGATATGTCAGCCTTCCAAAGGAACATTTTATGGGAGAAATCACAAACCTCAAGCATACAAAGCATATTTTTATCTAAGAGATTTAGCTGGAGTTGCCACTTCCCTGCTCTCTTTCCTTTGATAAGCGTAATCTGTTTCCCCATTCGTGTCAGGGAAACCTGGTTTTAAAATCCAAATACTTTGAAGGAGGCTCGGCATGACAAAATGGAAATAAACTTCCCTGGCAAGCACAGCCCCCTCGTACCACCCACAAGTTATGTTTTGGGTTTTTATTTTATTTCCTTCAATTAGAGAAAAATGTTAGATCATAATTTAACATACTAAAGAGCAGTGGAAATTATAGAACAAGGACAAATGGCAAACCTTTGAGTCTGAAGTAAAAATGGAAGCTCAGACTTTGGAGACCACATGGCAAACCTGCATTTTCATGCAGGGAAGTATAAAAACTGAATCAGGATTTCTATCACCCACAAAAGGAAAAGTGCTTGAGCCCAAGCACAGCCTTTGCTGAGGGGAAGCTGAACCCAGAGCTGTCTCTGTATTTCCCTGCTATTTATCTTTGCATTTTCACCCTGCCTTCATGGATCTCAGTGAGTCTGCAGCCTGCACGAATTTACTGTGCCAGATTTTCCCCCCAAGGTAACTCAGGGAATGACGTAGATGCCATGTGGATAAACCTGGCCCACTCTCCATCTGCTCCTTGGGAGGTTAAACTTGGAGAGATGAAATCCACGGCGGGAAATCATGAACATAAAGGCTTGCAATAAGAGAGAAGAATTCAAGAAGAATTAATTTTTTTTCCTTGCATCGTTGGCCATACAATACCTAAAGATTTGGATAGGTTAGATGCCTGAATTTGCACCTCAAACCTGTAATTTTCCCTACTTTATTTCAGTGGTTTTTTGGTGCAATAAATATGATGTGTCAGAGCAACAATCTATGCCACATAAACAGCTGTGCACCCAAAATCAGCTCATGATTACATTCAATAATTACTACAGGTACCTTGCCTTTCTAAATATCTAAATTGTTTAAAATTGGGTTTTCTCTTTTACAAAAGATTCTGTGTAAGTTTTTGCCAAACCAACCCCAAACAATACTGAAACAGTCACAGCTTCAAATACAAAGTCTTCAAAAAATTAAATAAATTTCAGATACATAAAAAATTTCTTTTCTCCTTTATAATTTTCAGTTCTAATTTCTAAGTCATTCAAAATTGCAAAAATCAAAATACTCTATGTTCAAAAAACTGAAATGGAAACTTCAAACTGGAACATTCTGCTGCAGTTCTCTTTCAAAGAGAGTCAAGAAAGAGAGCATGTCTGCAGAAATGCAGGTGACAGAAAACATTTTTAGAACAAGGAAGAGCTCCATCACTGGCAACATCTAACTGGTGTGATAAAAAAGCTCTTCAGTTTGAATTCTGCTTCTCTGGAACATAAGACAGAAACATTCAAAGGCTTCCAGACATGAGCAACTTACCTCTACCCTGCATATTCAGTCACCATGGTCAGTTCTTTCTTTTTTAGGATGCTAAACTAAGGAAAAGGGGGATTGTTCCTGCTGCTAATTCTCTTTCACAATGCTCAGGATAATCTTTACTCTGAAATCAAGACCACCTTCCTGCCTTCCCTGCCCTGCAGTCTCCTCTCACTGGATGACAAGGAGCACCTTGAGGGAAGTGCTGGCTCGGTTTGGGAGTGACCAGGAGGACACAGGAACCCTTTAAAAGCTCAGCTCTCCCTGTGTCATCCTCCCTCATCCATCCCTTTTTAGAGGCAGTCCTGAATTCCAGGCAGCACTGAAAGTTACTGGTGGTAAAGGCACCTCTATCCCAAAAGCCAGAAAGGTCATTTTGATTCCACTCACTGTCTCTACCCTCTGCAGTGGACCTAAGGGAACCTTTATTTCCTTTTTTAGCTCAATATGTGAGTTGCAGAGAGAGATGCAATGACAGTAAAGGGGAAAACATGCAGAGCTGCATCACAAACCAATTCATCAGCAAACAGAGCACGCCTGCCTTACAAATTTGCCTGCAGCTCTTGTCTGCTGTGTTATTTTTAAACTGCCTGCAGGTTGCAGATTTTTCAGTGGTCCTTCTCCTACCAATGTACACACAGGATTTAGCAAGACACAACTTTCATTACCGTGAATTTAAGTTACCAAAATTCCCAGCACATTAAAATTCAGCATCCTTCATCTTCCCACAAACTTCTTGCTGCATCCACAGGAGAACATCCCATGTCTCCTGCAGCCTGTCTGCATGGCAAGGTCAGTGTAACTCAGCCCTGCATCCCTGATGTTCCCAGCTGCCCCTCCTCAGCCTGTGGAATGCATCCTGCAGTTGCTGTGATCAGCAGCCCAAGCATCCAGCTACAGGCTCTGGCTCATCTGGAAAAACCTGAGATGAGCCCAACTCACAGAGCCCAGTGCTCAATTTAACAATGCTGTTATCACCCAGACATGACCACCTCAGCACCAGACCCAGCTGCTGTACCAGTGAGGGCTCTGGGCAGCTCAGGGCACTCTCTCAGCACACAATTCACAGAACTCCCAGCAAACCTGCCCCACTTCTGTGGGAGGCTGGCTGGGGTGGAGGCAGGGTCTGACAGGTGTAAATGGGAGAGCTTCTGTGAGGAGAAAACCTTCACAATCATTGCACAATTCCCACAGAGAGGGGAATTGCAGGAAGAGTGCTCTATTTATGGCACCACAATGTTTTAAAGAAGAAAAGCAAGGGAGTGTTTTTCACCACAACTGCTGCTGATGTAAACAGAAGCTGCAGATGCTCAGACTTTCTGAGGGGTCAGACCCTGGAGCCAAATGTAATGAATATTATGGTTTGTTTGCTTCTCCTTTGTTGCCTGGTTGATTCTGCAGCCCAGAGGTGCACTGCAGAGCAGTGCCCATCACTTTGGAACCTCTCCCCTCCTCTGACTGGGGATGTCTCAGACATTAACCCACTGCACCACTCCTGGGAGCTCTAGAAATTACCCCAGCTTGCATTGTGAGAAGAACTTGCCCAGCGTCAGCAGCAGGGGCACAGCCACATTTGTTTCCACCCCTTTGGCACACACGGAGCAGGTGATGAGTTTGGGGTTTGTTTTGGGGCTGAAGCTCCAGCACAGAAATCTTTGCCCTCAAATGGGTAAGGCAAGGAATTTAAAGAGATTTTGGCATAAACAGCCAATAAGCTTCAGCCAGAGCAAAATCCTGTGGTCCCACAGGGTGAGGATTGCCTGCTTGTGGGGCAGTGAGGGCCAAGCACAGGCTGTGCTGGGGGTTAACCTGGTGCTCTGTGGACCCTGAAAACAACTGTCCCTCATCCTTCCACATCCCACAGTGAGTTAAGCTGCTGCTGGCTTCCCCCTGCTGATCTGGAGAGTCATGGTTTGGCTCCTGGCTGTTTATATTTTGCAGACATCCCCTGTGTAATTGCATGGCCTGGCCCCAGGCTGTCAGGCTCTGGGAGAAATAACCACATTATTCCACAGAACAGTTAGCATAATTAAAATATTGACTGCAGATTAAAAAAATGTGCTGAATGTTTCACAGAGTGGTTGGAGGCTTGGCAAGCCTTGGCAGCTTGTTGGCTGCAGGAACTGGCTGATATTTAGGAGTGCCTTCTCCTCCAGTAGTCACTGCTGTACGTGGGAACTGCTTTTTGGGCTGTCAAATTCTGAGCTCCCAAGCAGCCAACCCACAACCAGGAGAAAATGAACTGACTGGAAATGAGGTGCTCCAAGGGCTCTCTTGTGATTCTCATTGCCAGTGAGACCACTTCCTTGTTATTTATTACTTCAGGACATCTTCTCTATCTATTTTTATTTGTGTCCATCTCTCCCAATGCACAGTATAGAAACTGCATATGGTGAGAAGGTACTGCTTGTACCATATGAGAAACATTAATAAAGTTAAAAAAACCCACAAAAACCTCCTCTGGAACATATGTTTTAGCTGTTATTCCTTCTTTGACATTGGATTTCTACCTGTGTTTCATCTGCAAAGTCTAAGGCCCAAAATCCTTGCATTTCCACAACCAAGAGGGCAGAAAGGAAGGGAAGAAACCCAGCTGGCAGGGCTGGTGGAAACCACAAACACTGATTCCCACAGGGCACTCAAGGAAACTCCAGTGTCCTTGTAATATCTCCCCTTCTTAGGGGAATATCTGGGACCATGAACATTGCTGGATTGGGTTCAAATGATTTCCTGGTTCTTTGAATATCCCCTGTCTGGCAAAAACTTGAAATGACCTCATGCTACCAGCATTAAACAAAACATGTGGGGGATGTCTAACCCACTTTGCAGACACCTACATCCTGAAGGAAACATGGCAGAGTCAGTAAATCAGCTTCTTGTTTAATTTTCACTTCCATGCTTGAGAAACTGCTGGCCTGGGAGGAGCAGCAGTGCAGTCTCACAGGCAAGGAGCAGGGACAGCTGAGCTGAACTTGTCCCATCCCACTGCAGCTCCCAGGGACGGGGCTCTGATTCACAGCCTCATCTACAGCTTTTTTGAGATGAGCTAATTTCATGAACATTTCTATTTCCACTCAAGAGGTGTCACAAGAAATGACCAAATGCTATTTCCTGAGGCTTCTATTACAGCTTTAAAGTGATCATAATAGCAAATTAATAGGAGATCTACTCTGCCATTTTCCATTCTCGTTGCTATTGCTGTAATCAAGAGCAGCTCTAATTCTTCAAAGCTTATTTCTGTGGTACTTCTCATTTTTGAATAGGCTGCTAGGGAAGGAGCAGAATATCTTGGCACTCCAGCTGTGGTCTGTAGGCTACTGACTTCCTTCTGTGCAAGGCTCATTGCTATTTTCTGCTTTCAGCTTAATACTGACCTCCAAATTGTAAATTATAAATATCACCTTGGGTAGGCACCACATGCTCAAAGGCAAAAAAAATATTATTACTTTAAATCTCTTGTAAATTAAACCCCCAGATAAACTCAGTGGAATGAGAAAAAACGGTGCTCTAAATTCAGTACAAAGAAAGAGAATTTTCACTGGGCATGGATGATGTGTGTGGGGAATTGTTACAGCTTTTCTCTGCTCTGATAGTTCACATAGCCAAGTTTTTAGTTTGTCTCCACTGAATGATTCATCTCTATTACCAGTATTTTCAAAATTAAATGGAAGAGGAGGAATGTGTTGATTCCCCTGCTGTGTTTAATAATCTTCCAAAAATTGTTTCCTGTTTACTTGGAAATCCCCACCTCCATGCTGTGATTTAGGCATTTTCACCCTGTTAACTTGGAAACAAAGCCTAGAAGATGCTGGATATGTATGATCTTGCAGTCATAAAGCAATTTACGATAAATGTTGTTGTTCCAGAGAAAAATTACTTGGAAATGTACACATGTTCACAGCTTCACAATCCTGATTTAAATCATAACTGGTTGTTGCAAAAAAAAAAAAAAAAAAATACAAATTGTTGCTCGGTTTTTATTTCTGTAACATGTCTGATGGCAGCTTCTCTTTCAATAATTACTGTACTGGTGCTCTAATACAATTCTCAGTAAAGACATCAATAACCCCATTTAGGGGACTGTCCCACTGTCCTCCATGGCACTGGCTGGCACAAACTGTGAATACTCAGTGAGTATTGATTCATGCAACATTTGTCTATGAGCAAAACTTAGGGTGCATTTTCAAGGAAAATTATTAATAATACCTAAATTGATTTTCCAGCTGAAGCATTATCTCTGAATTCCTGTGGCTTGGCTGGACAAAAGGGAAAGAATTTTCCCCTTAGCTTTGTCAAGGAATAAATTTTCACAGTAGTTCTGAGATTTTACCTACATAGCACATAGCAAACAAACTCTTCTTTTACATAAGATTTGCATTAGCTCACCAAAGTCAGCGTGTTCTGTGTTAGCTCATGTGAAGAGTTCATTTAAAAGGCAGCAATATCCTGTGACCCAGGAACAGAACTGGCAGCTGGGGATTCCAAAGGGATCTGAGCTCTCTCACGCTTCCTCTCAGCTTTTCATAAGGGTCTGCATTTTTCTAAATGAGCATTACATTTATGGGATTGACTGGAGGCCACGTGAGCCTGATTTACAGATGTGTTAAACTTCCACTGCTCTTGTTAAAGCCATGGGGAGCTCTCAGCTCTCCATGTTTTGGGAGGCTGTGACAATTGCCTGCAGCTTTTGGGGGGACAGTGACACCCCTGCCTTGGTGAGCACCTTTGCCTGCCCTTTGCCAGTCACTGTGGGGTTTTGTCTCAGTTTTTTCCTCTCTTCCCCTCTCAGATGAGATGGAGCAGTCCCCTGCAGTGCGTTCTGACTACTTGGTCTCAGGGATTCGAACTCCACCAGTGAGGAGGAACAGCAAACTGGCCACACTGGGCAGGATCTTCAAACCGTGGAAGTGGCGGAAAAAGAAAAATGAGAAGCTCAAGCAGACATCTGCAGGTAGGCTGAGAACAAGACACAGATGCTGCACAGCAAAGCTTACACAGGACATGTTAAAGGTGACCTGAGCCCAACCCAATCCAGAGATTCCAGCATTCAACAGATTAATAATGTGTAAGGCTAGGAGGGGTCCATAAAGGCTGATTTTCTATATAACACAATACAGTACATTTAGCAGAAAAGGTCAAACAATGAGAGTGAAGCACAAGCCTTGCCCCCCAGACTGCTTTCCACGAGCTGTCCCTTCTCCACACAGGCTACAGTTATGGCCCCAAGTATTGTCACCCCTTTTATTTGGGGTGAAGTTTATACAGGTCACAGTAACATTATGAGAAGTGACAGGAGGGAGCTGCAGCATGTGAAATACCTTCCCTCAAGCAGCTGTCTCTGAGGGGAAGGAGCCCAGCACACAGCACAGCATCCTCTCACTGGTCTCCAGAGATATTCCAGGAGATCAGTACAGAGACAAACTCAATTGCATTTACTAAGATGGGATGGTGCAGTCCCCTCCACTTGCTCCTGTATCCTGTGGGAGTGTCCCAGTGAAGGACACTGTCCAAGGCAGCTCCAAGGTGCCACATTAAACAACAGGAAGGCTCTGAAATCCCTGTGACTGCACTCAGAGTGACCTGACAGCACCTTACATCATAAACCTCAGCTTTACATGTGGTGATTTTAACAAACAAAGAGGCACAAACAGCTGAGCAATCCACGCTCCCCGAAACAAAATCCTTGCAGTCCTTTCCAGGCATGCAGGAGCTGAGACTGGAGGGAATTTCCATGTTGCTTTTCTCACCCCATTACATGACTCTGTTGGTAACTGGTGCTATCATTGTGCCACTACTTTGTGCAGTGCTGGAGAAGAAGATGACTGCACGGCAAGGGCGGGATGAACTCATTAAGAAAGGCCTTCTGGAGATGATGGAACAAGGTAAGTATTCCTAATTTTCAAAAAATTCCTAATTTTTTTCTTTTAATCAGAGACTCTTTCAGGACAGTAGGAAACACATATTCACAAAAGCAGAATAAACATGCAAATTGATAAAAACCTTCAATCCAAACAGAGAGGAATCTCAGTGTCTGAATTTAAGGCTTGTTGTCCTTCAAGCTCCTCCCTGCTGCAGTCAATCCATGTAGTTTAGTGTTTGATGCTCTCCCATCTTGAATGCAGCTCTGTCTTCCCTTGGTTTACCCGTGGTGCAGCCTGAACTGGTACATATGTTTTATGTAATTGCTCTAAACACAGCTAAGTCCTTCTGCCAAGAAATCCAGCTCAAACTGGATAAATATAAACTTCAACATACAGATGCAGTCAGACAACATGAACAACCTACGGATCCAAATCCCATCAAATGATCCTAATCTGATGTTTTCAGCTGTTTTTGCAGTAAACCAAGTTTGTGATGTAACATGTTACCAGTGTGCCTGCTTTTCATTCCCATGGAAAAGTGAAGCATTTATGGAGTAATTTTAAAGCTTTCCTGAGTACAAACCAGAAGTCATGGAAGGGAAGATGATAAAGTGTCAGAAACACTCACAAAGGACATTGTTCTTGTGCTCCAAAGCCCTGACAGATGCTCAAGGGAGACACAGATCTGGGTGTCTGTTCTGTGAGATTAACTGAGCTCCCAATGTTAGGGACAACATCCCAATTGCCATTTCCACCAAAACAGAGATAAACCCCACAAATCCATCTTTACTTTGAAAACATCATAGCAGAAAGAGCTGTCATGAAAGAGGACTGGCCTTTTGAGTTTGATTAATCTCACAGATAGAAGTTATGTTCTTTGAAAGTAGTAATTGAGTTTCTTTTGTATAAAACAAATGCCATGCCTGTAAATAACCCCTGGGACAATACTCAGTGATGCCATGCTGGGGTGAAACTGAGCAACTGAAGAGTCAGAAAAAGAGCATCTTAAACAGGATTTCTTTTCCCCATGGGAGTAAAGCAATTTTAATATTATTCTGTTGGATATATTTTAAATTTTATATTAAATAATCTATCAAACCATCCATTTATTCTAAAATGTAAGTTCTTAGAAAGCTCATTTTTAATTCCTGTCCATTGAAGTCTTTGTGTCTCTTGTAATTCTAGATAATTAGTTGCCCTATTAGCATTACTGAATATACATGATCTCCACTAGGAGCAGGAAAGTTCCCTATAATCCATTAATTTGAAGACATGCATTTCCCCAGCTCTGTAAAAAACCAGTAAAATAGAACTTCTGTAGAGAACATTAAGAGCTAATAATGAAGAATCAATAAACCTCTTGCATGCATAAAGAATGCTTGGGAGGAAAAGGTGATGCCAACAAATCAGATCATTTTAACAAAATTAAAATAATTTAAATAAATATAGTCCAGTGAGGTGCAAGGACAAGCTGTGGTTTTAACTAGACAGTTGCAAAGACTGCTTACCTGTCTGCAGGAAAGTTGCCTGGAGCTCCTATAAACATCACACAAATTTCCAGTGCCTCCCTGTGTCCAGAAAGGGAAGAATGGATCACAGTCAGCTGAAGGACATTGCAGCTGCCAGCAAGTTATTTTTCTTTACAGACTGTTGTGAATCTCTAGGGTTATTAGTAGAAGCAGCTTATTAACTGGAATAAAAAAAATTGACCCAAATAATTCTCAGTAAATGATTAGTGCCCTACTTGGACTGAGCTGAAGTGGCAGCAGTTTCAAGGCTAAGTCCTTGTTCACGCAGTTAGGTTGCAATTGTCAAAGCAGCAACACTCTGCTAAAAGACTACAGTAAATCCTCAAATCCCTCTATTCCATCAGGCTCTTCTCCACTTCCAGGGAGTTGATTCCTGCTCACTTTCATAAACAGCCCAGCTGGGATGATGCTGCAGCCTGAGAAGCCTCATGCATTTGCAGTAGGTGCTGCTCAGAGCCAGCACAGGGCCTGTCAGCAGTGCCTGGCAGTGTCCCTGGCAGTGGCCTTGGCAGTGTCCCTGGCAGTGACCCTGGCAGTGGCCTTGGCAGTGTCCTTGGCAGTGTCCCTGGCAGCAGCCCTGGCAGTGTCCCTGGCAGTGTCCCTGGCAGTGGCCCTGGAAGTGTCCCTGGCAGTGTCCCTGGCATTTGCCCTGGCAGTGGCCCTGGCAGCAGCCCTGGGAGTGGCCTTGGCAGTGTCCCTGGCAGTGTCCCTGGCAGTGGCCTGTGTGGCTCTGAACTCTCCACAGGGCTGGTGCAGAATCTGCAGTGCTCTGGGAGCAGCCCATGGTGGAGTTGCACTGTCCTTTCATGCGTGATGTGTCACCCTGGCAGGTCATGTCACCCTTTCTCCTCACACTACCCCCAGTCCTGGCTGCCATTCACTGTGTGGCCTGGGCCATGTCTGTCCCCTTCTCTCCTCTCTGGCTCTGCTCACACAGGGCAGATGCCAACCTGCCCCTGGAAAACTCCTGAAATGCAGCTTCACTCTGGGGAACCAGCCTAATTCCCTGAGAATTACATGCTGCAGGTCTGGCACACAGCAGGGTTAATTCCCAGCAAAATCACAGCCCTGCTCCTGGTTATACCTGGGAATGCTGAGGATTGGTGTTTTCCTTCCTTGTAGATCTAAGGTCTGTGCTTTGTCCTGTCCCCAGACCATCTCCAAAATACGGTGTTGGGACCACTGGCACCCAAAGCAGCACACCCACTTTGATCTAAGCACAGGCTGATCATTCCTGCCCAAGAACATGGCTGTTGTGAGTCTCAGGAATCCTCCAGCAGGAACATCTCCTGCCTGTCACCCCTCCATTAGTCACTGCCCTTCCACAGGCCACGATCTGAGGGAGCCCTGTCTCTGGCTGCAGCACCCTTGTGCCACAGCTGCCAGCAGCCTTTCCTGAGGATGTGAGGAATGTGTAGAGCAGAGTTACCTTGAACACATTTAGGGAACTCCCTCCTCGATGTTTCTCCCCTTTGTGATCAGGTTTATCTGTACTTACAGCTCTGGGCAAGGGCTGCCTGTCAAACAAGGCGGGCAGTGGTTCATACACTGATGATTATGTACAGGCTGCCTTCACAATGAGCTGAAATGTAGGCAATGAACTTTTTCCCCCCTCCCCTTCCCTGTATCATAGCAACTGTGCTACTGCAAGGGCTATTTTAAGAACAGTAACTTTTCACCAAACGTGATTATGAGGCAGACTGAGTGAGCTCAGTGTGCAAAAATACTGCATCCCTTCCGCAGCATCTCTGGGCCAAAATCTGATACCCTCACCCAAAAGCACAGGAAATTACCCTGCAGATTGTCCAAATAACATCAAGAAGAGGTAACTGTGAATCTTGCTATTTTAAATCAGTGTTCAAGGAACTTGTAATGGTATCATTGCAAGAAAACACAGCCCTGTCAGGAGCTTCCAGAAAGGAGTGTCCAGAGCTGAGAAATACAAGCTGGGAGGTGAAGGGTGGACAGCAGGAGCATCCATCAGCATGGAGAGCTGCCCAGGGAGGGAAGTGATTGCTTTCTGTGGTTTGCAACAGTGATGCAGAACTTGTAAATTCTGAGGGAGTAAAAGGGTAGTTTGTATTCTGAGGACTCTTGCCTGAATAGGAGAATACTAGAAAAGCTTCAGTCATCAAGATACGTACAGCTGCAGGGATCACTGGCACAAAAATCTTTCAGAGTAAGCAAAGGGAGCAGTTTCTGTGTCTGCATGAGGAGGGATTTGAATTTCTGATCAGCTTAATCACACAGGACACACTTTTCAAAGCTGAGTAACTAAAACTGTGCTAAAAACCTGCAGCTTGGTAGGAAATATGAGCAGCCTTTCCTTCCTCTGGCATTGCTGGGTGGCAGCGAGTTGTGCACAGAGCCTGACACAACATAGACATGTCAGACCAACCTGGAAATGTGCTGCACCATGGGCTCTGCTCATGCAAGGAAGGAATTGTCTTCTCCCAAAGACTTCTGATTGCCCATTGCTCATTTCTCATGTGGCAGCTGCTTGCAGAGCACAGTGGCCATTTACTGAGGCAGCTGGATGCCCACAGAAATAGGTGTTCCCTTGAGAAAACTGAGTGGGTTTTTGTATCCAGCTGGGCTGGTGTCCACAGGATTTGCATTACAGGTGGTTACCACAGAGATCAGGTGCTGCTCTAAGAGAAGCCTCAGTCCCCTGAGCATGAGCAGCTTTGGGAGTCTCTCTTCTCGAGAGGATAGCAGGGGGGGAGGCTCAGCTTTCACTGCTCATGGTTTAGCTAAGATGAAGTGATTTGTTGTTTTAGATGCTGAAGGCAAAGCCTGCACTGGTGACGACACCACGAGGGCGGCGCAGAGCGAGGCTCCGGCAGCCGTGTGCCAGGCACTCCCCTCAGAGGAGGAGCAGCAGGAGACCACAGCAGCAGCCACAACCAATGTGACCTCCTTTGGTGAGGAGCTGCACCTGGACGAGCTGAAAGAAGATGCAGGTACTGGATATAAAGTGTTTTCAAAACGCTATGGAGTGTTACAAAAGTATTTCTGCTGAGGAGTTGCATATGTCAGTGCATTAAAGGGTCAAAGCACCTTGTTCAGCTCAGCCCCACACTAGGTTAGCAATTGGTATTTAATAACAGTGATTTTTGAGACTTCTACCAAGCTGAGGAACTGTACAAAGCTTGGCACGATGGGATTAGTTGAATTATGAGATGATCCAGTCTTGGCGTGGTGCCCCTTTGGTATCAGTAATGCCTGCAGATGAAATTAACTTCTCTTAAAACAATTTCTTAAACTTCTGTGCCAAGCCTGAATTTATTAGTCCTGGCACGGGAGAACAATGTCAATACACAGCCCACACTGTCCATATCATCACTCTGTCCCCAGCATGCTGCAAACCCCAGTGAAGCTCCATACCAGGATCAGCTAAACCAAGCTCCTTTCATGCAGCTCTGCTCTGGTGAGCTCATCCATGACAGCCCTTCCTGGGGCCTGGAGCAGCCAGGCACAACCCAGCAGCTGGAGGGTTCCATTCACTTCCTGACAACCAAGAAATGCAAAGCTGCAGAGATAATGCTTTAGCCTGGTTTGTGAGGACTGTCATGTAGTGATTATGGATCTTCCTGGCCTCTGGTCAATCTTTATACCTTCTCCATCTGCCCTGGATGCCTTTTTTCTCTGTCCCACTCCTTCAGGCTCTGCTTTCTCAGGGGTCCCAGCCCCTGGCTGCTTTCTCCAAGCCCACCCCTGCCTGCTTCCACCCTCAGAATGGAAATCATCATCATCTAAGGCAAAACCCAATAATCTCCCTGCTCTTACAACAACCAGATCAAATCTTGACCAGATTACAGATTTCTTTTCTTTTTTCTCTAGTCTAAAGCATTTAATTCTTTATCACTAATGAAATTTCTTTCTGAACTTCTAATTCTTACCATTGGGACATACTATCATGGAAAGATAGCACACCACTAATAAGGTGTCACGTATTTAACCTTGTGGCTCTGCATAAACTCATAGTGTGATTTAAAATTTACCTTACAATGTGTTCAAAATCAGGTATTGAAGCTTTCAAGATCATCCCAATTTCTTAGGTCTCTTTCCCTAATCCTAGTTCATTTTATTGTCTCCCTGAAACAATCCATCCTGTCTTCTGTATTTCTTTTCCTCCATTTTTTGAGGTGACATTTTCCCAGGTTCCACAAAAAATAACGGTGGGATTACATTCTCCTGTCTCCCTAGTCTGAGAGACTCCAATTTGTAGGAAGTCTTTCTGCCTCTCCTATTGGTGGCCTCTGGCTTTCAAAATAATGATTGCTGATCTAGTCTTTATGTGCTTATTTATCCCTGTCTGTACACCCTAGCATTCCTGTCTCTAGTGAGTGCACCTGAAGGAATTAATTTGTTGAGAAAGCTCTTCAAAATTGTCAGAGTGTACTGCTAAGTTTATGATAATGTTGAGTTTTTTCTAACATTTGCCCTTGGGCTCAATTGAGGCCTAATGCAGTGGGTGTCTTCCAGAAATTCGTATGAATAAGTGACCAGCTAGAAACAAAATTAATGGATTTGCTTTTTACCCAATGTGTTCTATGTCATCCTGAGGACGTGGGATAAAGGCCAAGGAGGGGAAGAGGAAAAAACACAATTTGCAGACTTCATGTTCATGTTAATACACAGAAAAAGAACAGCCAGGGCACAAAGAGGGCAGGTTTTCCCACCTAACCTCGCCTGTGGGCTTGGGGACAGTCCCATGGGAGGATTTCTACCTGGTAATGAGATGGCATTTTGACAAGTGGCACTCCATGAATAATTCTCTGCTCCAGCAGGAGCCTAGTGCTGAGCACTTGGAATACTTTCAGCAGGATAATCACTCTGCACTATGAAATCTGTTAATGGGTTTGTGTGCTCAAGACTCAGGTCTGCCTGACACCACTCCCAGAGCAGGGTGGAGTTCAGGACCAAAAAAGTCTGGCTGGGGCTGGGACCATTTGAGATCCACCTTCTCTGTAGCAGAGGTCCCACTGTGGCTACTCCTTTGCTGTGCCAAGCAGCCCTTCCTGTCCCAGGGACAGCCACTGATTCTAGGGGAGCTACTACCAGGGAAAGCTTTGCTCCTCTCAGGGGAATGCACTCCAGTCTGATTGATTTCCCTCTCAAGCTCCCAACATCTACTCTTGATCTTTCTGTAATGTAACCCATTAGTGACTCTGATTTTCCCTTCCTCCCTTCCTGTGCACAAACACCCAAGTGATGTCACCCTGGAACAAAGCATTTCTCTAGAAGTACATTTAAAAAAAAAAAATTTCTTCTATAATTCACATAACTATCCCATACAGCAGCTTTCCTGTCATGACAAATTTCACAAGAACTCCTGTTAATGATGCATATTTATTCTTTCCTGTCTCTTTTGAATGATAAATACTCATTCCTCCTCTTCTAGGCACACTCATTAATCTGTTTGTCAACAAATTAAATGCCATTATCGTGCCAATGCTATTGTTTCCAACTGCCTGAGTGCCTTGGTGCCTCCCCACACACTCTGAGCACGAGGCTGCTGAATGTTCATTAATACAGAGAGTTTGAATTCCCAACCAGACACAAAACTGAGCCAAGAAAAGATTCATGAGGCAGCAGCTGTGGGTGCCTCTGCAGTGAGATTTTAGGAGGTGCCCTAGAGTGGTTTGGAGGGAAAGGTACTCTGGTCAGACAATGCAGAGTGCCAAAAGGAGTGGGATCTGCTCAGGAGTTTGGACCTCTCTCATGTTCTGCATGACCCCAGCTCTGGATCCTCAGCACAGGAAGACATGGACCTGTTGGAGGTCCAGAGAGCCACCAAAAGGATCAGAGGGATGGAACAGCTCTCCTGAGAGGGCAGCCTGAGAGACCTGGGGTCATCCAGCCTGGAGAAAAGAAGGCTCCAGGGAGATCTTGTTGCAGCCTTTCAGTACCTAAAGGGAGCTTATAAAAAAGATGGGGACAAACTTTTTGATAGGACCTTTTGTGGTAGAACATGGGGCAATGTTTTTAGATTGAAAGAAAGAAGATTCAGGCTAAATACAAGGAAGAATTTTTTACAGTGAGGGTGGTAAAACACTGGAACACACTGCCCAGAGAGGTGGTAGATGCTTCATCCCTGGAAACATTCAAGGTCAGGTTGGATGGGACTCTGAGCAATTTGATGTGATTGAAGATGTCCCTGCTCATTTCAGAGGATTGGACTAAATACCTTTAAAGGTCCCTTCCAACACAAACTATTCTATGATTCTGTGCTTAGGAGAGATTTAAACACTGATCTCCCCATTTGGATGAGTGCCTCCCCCCTCTGGGGTAGGAAAAACAACCCTCATGGCTACTGCTGAGCCCAGAGTGGCTGGAAATGCAGTTTGGAGGGAGCCTGGCTGTGGCTGGGATCAGAGTCAGCCTCAAGGCTCTCTGTGGGTGCCCACACCTGCCAAGGCAGAGATCAGGAATTGTAACAGAGTGAAAGCCCAGCAGGGAGGCCCTGTGTGAATCTGGGCACTGCCAGGGCAGCTGTATCTGAGCAGAATTCAAGGATGCTAATTTTGGATTTCATCACTGAAATTCCACCCGTGTCCTGCTTCAGCTTCATGCCTTTCTGCCTCTATTCCCCTGTGCCCTCATCACAGCCTGGTCAATTTGATGAACTGCTCAGTGATTCAGCCTGCACTAACTCACAGCTAAGTGCTTTTGCCATCCTTGCAGAGACAATCCTGAAATGAGCAGTGCTTCACCAGCTCAAACTAGGGCTTTGGAGACTGATTTCTTTTCTTAAGAACTTCAACAATTCCCCCTTCCACTCTAACTGCTCAGATCCAAGCAAATATTTTTTTGTGGCAGGTTTTTTTGGTTATCAACTTTAACCTCAGGAAATGCTCAACAGCTCTGGAGTCAGGTACAGTAAAAGAAGACTCAGGAAGCAAGTTGAAATCATGTATTAAATAAGATAAAGATCACATTGGGAAAATAAAAACACACATCAACTATTTTGGGCTTGGAAAGTCAGTTTTTAGGTAATATTCTGGGTTGGATATTCTTTGCCCTTTGGCTGTGTGTTCCTAGACAGAAGAGCACTCACCCAGGAATTGTGCCACCACAGCTGTGTGCTCTGAGGAAATTCATTGCAGTTCTCAAAAATTGCTTTGCCTTACTATCCTCATTATTAAAAAAAAGGAGAAAAAGGCTTTAGGGAAGTAAAGAAAGCTCAGCAGTTTTCTCAGGAACATCAAAACTAACAGTTCCTCAATATCCTCATACTTTTTATTCTTCACCTGCCCTGGCTGGTTGGTTGTTTCACAGAGTCCTTTCACTGTGGAAAAGAAGTGTTTCTAGCAGTGTGCCATGTGTTCAGTTTTTCTGAATGTTCCTGGCATTGTCCCCTGGCCTATCATTATTAACTTCATGTTCCATTAATTTTACTTATCTTCCCACTAGCCAAGAAACCTTCAGCACCCACGGAAGAATTGGAAGATGCCAGCCTGCCAACATCTGAAGACAGTCCACAAGCCTTACTTGTACCTGAATCCACAGATTCCCCCCAAAAGCAGACAGAAAGAAACCCAGCACAGCTTCCCAGCCCTCCATTGCTCCCAGCTCCACCACCTAAGGCAATCTCCAAAATCACCAAGAGCATAACAGGTCAGTCATCACTGCTCAGTAGAGATTTCCCCATCCTTGATGTGTTGTTCACCTCCACAGCACTATCAAATCCTTTTCTCATGTCTGGTTTTAAGCCCCAAACTGCTGAGAATCAGGCCAGTTATACTGAGTGAGCAGTAACCATGTCTGGTTGCCTGATAACAATGCACTGATCTTTGTACTTCACATATTTATCTGAAGCTCTCAGGGGATTATTTGCTGTGAGTCTATAGCACTAAACACACATAAAACAAATCAAACCAAACTGCAAACATCTGCTGAATCCCGTGCTCCTATTGATATGCCATAAAACACAAGGAAGATTTAAATGTTTTCATTACCTGGACTCCCACTAGAGAGCAGGACAGCAGCCAAAATCTAGTTCAGGTCAAAGGTTCTGCAGAGGTTTCTGTCTGAAGGGTTTGCTCTTTAGGGCAGGTCTAAACTAGAGCTATGAAATCTGCTCTCGTTAACAGAACACACAAGTGATACACCTGGCAATCCTCTGTGCCAGACTTCACTGAACGTTTCCAAAAGCAATTCCCCTGGGCTTGATTTTCTAATGTATTGCCAATGTTGTTACATTTCTCAACATTCTGGCACTGCAGAAAGGGTGCTAAAATGAGAATGGTTTTAGCTGGTTCCAATTTCAGGGCCTATACATATGGTAAAAGCAGTTAAAAGGGCCTTATTGCAAATGAAAATCAAGTCCTGACATCTAAATGTCAGATCTGTTGGATATTTAGACTTTTAAATGACAGCCATTATGTGAGCCCTGATTTGCATCCACACTCATCATCTGCACAATGAGGAGGGTTTTCAAAGTCACAAGGAAACAAAACATCAGAGGGGCTCTGTGACCTGACCACGGGGGCTTACAGGAAATATAGAGGTTTTCAATCTCTTTGAAGAAAATTACAAGTATTTTTTTCCCATGGAAACAATTCATACTTTGTCTGTGCTTAAAAGCTGCAATAACTCAAGAGGGAGCTGGATTCAAAATGGTATTTTAGGGCTCCTCAGGAGCTGCTGTTCAGGTTATTTCACTGTCCTGTGCTATGGGTGAGGCTCCAGCTTCCCCTTCCACCTGCAGCAGGAGCAGGCAGCCCCAGGCCCCCCGTGCCTTTGCTCAGCTGAGGAGAAGGCCATGCTTGGCATCAGATGTATTTGGAAACCTGACCCACGCAGGGTATAGAGATTACACCTCCACCAAACACTTCAGAGCATTTAGAGTTCAGATATTTTGCTCCTTAACCCCAATATTTCCTGTAGCATCTGAGATATTTTGAGTTTGAGTATTTAATTCTCATTCACATCTTCCACAAAGAACAACTTTCAAATTTTTCAATGACTCCAGTAACTCTAGACCCTTTTCCAGTAGTGATTATACATGTTTATTTTTGTGGGGATGTGGGGGCAGTGCTAAGTTAAAATTAAACAAATACCGTCAGTGAGTGAGAGGAAATACAAAAGTGTAGAGGGAGAGAAAGGGCGATTATGAAAGAAAAGGAAGATGAAGAGGTTGAAAAGCTCTTTTGTGTTTAGTTTTTTTCCCCTTTAACAATTCCAGAGATGCTGTCAGCAGAGGAGTGAGGAGTAACTCAAGCACCAATTAATCAGAGAGAGGAGGAACAGGGCAAGGTGCCAAGACATCACTTTGCAAGATTATTCACTGAACATCTGTCATTAGGACAAGTAAAGTGTGATCTCAGGAAATTCTCAATATTGTCCGAAGCTGCAATGAGGATGAAATTGGCCTTTGACCTGTTCCAGGAAAAAGCTGGTGTAAAGACAAAACAAAGTCTTCTCTTTTCCTGCCTTAGGCTTGAGCTGAACCCTGGTTCTTGCTCTGAGGAAACAGACACCCCCTCCCTGTGCAGAGGATAAAGTTGCTCAGGAGGTGGTTCTGTCCATCCCCTCAGGCCATGATTCAGTGGACAGCAATTGATCATAAATGTGCTCTGTCCATCTCCACAGTAGCACAGATTCAAACCACCCCTGAGTACCAAACCCCATCTTTGCTCAGCAGAGCCTGATCAGTGCAGGAGGAGCTGCAGGCTGGGGAGGGTCTCAGACATTGCACATCAGGCACTCTGATTCTTGGTGCAATGCCCCTGAGCTTTCAGACTTTCCAGATTTTAGACAGGGTAAGTTCTGGGCTAATTTGAACCCTGTCTCCTGTCTGCATAGAAGTGAACAAAGCCATTGCTAAGGGTTCTGGGCTGGAAGGACACAAATGTGCACAAACTCCCTCCAGAGATAAAAAAAGTAATGTTAGACCTTCCTTAGAAAAAGAGAGATTTTATTGTGGATGCAGTTCTCCTCACGGAAGGATGATCTCCTCGTCACCCCACAAACACAAAAAAGGAGCAGGCTTTGTGTTGCCACACTCAGATTTTCAGTGCTTATGATTTCAGGAGCTCTTCTAAAACTTAAGGAAATACATGTTTTTGGTAACCCTCATGCAGGATGCTGAGAGGAAATATTTAATAGCTGAAGTTAGTATTTTTTGCTCTCTCCAGTTTTCTAGCAAGTTACCCTGCTAACTGGAACCAAATCCTTGTTACAAGACTATTTCAGGCTAATCCTGGCCTGAGAAGTTTTTCTCTGCTGTGAATTGAAGGATTTATCTCAAAAATAAGAGAAGAAAAGGGAAAAATTACCTGTGGAAACATGTTTGTGCCAAAGCTGCACCAGCTGTGCCAGTTTAAATTCCTGTGTGAAGCACTAGGTGGCAACAAGGGACAAGAAATACTCTGGGATGAGGCGCTGTTGTTGCCTTTATCTACCCAGCCCAAGCTGCTGGTGTAAACAATTCCATATATCAGGGGCTTGGGATATAGGGGAGAGGGAAAGGGGAAGAGGAGTGCAAAACAGAAAAACTAATCAGCATCTTTTTCAGGTCAGATGTTCAGTTATGCTAAGGGATATTGTGTGAAGCCACCAAATTTGCAACCAGGGAAATGTCCACTGTGCTTCGGACTCCAATGCTAGGAAATGTATAAACCAGTTTAAAAGCATAACTCTAATTTCGGATATTAGGTTTACATTGCATAGAAAATAGCTGAATCTGGGGCTAAAAAGAGATCAGATTGCCCAACACTTCTGTTTTCTTGTTAGTGCCCTATCTTTCATTTGGATGTCATTTGGCAAGTTTTGTTATGCAAACATTATCCTCATAATGGTTTTGGCATTTTCTCCACGGGCATATGAAAGACAGAGGTCTGGGCTGTGCAGCACTCACAGAGGAGCAGCTAATAGACACTGGTACATTTTGTCCAGACTCAGAACCACAGGGCATAAATTTTAATACAGTCTGCAGAGTCCAGCAGAGAAAATGCTGGATTGGAAAGCCACCACAGCCCAAGCCTTTGGTGCTTAGGAGCAACAGTGTGGGCAAGCACAAATGCAGTGGTGGGCTGGGAAAAAGGAGAATCTGATCCTGTGAGAAAGAGGGGAAGTGGGAGAGGCATCTGTTTTGCTAGATCAAAGATCTGGAGTGGTGCAGCAAGAGCATTTTGAACTTTGTTACTCAACCAGTTACCTCACAGCAAGAGCAAAACATCACCATTTATCCTCTGTTCAATACAACAAATTAATTCCAGTGTAGACTCTGCACAAAAAAAGGAAAGAAGCATTGCACAACCCCTTCCCCCCCTCTTGTGTTTTGACAGCAGGAAGTGAAATGGACGACCCAGCCATGAAATCTCCTCCTTCCACCATCCTGAAGAACTATGTCATTGTCGGTTCCTCCCAAATCTCAGGACAAGCTGCCCTCTTCCACCCCTGTGGCCAGAAAAGCTCAGAGCCCCATGGCAGAGGCCAGGTAACCACGCCCACCGGGTCCCCTCACCTGGCTGCCGTTCATCTGCCTTTACCTCCCAGCAGAGTCATTGAAGAACTCCACAGGGCTCTGGCCACCAAACACCGGCAGGACAGGTACCTACAGCCTCCAGGCTCCAGGGCTGCATGAGGACACTCATCCCACCACATCATTCTTCTTGGAAAATGTTCCTATCCTGTTGTTAGAGCTTTAATTGCTGCTACAGCTTGGGTTTGCCTTCCTCGTGATGTCACTGCTTGGAACAAACATCCCTGGTTAAAGTGCTTGATTTGGCAGCTACTTTGTTGTATGTTCTTCCTTTATAAGGAGGCTGCTGTGGCACAGGAGTAGGTTTTCAAATGGGTAGAATCAGGTGATAGTCCTTGATCTACTGCAAAAGTAAATCTTCCCCACAAGATACCAAGTTAGAGTAGCAAAGGCACATCCTGCTCCAAGTACTCTACACATGAGAAATGCTGCAATTTCTGTGTCTCTTGGCTGACACAGGAGCACATACGAGATCCATTTTTAATACAATTTTTTTGTGGGAGTACATTGGGTGCTTTATCTGGGTTTCATTATAAGCCCTCCTGTGTATCAGAGGGGGACAGAGATAAGCTTTGCCATCCCAGAGCTTTGGACTGAAGCTGGTATCATTTCTCAGTTCCCTAACAACTACTGCCCCGGGGAACAGATTCACATGATGTCATTTCCAGGCCCTGTTAAACATTTGTCATAATCATACAATATCATATGAATGGTCATATTTCATGCCATGCATGTTTTTACATTAGAAGGACGTGTTGTTGTGGGGTTTTTAATCACTGCAGTATATCTCGTGACCATATATCAAAGAAAAACATTATTCACCACTCCTCCATGTCTTATTTTAATGGTAGAGGCAGGAAAGTAGATCCACATTAGCCATGCTCCACTTGAAAATGCCATCCTGTGCTGGTCCATGCTGAGCTCCCTGCCCTGCCCTTTACGAGCTACAGGACGTTTTTCTCATTCTCATACAATTTTCTACTGCAGCAATTAAACAGTGTTTGTAAAATCTGGGCTGTGCATCTTCCACCCACAGCTTCCACGGAAGAGAAAGCAAAGGCTCTCCAAAAAAAAGAGTGGATGTCCGTCCCTCGAGAACGTCGAGCATGGAGCGCAACAAAGAGAAGGAGAACTCGCTGGGTTATGGCAGTGACTCAGAAAACAAGAGGAACTCAGTTAAAGAGTCAGATGAGAACAAAGAAAACATGATCATGAACTCAGAGCTCAAGGAAGAGTCTGTTTTTTATCAGGATGAGGAAGTTTTGAATGATTCTGTTATTTCTGGTAAGCAAAGTCACTGTATTACAAAGACACACTCTCACAACCGAAGGGAATGCTCTAAAGGCAGCAAGGAATATTGAGAAGGATAAATTCCTCTACTGTCACACCAGCTTTTTGAAGGAACCCTAGTGAAAAGCTGAAGTTAAATTTGAGTTAAATCACAGTGCTGGTGATTGTCCTCCAGGCAGTGCACATAGAGATGTATCACTGTGCTTTACCCTCTCAGTTACTGGTGCACCCTTGGGCTGCTCTGTATGAACAGCAGCACTCCCAGACATCCCACTGTGAGCAGCCAGAGCCTTCTGTACACCCAGTGCCAATGCTGGCTGTGTTTTGGAATTTCAGGGCTATTATTCCATGTAGTGATGGTACACAGAAAAGTGAGAGACCAACCAATCTAGGAAGGACAAACATGGAAAGAAAATATCTTAAAGAATAAAGTTTCTCTCCATTTGGTCCATTTTACCCCTTCTTGAGACATATGGGGAATGCATTTTATAATCCTGCGCAATTATTTAAGTGAGCTTTGGCAAAATAATCAGCTCTCATTAGAAAATTTGTCATTCAAGCTTTTTAATGTTTTCCATGTTAGCAAGACAGATTCAATCTGAAATGAATCCTTCACTCTCTTCATGAATGCATTAAAAGAAGGCAGGCAGAGAACAATTTATCAAAAAATAATTGTTATAGCAGATGAAAGATGAATTTTAAAAGGTGTCTTTGAAAGCATGAGCCAGCAGACAGGACATGAGTTCTGCTGCTTGTCTTAAGACACCAAGTAACAGAACAGACTCCTGAGGTAAGGCAAAAGAAAAGAGTGCCTTGCCTAATTGCTATGCATTTAAGGACAGCTTAAAACATAAAAAACACCTTTTAAGTCCTATTATTTTTTCTGGCTATGTTTGTAAAAGCGTCCTCTTCTGATAAAAATTCTAAGAGCTAGAGGCAGCCAGGCAAAAATACATTATTCCCTACAAGCAAACCCAAAACTGAATATTTAACTATTGAAGGTGAATCTCTCTATATTTAACAAACAATTATTCATTATTATGATGGTAGGAGGGCACTGGTTACTGTACAAGTTTCAGTGATATCTAGAAGGAGCTCTGGGCTTTCCACAGCAAGTGCTTGAGTTTTGGAAAGTTCCTGCAGTTGAAGGACAGTGGTGGGGTACTGGGGATGGCTGAGGCCAGTTGAGAAAACCAGACCTGTTTCAAAGATATTTTGGCATTATTGTGGCTGCAACAACAATGCTGCTGGGCACAGAGGGTACTGAGCTCTGAGACTGATGTCCACTTAGAGCAAACTGGGACATTCCCAAGGCAATTCTGGTGTAGAGGCACTGCCAGTGCCAGCATTCCCTCAAGTGCACCCTGCACATTCCAGAGGTGCAGTACACAGGGACAACACCAGAACAATTCCCTGAACATCTTCTACTTGGAAGAAATCTGGGCTGGTTTCCAAGTTGGGGAGTAAAACTATCCATTAATCCCCAGCTGCTTTACAATCCTTGTGCTGCCTTAGAGAGTCACCTGCTCTGCCACTGCCACCACGGCAGGGCACAGTGCCACAGCCCTGTGGATGCAGGGAGGTACAGACAGGTCACATAACTCTGGAAAAAGTGAGGAATTGTGCCTCGGTTTTCCATTCTTGCTCAATAAATCATATTTGGAAACCACTGAAAACATAAGGCAGGAAGAGCTTAAGAGACAATGTTACTAGAACATAGCCCACAACTGATAACTGGTGCAATCGAGGTCTGCCCAGCATCAGGCACGTTAGGATTTGCTTTTTGATTGATAAAGCAGTGACTATGATAAAAAGAACAGTAAACATACAGGAAATTAAATGTCATGATTCGACTGAATTAAACCAGGAAGTTTTTGCAGGAACCTGCAGCCTGAACATGGAAAGGATGTGAATTTGCCAAGCATTTCTTGTTGACCTAGCTGAGGTGTGATAAATCACAAACAATCCAGCCAAGATCCTGCCTGAGATAGATGGTCAGGGGGCAGACTGGCACTGAATGTGCCTGCCTGACCAAGAAAAAGAACCCTTAGAAAAGGAATACTTAAATAAGGGTGTTTGTAGGTTCAGTTTCTACTGAGGTGGTGATCAGGAAGGAATTTGCCTCAGGGTTCTGAAAATGGATGCAGGGAAGAATACCTTGGGGCTTTATTTTCTCTTTGTTCTCTAGTTTTGTTTTATTCATGTGCACTTATTCTCTTTGATTATTTAGATTTGGCATGTATCCTTGCATTTTAACCTGTTCTGGTAAATTATGTTTCATTAGGAACAGGCCACCTTTGATTGACAGGGGAAGCTGACACTGTTAATTAGGATTTTGACCCGAATTCCTTTAAAGTCAATGACAAAAATCCTATAGATTATATCAGTTTCCATGCCCCCAAGGTGCCCTGCCCTGGGACCCTCTGCTCCCGTGGACACACAGAGCTCCTTGTCCACGTGCAGTCTCTCCACAGAAACCTCCTGACACGGCCAAATTCCTCTTATGACCTCTTTAAAATACTCAGGTGAAATGTCATGGCCAAATTCCTCTTGTGACCTCTTTAAAATACTCAGGTAAAACTGGGAGCATGTGCAGGGATACCCAGGAATTTTTTAGCCCTTCCTTCAGTTTGTTTCCAGCAGGAATTCTGTTGGTTCCCCTGCACCCACTCCCAGCATGTTGGAGGTTTGAGAAACCCTGTCAGAGTCCCAAGTCTGTGGCTTTGTGAGCCAAATGCTTCTGATGGAGTCAGATATTCAGTTAGCAGAAGGCTCCGTGTGGCAGCAGCCAAATCATTTAACTTCCCTACCCATCTGTTAAATGTATATCTGCTACTTCAGACAGGGATGTGTGGTTTAATTTAATTAATGCTTGCAACAGACTGTGAGAGCTTTTCAAGGAAGGTGCTAAATAAGGGCACAGCTTTTAGGCTCCTGAAAGGGGTTTTGAGCTGATTATGGTTTCTGAAAAGTTTAACTTTAGACCAATGCAAGTACCAATAGATTTTTTACTGCTCACACAGGGAGACCAAAATTACTCTGCCTCACTGTTTCCAACAGGTAAATGTAGGAAGGAGGTTGTACAGACTCCTCCCTCTGCATAAAGAAATTTGAGATCAGTAGTGATAATAATAATGGAGGTCCACAGATCCCTAGCAAATAAAACCACAGTATTTGGGAATGAGAACCTATATAGAATTTCGAATCTTTAGCATCCTTTAAAAAATAGACTTTAATCCTATCTCAAATGCCAAACAAAAATACCAATTAAATATCATTTTCTTTAAAAATGAGGTGACCTTCTCTAGAAAAGGTGAAGCTTTAAATGAAAAAAACCCAAACCCTTTAAAGCAAAAGGAAGCCAAAACAAATTAACCTCCTGTTACACACTGTGCTCCCAAGATGAAATGAAGATTTAACTGCAGTTCCTGCATGCCCTGAGGAATATGTTCCCTCTGCATTTGCAGTGGGTTTTTGTCTGAGTCCTGCTCAGCTGCAGTGCTGCTTTCTGACACTGATGTGTCCACCTGCTCCTTGCACAGCACCACACAGATCACTGTCACTCTGTGCCTTTCCTGCCCTCCAGAAGTTCCTGTTTCATCCCCAGGAGCTGCCTTTCTAATAACTTTCCTTTCAATGCATGTCCCAGGTACTTTGCCAAGAAAATGCAAGAAAGAACTGCTGGCAGTAAAACTACGGAACAGACCAAGTAAGCAGGAGCTGGAAGACAGGAATATTTTCCCAAGGAGAACAGACGAGGAAAGACAGGAAATCCGACAGCAAATTGAAATGAAACTCTCAAAGTAAGTGTTGTGAATGAGAAGAGGGAGGAGCCTCCCTTTACAATGGATCATCCTCTGAGCCCTGTCACATGAGGCACTGCCACCCACCCCCGGGTCCATTGCCTCCAGGGAACCATCCACAGACCAATACAGCACATTTTCAGCTGTCAGTCAGCCACAGGGGAAAAGGTCTTAACTCCCTCTTCAGTCAGGATTGCCTTGATTTCAAGGGAAAACAAGACTGAAGTCAATTTAGGAGACAAAATCCTGCCAAATCTACCTGCAGCTCTGCTGCTGCAATCAAGATTTGGAGGTCCTCCAGAAAGCCCAGTGCTGTAACAAAAATAGTAGTAAATTATTTATCAATGGGATTTGGCTTTGTCAGCTCTAGCTGGATGTGAGGATAAAGGCAATTGTTAGAGCTGCATATCTACTGCCCGAGGGAAAGCTGCTGTGCTGGTGGCTGCACTGGTGCCTTAAGGCAGAAGCAGCATTGCCCTCACCTGGACAAGGTGCCTGTGTAAGTCCAGCTGCAGGCACAGCAGGGATGCTCTGGTTTTGATCAGTAACCAGGGCAACAGGGGAGAGCTGTGAGAGAAACAGCATCACTGTGGTGTGCAGCCTAAAGCAAAGATTGAAGGTAACTGGGAGGCTCAGACTGCACCATTTGGGTTTTGTGTGTGCTTTTTTAAGAGCTGCATTTGAATATCTGCAAACATGAATATTTTAGAGGAGACAAAGTGGATTGTTAAATAATCTGTGCTGTGCTGCCCACACGGGGACAGTGAGCGCTGCTCACTGCCAGAGTGCTTGGAATCAAATTGGGAAACATGAATAGAAGCTCATTTTCAAAGCTTATTAAATATTAAATATCTCGAGCCTCTCTGAAAGAAACATTTATTGATATTTAGACTAACTCATTCGTGTGCATGCTTTTGATTAAACTTTACCTCTGGGGACAGGGAAGGAGAACAAATGTGTGGATCAGAGCACAAGTCCTAATGGACCAGAGTTTATGGAGGAGAACATCTCTGCCTTCATCATTCCTGCCCTCAGCTAAGGAACGAGCTGCTGAGGCAACACAGAGGAGGTTTTGGGTGCCCTTCCTGGTGCCCCTGCAACAGCAGAGATGGAGTTATGGTCCCTCCAGTCTGGGTGACTGCACAGCAGCACTTTGCACCCAAAAGGGTGCAGGTGGTAGACCCTGCCACAGAAAACATCTCCCTGCAATGTACATTGAGTTCCAAGAGTTACAGACAGAGCAGATCATAGGTGTGTCCCATTAATCACCTTAGGAAGCAAAGATGGGCCGTGATCATCCTGACCTTGCAAGCCTTGTGCATGTGTTTCAGGGAAATACTTCACATTGCATCCCAATATCATTAATTCCATTATTTTGGCCATTTGATAACTCATGAGATCTCTTTATATATCAAGAGCCTAGTTTAATTGCTTTAAAATATACAAAAAATAGTTTCCACCACACTGTATCCCTAAAACCAAATTCAACCATCACAAACTATTCACTGAATGAGAAAATTGTCATATTCAGGCCCATCTCATTTTGCTGAGATGCCTAGAAGGTCACTCTAGGCACTGTTTTAGCCCTGTCTGACTTCTCTTAGTGTGAAAGGTCTGATGGAATTGCAGCTTCAGGTGCTGCAACTACAGCCTACATCCCTTTATTTTAATTTGCCATTTGTCTCACTCAATATTGAGCCTAAAGAAATACTGCAAAGGATGCATCCCTAGAGTCAAATGTCAGTACAAGGACTTGCAGAGGACACTGCTGGACAGGTGGAAGGGGCTGGTCACCACCAGGAGGAAGGAAATTTGCTCTGTGTAGGTGAATGCAGCTAAGGGAGCCTCCCCTGCCCGCTGTGATCTCATGCAGCAATCTGGGGTGCAGCTCATCAGTGTCACTGGTGATGTCTAGAGGATGGCTAAAAGCCATCTTTGTTCCAAGTGTTGGAAGTCAGGCCTTAATTTGGTTCCTTCTTCCTGGAACTGGGAAGACTGAGCGCATTTCGGGGAACAGACGGCACAGAGATTGCTGGAATAGCCAGGAAAGGCAAAACAGATTGGGAGCACTCTCCCACACAACTTCCAGCACATATGTGCTGGCAGAGCTCAGCTCAGCTCTTAACTCATCCACCAGAATAGAACATGACCGTGCAAACAAGCTCAGGTGGTGGATGAATGCAGGAAAATATTTACAACACCAGGAAAAGCAAGTGGGTGTCCAAAAAACCCAACAGCCAGCTAACAAAGTAAAAATGAATTCTGGCAAAGGCCAAAGAGCCAAAGCTCTAGAGATATCCCTTTGGAGTTTCTGACTAGGACTCACCCCACAAAACCCAGGCCACCTCAGAGCCCACACTCAAGAGCAGAGCCTGGCTGTGGTGTGGAAATAAAACCAAACTGGGAAGAGTGAAATTCTTGGATGAGCTTTTGAGGTGTTTGCACTCATTCATTTCACTGGTACTTGTGCAGCACGGTCTCTGTGTGACAACTTGGAGGTTTATTGCTAAGGAATGTGGTGCTGGGGTGGGAAGTGCTGCCTGGGAGATGGGATCCAGCAGAAATGTCTGTTCTCTGCAAGGCTTTGCCACTACCTGTGCAGAAAAGAGCAGCACGTTGCTGCTACAATAGTAACACTTAGATAACAGCAAATCGTGAATCCATGTGCACCATCAGGCTATAGATCTGTGTTTAGCACAAAGAATGATCTGTGGGCTGATTAGCAAGTGGTTATTCAACGGCTGACTGCATAAGAATGGCACATAACCAGGCAGTTGTTAACAGGGTCGATATTTTTCAGCACAATTGCAGGGGTTTGATGGTCTGGAGCTGTCTAGCAAATTGCCTCAACCCCACAGCTGACACAGCCTCACTCTGTACGCTGGAGGGAAAGATGTACTGACATAGATAATGTGCAAAATACACCAAATAATGGTGTTTATATAGCTTTAAAAATGGGGAGACAAAAGAATAGCATCCTCTCAAAACCGCTGTATTATTTAAGTGGTTCTGGTTGTAACACATTTCAATAGTAGCTGTGAACCTGCTGAGAAAAAGCAACTCTCTGCTATCACTCTGATGGGTGTTTATGAAGTCAAAGCTGAAACCCCTATTTTCCTTCACTTTCCCACTCGTTCCATCTCCAAAGAGAGATTGGGAAATTCTGTATTTTGAGACTTCTACAGCAGTGCAAATCTACCGACTTCAGATTTATTATTGATTGACAGCAGCGTGAGGAGAGATCCCAGGATTCATTTATGTGCGTCGCTGCTTCTGAAAAGTGTATTTCCTGTGTTTCGTGCTCCCAGCCAATTTAATCTACCACTTGTTGCCTTGGAAACATGGACTTTTCCCTCCTCCTCCCTCCAAAACGGCAGCATTCCAGTTTTCCCTGTGCTGTAGTGCTGCTTGTACTAATCCATGCATCCCCAGTGCCTCAGAGCATGGTGTACACTTGGAATACTCTACTGTGCATTAGGCAACAGGGCTCCCAACAGGTCTTGGTTGCATTATTCTGTGTTCAGAGCACAGATAATAAGCCCCTGATGGAATTGAGTGGATTGAGAGCTGTTTGTGTCACGAGGCAGAAAAGACATTTGCAAGCACGAGTGTTTGCAATATCTGCTTCCTGTCTCACAGACATGCTTTGTTCTAGAAGGGGTTTCAGCTGAAACCTGGGGGAGTGAAAGACTTGCTAGACTGAAGGGTGACTCAGGAAAAGGTTGTTTAATCAAATTTGATACTTGACTGTTTAGAAACTTGATGTTTGAAGTGCCTGGGTGGCTCGTGCTTCTTGAGAATATAACCACAGTTAAAGACACTCCAGTATAACTTAATGTCTCAATGGAAATACAACTTCCTGGAGAAGGTTATACTGGTAATATTCATTTCATGTGCTGCTTCACCTCCTCTGGTATTTGTACAAGCACACACGATGCATGAAGTGGCACTTAAAAGATGATGGAGGCAGGAATTAAATACAGAAACGTGGGCAGAGGAATCAGACAGGAAGAACAAAGGGTTTGTGTGCACAGAGAGGAACCAAAACTTGGGCACTTCAAGCTGATCTTTGCCACATTAAGAACATTGGCTTGGCTAAGTGGATGATGCTGGGGGGAGGTTTCCTGGCAACAAGAAGTGAAGAGGAGGCATCTTTATTCAGTTGTTACCACATCTGGAATCTGTAGCTGTGGTGCTGCCCAGAGGTTCCTGGAGAAGTATTTTCGAGTTGACTCACCCAGGAACTGCAGAGGTAGCTAAAAGCTCACCCAGATGAGACCCTGGTTTGCCCCTCAGGTAATGGAGTGTGAAGTTCACAGTGCTGCTGGAGACAGAACAATACCAAGCAAAAAGCACTCCAGACTGGCAGCCTAAAAGCAAAACAGCACCACAGCTCAGCACAGAGCACTCACAAGGACAATTTCACCTACTGACAACACAAAAGCTGTACCATATTTCCCAAGGACAGCACATCCAGTGCCACTTCTCCACAAAAACCTCTCAGGGCAGCTTTGCTCACTGAAAAGGCATCAACCCCTCAGACTGAGACATTCAGCAGGGAACTGGGCTGAATGCACAGAACTTGGGGGAACATTCTGTTTAGATACACCCAGAAAAGTGGTGTGTGGGTACATGTACAGACTACTGGTAGCCCTAATGCAGAAGTTTAGGGGATGCTGAATGAGCCCAGCCTAAGCTCACATGGAGATTAGCAAGGGGTTTTTTTTGTGAATCCCTAACTGTGCTCCAACTCCAGGTCACTGGACTAAAAACCAGGCAACTGCCCTAATTTCAGAAGGCAGGGAAGACTTGACTCAGATTCATTCCAGAGACAGAAAGGCAGGGGGGCAGGTACAAAGAACAGCTCAGCTGTCAGCACTAATTAGCTGTGTACAATTTAATACATTTCATTACTGGGCAGGAACCATCCAGGTAACTATCTCCCTGCTGCTAAAAATAACCCCAGCGAGCGCAGCGTGGGCGTGTGTGCAAGGCTCAGCTCCTCACACCAGACAGGAGCTAAATATAGAGCCATTATTAAATTCTGTGGGCGTGTGGGAGCCCAGGGAGTCTCCTGTCTCCTTGCTCTGCTCCAGCAGGATGTGATGCTGGCAGGGGGAGCAGCTGGGGGCTGCTGTCAGACCTGCTCATGGCTGCAGGGTTTTATTAGGAGCTTGCACAGCACCCATGTGCTCAGGGAGGATTTGGGATTTTTTGAATGGTTTGCCCCTTTTCAGTTTTTTTCTCTGCTTTTCAAGCTATGGAAAAGAAAGATATTGTGAGGGATGGAGGGGAGAGCAGTAGGAAGAATGGAGGAGGTACAAATGAAGCTGAGATTTTTTTTGGTGCTGTCTCCAGGATTAAGAAGTCCAGATCCCAAGGCATTAATATTCCCTATGCTCTTCCTTGGTGTCAGGCAGTGGCACACAGCTGGAAACCCTGCTGTGAACACGGCGACAGACAGCACTGGCCTGGCAAGGGGCTGGGGGTTAGTGCTTGCTGTCAGAGTTCCTGAGACAGCCTTCAGTGCTAAAAATCAGGAGGAAAGAGAGAAGACTCAAGTGTCATTAAGGTCTCCAAGCAATGAGTAAATTCAGCCTCCTGTTTACATGGCTTTTCAAGTCCAAGGGAGCTGCAGTACAGTTCAAATAAAGCATTAGAGAGGGTTTAAGTGCCTCTGTACATGCTGTACCTTGACTATGCTGTCCCCTTGTCCAAAGGACTGAGAAAGGTTTGTTCCCTTTCAGGTATTAAGCTCTAAGAATAGAATGAACCTCGCTAACACCAATCCCTGGTCAGCAGATGAACCTGACCTCCCTGAGTGTGTGATCATACCAAGCCCTCTGACAGAAGTTCATGAACCAGAGGTTCTTCCTTACTTAAGCAGCACTTGGACAATTAATCATGGAGCACCCAGTCAGCTCTGGGCAAGAGCCACGATCTGCAGCTGAACCAGAATGAGCAATTTGCTGTCTCAGACCAGCCCACAGCTTGTCTGGCAGGAACTTTTGAACACACTAATTTATTTATAAAGGCTTGAAACAGGGTTGCCTTAGTCCTGTGTTATTTTTCTGGTTTGAACACATGCACACAACCCAGAACTGCTCTCAGTGCAGGACTGTATTGCTGAGGACTCAACATTCACCTCCTGCTGAAAATGGGGGGTATTTGTGCAAACATGAGGCATTGTCACTGCAGAGGCAGTAAATTCTGCCAGGCAACAACATAAAGTTCCAAATTCCCAGGGCACAGCTGATTAAAGATTGTCTTCTGGGAAGACACTATCACCTTACACTGCTCTGTTCTACTTGCCTGGCTCCAGTGCTGGGAATTCCTAATCAAACCTGTTTTCTACAGCACAGTGAAGGCAAGGGCAGCAGGTCAGAGCACAGCAGGTAAGGGAAGAGCAGAGCAGCAGGTGGAAACACAGATAGGAATATCCAGAGCCTTTTCTGGGACACAGAGTCAATTCCTCGAATAGATCTGGCATAAGTGGCACAAGTGAAACTAGAAATAAAAAAAATCAGAGTGCAGACAGCTGTAAGTATCACAGGGGAGCATAACCACATAAATAAACTTGCAAGAAAACTGCTTAAGCAAGTGTCATTGAATCAGGAAAAAAGCCTTTTTGGGAAGAGAACAGTGCACTTGTTTTGCCCTGCCAACCCGCCCACTAACAGCAGCACATGCTCAGCTCAGATCCCTTCTCAGAAACTGGGCACCTCCACATGCCTGACAATGTGGGCTCTACCCCAGTGCTGAGACAGGCAGTCAGAAACCAAAGAGGAAATGCATAAATTGCCAGTAATACTCTGTAATGCTTCACCTTACACCGGATTATGATTCAGGTCCTTGAGCTCGTGTGGGTCTGCAGTACAAGTAATTACAGAAAGAAATTACTTTAATTTAATTTGCAGAGCTGAATCGATAGAGACCAAAGTAAGCTGCTCTGGTTGTCACAGTGATTTGTGCTGTTGTGGGATGAAAACCTGACCAGAACAAGGTGCTGTAACAATTGTGAGCTCCTGATAGCCCCAGGGCTGGGCAGGGAGGGATTCAGGCATTCACAGTGCCAGCCCTCACTTTGTATAGGCACGGTCACTGTGTAACTGAGAGGATTTAGGATTATGGATTTTTGGGTTAGATCTATTAATGAAAATCAGAAAAAATGTTTTCTGCACTTAAAGCCAAGCACTTACTTCACTTAGTTGGAACAGAAGCCAGATGGGATGGACAGTGTATATGTGAAAGGCTGTGAACTGCATAAGCACAGTCTCAGCCAGAAAGGGGTTTGGCTGCATGTTTTTTAGCACATCCATTTCAGATGAGCCACTTTAAAGCATTTAAGAACAAAAGAGAGGGGTAAAGTTTGGATGTTGTGTTGGTTCTCCTCCCAGCTGCCTTTTAAACCCGACCAAATTTATGGGCAGGCTGGATATCAATGAGTGTCACCATGACTGTTGCAGTGAATTGCCTAAATGGTTGCAGTATACCTAAATGGTCACTTCTCCCACAAAATCTGAAATGTGACTTGGTCTGGAGAGGAAAAAACCTCCTTACTGTGCAGAGCCACAGCTGCACACACTGTCCCTGGGGGCACAGCACTGAATTATCCCTGCTTTATAGGGAGGGTTCTCAGATGAATCACCTGTACTTTCCCATGAAGAACTGGATCATATTTTTGGGCTTTCTTCCAAGAAACCTGTGTCTCAGTACATGTGATCCAAGGAAACAGTAATTCATACCCTGCAGTTTCTGGTTCACCATATTCTGTGAGTTACTACAGTTCCCTCCTCCTGCAGCTCTGAGCACAACTTCTGTAGCCTGGTTCATTCAGGAGCTCAATTCCTCCAGGAATCAAAGGCTTGGGCTTGCTGCTTTCATATAGAAAAATCTGGGTCAGTCTAGCACAGTTTCTGTGTTTGTGAAATAACTTCAGAGAAGGTGAGGGAGGAGAAAAATGAAAGAAATAAACATTTAGAAAATAGGGAGTGGGGGAAGGAGAGAAAACAGGTCACAACAGAAGGTCACTGATTTTCGTCAACCACTGCTCAATAGATGACTCTACCAATTGTATCAATTATTAAAACATGGCTCTGGATAAGTCTTTCTGATTCTATTGCCTGTGCTCACCTGGCAAGCTGCAGCTCCACAGTCAGGTCTTGGGAGTTACTTGAGTCAGCCAGAGTACTGTAAGTTTCCTTCAGTATTTGTTTTTCAGGATAATTAACTAATCCCAGTGGCCAGCACAGTTCTTGACCTCTGCAGACTCTGGAGAGTGTTTTTTCCTGGAAAGCACTCTTCTAACTTTCCCTTTAGCTTTCACATGTAACACACCAGAAAACAAACAAACAAAACTAAGGACTGTCAGGTTTATCAATCCATGCTCATGGTTTTATCCAGTGAAATTAAGGAGAAATGGACCACACCTTTGGAGGCTGAGGACCTCCTCATGTTGAAAGTCCACTTTTGCAGAGGATATCAAGGCAACTGGGAAATGAGAACCAGCAATTTGGCAAAATCTGAGTCTTAAATCACATTAGAAACAGGTACTGCAATCTAATTAGTCCATTGTTCTGCAAAGATGTGTCAGTTATTTTGTTTTCTTAAAGCTGTACAGAATACTGCTCAGGGAAGAAACAAAGAACAGAATAAAACCTGAGTGCCTCAGTGCAGAAAAAAAACCTCTCAAAACTAAGACTGTATGGCTCACAGATGAACCACCAGTGTCATTTGCTTGAGATGATCATATTCATTAAGCAAATTAAATTCTGAATGAATTAATACTTCATTAGTTTCTCAGAAATTTTGTTAAAAAAAAATTAAAGCCAGGTCCTCTCAGCAGTCTTTGCAGAAAGCAGCTGGCCTGTTGCACAGAGATCAGCCTAATTTAAGGGTGTCTGCAAAAGCCACATTCTGGCCAGGCTACACTGCAGCCTTGTTATAATCATCCCTGGGAGTGGCTGCAGCTCGTCCAAATACCACCCAGCTGGGGAAAAAAAAATCCTCCTTCTCAAGAAAAGGTTAAACAAACTGGGAGTGATGTGGTAAGGGAAGTTATATTTATGGGCGTTGTGCAGTTAAGCTCACAGAAATCCCTTTCTCAGCCTGTTTGCACCATAGAGGAAAAAGGTGACAGAGAGTGATGTGTGTGGAAATGCCAAGCTCAGGTCTACAGGGGTGATGAGAGCAGGAGGCTCAGGGTCAGCAGGGAATTTTGCTGGAGGAGAGGCCCAACACTGCAATGCTGTGACTTGCTGTGCATCAGCTGCAGTGACAGAACAGCTGCAAAAGGCAGGAAAATGGGGGTCTGAGGGAGGGAGTGTGCACAGAGCCAAGGCCTGCTTGAGCTCTGAGGGTCACTGCAGCTTCCACGGCTCTGCCTGGCCTTCCCCAGCCTGCAGACCCTCCTCAGGCAGGGAACAGCTCTGAGGACACTCACGGAGGTGGCACAATGGGATCCTTCCTCAAGAACACTCACAAAGGTTTTGTGTGACAGCCTTGAGCTTTGTCAGTGAGAGACAGTGCGTGTTGTACCACAACAACCCACGGCTCTAATGCCCAAACATGATGTTACATAATTGAATTCTTACATTTTATTCAGTTGAGGAATCCGGATTTCAGAAGATCAGGATATTCTGTTCTATGTGAAATCTGCCAGGAAATTCTATTTGGATTTTCGTGACCATAACTAAACATAGGATACTAAACAAAGTTAAGGAGAGTCCCAGAATGCTCTGGGGAAGAGCAGACAGAATATGAGGATGACATTTAAAACTCAAATCCTGCAAATTTTCCAGTAAGTTAACCTGTCTGCAGTGCTCAGTGTCACACTTAGTGGCATCGAGTGACAAGTCATACTCCTCACCCTGTCCAATTTGAAAAACAAAGTAAAAAGAATTACTGGAATACCACTTGCAGAGGGAAGTGAATAAATTCCCAGAAGGGCTGCAAATCTGGTTTTTCAGACAAGACAGTTTGCCACATTCTCCTATTCTGTGCAACAGAGATAACCACATAGACCAGCTTTGCAGAGCACTGTGAGAGCTGCTGGTGAAAGAGCTACAAAATTGATGATTATTGAGGGGACTCACACTCCTATAGACATTTTGGGCTACATCTCTGAGCTCTCAACGGAATTTCTCATTTCCCTCTGCACTGAGAGCAGGAACACCCTTTGAAAAATCAGCAGATAACCTCAAGAGAAATTTTGAAAGAAGCAAAATATTAAAAGCAAATAAATGGGAGCGCAGTAAAAAGCAGGATGTGGCTCTGACCAGCCCAGGTTAGTGACAGTGTGAGGCCAGGCTGTTGGTCTAACCCTGTCCTGGAAAATGCTGGGCCAACATTAGTGTGCAGGAGAGGAACAGAAAATAGCAGAGCAGATGGTGAGATGCTGTCTGCGGGCAGGGATATCCCATCCTTTTGGAGAGGCTGTGTGGGTGAGTGACAGGCGAGAACTAGAAAGCACTTGCCTTGCCAGGGGGAGCGTTCCCAGAGAGATTCCTGCAGTCTGGGAGCAGCTGTGCAGCCACACACACACAGCCCCAGCAGGGCCTGCCTGTCCCAGCAGCATTTGCAGCTTCAGAAATTGCAGCCATTTAGATTTTTCCTTCAGGGATTACACAAAGTACTCGGAGAGTGCTGCATTTGCCTTGATTTACTTCAGTAATTAAGAAAGCTGCTCCTTGGCATCAAGCCTGATGCTACAAGGAGTTTGCAAAAAGTGCCACAACGTGTTCCCTCCTGCTTGGAGCTACTGGGTTGGGAGGTTCACAGCTCACACAGCTTGATACCCCCAGCTCTGGGGTAAATCCTCACTGCTCCTTGCAGAGGTTTATTTGTCACCTCCCAGACTTTGCAGATTGCAAAGGGGTCCTTGGGATGCACTTCCAGGTGACAGGGAAGGATGTTCTCCAGGACTCACACCTCGTGGGGACATTCCCAGCAGCTCACACCCACGGCAAGAGGGGCCATTCTCAAATCGTTTTGCACAGAGTGAGGGGGAGGAGAACTGACACACAGCTGGCAGCCCACACACACCAATACTTTGTCTGCTCTCTGCAAATCCAGCTGTGCTTTCTTCCAGTGACCCAAATCCCACAGTTGCACATTGCAGTGGCATCTGTTGCAGGGACAACTGTTTGTGGATTAAGTGCACAGTCCTGCAGGATCTTAGTGCAGCCCTGAGCATCCCAGCTGAGGCCAGGACATTCTGGGACACTTCCATCCATGGACAATATCTCTGTTTGTTGCCCTCTGAAACGGAGCTGGAGCTACAGATGGAACTGACATGGCTCTCTCTCATCCTGTCCCTGTCCTCGCTGGCTGCCATGGCTGAAATTGCACTCCTGGCTTCCCAGGAAATTGAGTCACGAGCCTACAGACATTTCATTTTGTGCAGGGCACAAAGGTGGCTGACAAGGCAGCCTCAGCCTCCCTGGAGGAGAACAGGCACAAACATTGTATTAGGGATTGTTCATACAGTGAAGTTAAAACCTAGCTTTTTTCTTTTCTCACCTTTCCCCCTCTTTTCTTATTTTTTTTATCATAACCCAGCAAGCACCCAGGAATATGCAACTGTCACTGGGACAGGAAAGTCTCAGGTCAGTGGCAGTCCCCACCACTGGGCTGAGATTTGCCTCTGTCTGCTCGTTATTTCAGACTCCCTCCTGCTGCTCATGCAGTTGCTATCAGAGTTGATTTTAGCATCATTTCAGCAGTGGCAGATGTCTTTATTTAAAATTATATCATGGTAATAAACACATAATAGGATAGAACTAAAATTCTGGGATTTATATGATTGCTTTTGTTTGCCTGTCCTGAAGCATCAAACCCACAATGTTCTCAATTTGCCCAAGTCTGAGATATGCAGTATTGCTTTTTGCTTTTTCATTCTGCAGGAACGCAGGGCTCCAGAGTTTTATTCCAATTTTGGAGGAAAAAATAAAGGGGAAAAAAAAGAAAGAAAATCTATTGCTTTACAATGAAATGTTATTAAGCATTTTCAGTGACCTGCACAGTGTGACCAGGTCAAACCCAGCACTTGTTTTCTTCTGGAAGAACCTTCAACACCTATTTTGTACCCACCCTGAGGCTCTCCTCAGCCTTCAGCAGAGGAGGGGTGCTGGGAGCTGCACCACTCACTCTGTTATTTGAAGAGTGTGTTCTTTCAGCACTTTGCCTTGCTGAGCTATTTTTAGCTTGAAAGTATTCCCCAAACCAGCTCTTTGCCCAGCTGCAAGGCAGAGCAGAAGTGAGAACAAGCTGCTGTTCATGAGAACAGTGCTGCTCACACTGACATTGCTGCTGAACAAGACACTCATCAAACTACAGACAGGGAACACGTCTTTGGCTGAACTACCCCTTGTACTTTTGTCACCCAAATGACTAAATATTGTAATTGTGTCACAAACAGGACAGATCCACTATCCAGAAGCTCTGTTAAACCTCAGAGTGGGGAAGCAGGTGGAAGGGAGAGGAGGAAGCTGCTGCTCTCAAATAAGCAGTCATTACATTTGAACCCCATGTCAGCATGATATTCTTGCATATTAACTAATAACTCAGATGAAAATTAAAGCCATTATGTTATGTTGGTCCCACAACGTGCAGCAGCATCCTCCAAGAGTCCTTATCTGAGTGTGCAGAGGGGAATGAAAGCAAAAGCCTCCTGAAGGTGTTGGAAGGATGCTCAGCCTCTGCACTGAGCTTTGCAGCAGGTCTTTGAACTGGGTCCTGCTCTGCTCCCAGCTGTGCCTGGCCTTTCTTCCTCACACCTTGGGAAAATCAGGCACCCAAAGGTCAAATGCAGCAGGGCTTTCACAGGGGGTGAGAACAGTGATTATCCTCAAGCCTTCTCCACTTGAATCCTCTGACACAATTAGATCCTGGCCATGGTGGTGTTTCAGCCCTGTGCAATAACAAACCTGTCACAGGGCAGGTCCTTCAGGGACAGTGGGCTATGATACAAGGGTCATGCTGGGCAAGTGTGTGGTTTCTATTTCAGCTGAAATCTGAGCTCTTTGCAGGGCTCCTATCACAGAAATGATAATGATGGACAACTGTAATTGCCTGGTAGATGAGTGACAACATAATTAACTGAACTCGTGCTGATTTGCAGCTTTGAAAATCCAGACAGAACTAAAGGCCAAACAAATAAATAACGCACGTAATTGAGGCAACATTTATAGCCTCTGTGTTTATCAGTAGTTTTCTTATTTGGATGCAAAAAATAGTTCATGATGGCATAGAGACACAAATACCAGGTGATTTTAAAGAATGCAACTCACAGCATTTACCAAACCAGCTGACCCTTTTCACACTGCTCTGAGCTTCCTACTGTCAGAGAAGGTCAGCAACTGCTCTCGGATGATAGTCTGGGATGCTCCAAGGGCTGGAGAACCTCTGCTTTGGGATTGTTCAGCCTAGGGACAAGAAGCTTCTAAGGAGACAATGTTGGGGCCTTCCAGGAATTAAAAGGGATTATAAAAAAACAGAGAGAGCAACCTTTTACATGGGCAGATAGTGATAGGCCAAGGAGGAACGGTCTTAAACTGAAGGAAGGTTAGGTTAGATTAGAGAAAGAATATTTTTACAGTGAGGGTGGTAAAACACTAGAACAGGTTACTCAGAGAGGTGGTGGATGTCCCATTCCTGGAAACATTCAGTGTCAGCTTGGATTAGGCTCTGAACAACCTGATCTACTTGGAGATGTCCCTGCTCATTGCAGGGGCGTTGGACAAGATGCCTCTAAAGGTTCTTTCCACCTCAAACTATCCTGATTCTATGATTTTCCTGTTATGGGAAATGCTGGCACATCAGTTCCCACTTTTTACATGATCCAGAATTACCTTGGGGTAAAAACAAGTCTGTGTCTCGGTGTCTGCCTTCTCATTTTGCACAGACAGTAACAGAGAAGTCCCTCCCACCACGGATTTACTACTACCCATAATTGTACATTGCAGGCAGGCACGGTGCAGTGCGTGGGTGACTCAAAGCCCTGGCACACATCCTCTTCACAGCTACTTATAGGAAGGATGAAAATAAATTTCTTGTTGAATTGAACATGATGTTCTGGCAAACAGAGATGCCAATTTAAGAGGCAGAGCCTCTGCCTCCTGATGGGCAGCAGACACAAGCAGCTTTGTGAGAGGCAAAATCAGGGCACTCCCAATTCTCCTCCCTTTGCCCAGGCTGTGAGAGGGATCCTTCCCACCACCTCCCTGCCCGACTCATCTGCAAAACCACCTGACATGAGGAACAATCAATGCAATTGCTGCTGGCTACAGCTCATTTACTGATGGCTGCATTGATTGCTCACTTGTCAGTCCAGGGTCCACAGGCACATGCACGTGTCCAGTTCACTCCTCCCTTTGGAGAAATCATCAGAAATCACATGGATCTTACTAACACCAGCAACAGGATTCCAAAGTGTAACTTTTGGCTTCAGCTACAAATCCGAAAGAAATTCAGTTTTGTGGCAATCACACACACAGATACTGTGCAACAGATTCTATGAAAAAGTATATTTGGGAAACAGGAACACATTTTTGGGGACAGATAAGAAACCACACAAACCTGAGCTGTTTTTCACTGGATTCTGCTTGAATGCTTGCTTGAGTCTGCCAGGAAGGTGTGATACAGACTAATAAGAGGAAAGGAAGGAAGGACTGCCTGAGGTGTGGGAAGTCAGCACAGCCCCACAGGCACACAGTGGGGCTGTACCTGTTCCAGACTGGTCTCTCATCAGCCATTCTGTGCCCACACCTGCAAGCCCTCAGCTTTGTGTGGCTTTGCTGGGATGCAGCTCCCACAAGGGCCAAAGCAAACCCTGCTGAGGGTAATTGTGAGGGCAGAGGACTTGGCAGCAGCTCCTGCTCACAGGACACATTAATGCTTGTCTGACAGCAGCCCCTGGGTGCTGGTGACATGATCCTCACCCTGCTGAGCACTCAGTCACCTGTAACTGCCCAACATGATCAATCCTTGTATAACAGTGGTCCCAAGACATTCATCCCCTTCAGTGTGAAGGAGACAATCTGGCAGTGTGAAGCAGATATTGATCTCCTGATCAGCAGTCAGAGGCACATGTGCCAGTCGCTGGGCTCACAAACATGTGACCTTGCTCCAGAGGGGACCAGCCCTTTGTGGCTTTCCCCACGCCCCAGATCCACACCTGCACCTGTGCTCGTGTCCAGCACAATGGTGGCAGGGCTCTGATGGCAGAGGGAAGCCTGTTTTGCTGCAATTATACACCACACATGCTCAGCAAGGGAAAAAGCCAGGCACCACAGCTCCCCTGCCCCTCTGAGAGCTGAGGGAGCACTCATGGACGTCAGAGGATTCCCCTGTGCACATTGCACAGGGAAAACAAGTACCTCGAGGCCATGTGCTAACTCTGAGCACCTGAGGTGCCTTGAGAGCCAGAGCAGCTGGCTGTACCTGCAGGGTGTTCTGGGGAGAACCACAGGTGACTGAGCTAACTTGCAATGACCTCACCCACAGGAGTAACACTGGGAGAACATTGAGCAAGCAAAGTCTTTGGCTTCTGAGAGATTATAATAAATACATATTATCATCGTTCTGAGCCCAAATTACCAGAGAAAACATTCTAAAGGTAGTCTGAAAATACACCCAGAACACTCACCACGTTTCAAACTGAAGAGCACCTGCTGCTTGAAGGTTTATGCTCACTTTGCACAGAGCAACAGTAACACAAAATCTTGGCAATTTTTCTGAACATGAGAAATGGCTGCACATGAAGTGTTTTGTGTCTATCCCCTTTTACCCCCACACACTTACAGTGACTACTTTAGCACTGTGAGAATATGTTGCTGTCTGTCCAAACTTGGAGCATCTCTGACACACGTGCAGCAATCTCTGAACTGTATCCAGACACTACTTACAGCAAAATGACTCTGGTGCCTCCAGTTGTGCTCAGTTTCCCAGAGGCAGCTGCATTCACCTCTGAGGTGCTGCCAGTTCAGCTCCACTTACTGCTGCTCTTGGCATCCCTTGGTTTAAACCAACAGAGAAGCAAAATCCTGGACTGGGAACTCTTAGTGCAATTCCAGTGACATTGTGGGGGGGAGTCTGGACAGAGGTAGGACCAGCCTACAAGTTACTCAAGCATTTTCAAGAAAGGTTCAAGGCCTTCCCCAAAAGAACTGGCCCACAGGTGTTTAAAGGGAGCACTCCTTCTTCACCAGGCAGCACAAAAATACCCAAACCTAGGTTTTCATTACACTCAAGAACATAAGAGCATTAATTGGCTGTTTTTCCCAGAAAGAAGAAATAGATATTGAAATCAGCTGAAAGGAAATCATTACTGGCACACAACAGAAGTGGTGGACTATGTGAGTCCTCCCCACGGAGCTTGTGTCACCTTGCTGAGGTGAGTCCACGTGGGGCTGTGAGTCCCTGGGTGAAAAAAGAGCAGAAATGGAAAGCACAAGACTCACCCAGCCGTGACCATGCTGTGTTGCTGTAGTGCTGGAATCTCTTGTCCACCTCAGACCTTCAAATGGCACCTCCAGCCATGGCTGCTGGACAGCACAACAGCCACCCTGGGCCTGGGTGAGCCCTACAACCATCCTCCCTCAGGGGCAGGGACTTCACTGGATCCACAGGAAATGAGCCAGGACTGACTCAGAATCACCTGCACCTGCCTCATACAAAATCCTCTGTCTGCAAAGCCTGTGGAGACCAGCCATAGTCACTGAGGGCTCAGGTCTTGGCCTTCACAAAGGCTCTGTCATGGCAGGGGCCTGTTTCATCCTCCAGAATCCCAGAGTGATTCTCCCCTGTTCTGCAGTCTGCTGATAATTGTTATTCAGCTGGAGTTTGTTTCCTTTAAATATGAGTTTTGAGCATCCCCTTTCTGGCTCCTCAGTCTCTCCATGCCCTGTTCCTGGTTGTGCTCCCCGTGGTGTGAGGGGCACCGGGGCCATTTCCCTCCAGTGTCCCTGAGGTGCGGCGGTGTTCCTGAGGCCAAGGCACCGGCTCTCCTCAGGGATGGACAGTCCCTGCTGAGGAAACTCACTGAGCTCAGCACACAGAAGCAGGATTTCACACGTATCAGCTTCAGGGAAAACATGAAATAAACAATAAATATCCAGAACAGAGCATCAGCTGCTCAGAGCCTGCCGCACCCAGAGGACAGCTCACCCAAGCAGAGGCACAAAGTCACCTCAAATGGTTTCTTACATTAAAGCTCCTTCAGTAGGGATGTGGATTTTGACAGAGGTAACCTGTGCCCTGCCAGGAGCCCTCAGAAGAGGATGTCTGTCCTCACCTTGCCCTGGCTGGCTGCAGATGGGCACTGAAGCTGTGGCTGGGGCTCCTGACCCAGTGTGGGGCTGCTGCCCTCCTCCATCCCCGGCAGCAGCTTGGGCAGGGTGGGCTCTGCCCCACAGCCACAGATCGCTCTGAGGGGTGATCAGACAAGGCAGAGGATTCACTTTACAGGTGGTAAAGTCCTGCAGAAAGGGGTCCTGGAGCCCTGAGTCACCCCGGGCCAGCTCAGCAGTCCCAGGCCGTGCTCCAGACCCTTCCACTCCGTCACTCTCAGGGCATCTGGAGCCCTTCTCCTTCACCAGCTCCCCAGACCCAGCCACCCCACGGCAGCTCAGAAAGGAAGCAAAAGTTGTCTGGGCACAGAGAGACTTCTCCTGAACAGCAGAAATAACAAATAGACCCCAAATCTGCCCAGACCTTGATAGCAACAATGTCAGAGGTTTTTGCCACTTCTCATTTGATTGTGTCTCTTTCTGTACTTCATGTTTTCACTCTATCCCCACCTTCCCAAAACTCTGTTAGAAATTTACTTTTAACCAAAGTCCCTGTCTAGTCTTGTAACTGTGACACAAAGTTTGGAAATGTGGTCTGTGTGTCTGAAAAATTCAGGAGAAACCCCTGCAATGCGCTCATGTGCCCAGAATCCTGTGTCTGTCTGCACCTTTTCCTTCTGCTGGGGGTCAAGGTGAGAGTGTGCACAGAAAAATGGGCACTTACATGTATTTACCAAAGCCAAAAAGGAAACGGGGTTTAAATGATCAACCATCATACGTATTATATATAAAGACAAAGCATTCACAGAGAATCACAGGAATATTCATATGCATTTGCATTCTCATACTGCTCTAATTATTCTGTTAGGCTTTTAATCTCCCAGTTTAAAAGGGGCCTCTGAAATCTAAAGTACAGATTTGGGAGAACCTATCAATCTCACATGTTAGGGCTGTCATTAAGGATGGCTGAGAAAGAGGCATATGAGCAACAGGTCGGGTGGACCTTTCATTTGCAGATGAGCTCTCCAAGTAAGTAACTCTTCCCTGATTTATATTATAAAATGCACTTTATCAAAGAAAACCTAGAAAACTTGTGTAATTTCTGAGACATGTAGGGAAATGAGGGAGGAGTCCAAGGGCAAGAGGAATTAAAAATGTTTAAAGCCTTTAGTTTCAGCATCATTCCTGTTTCAGTTGGGATTATTGCAGCCTCTGCTGCTGAAGTATCTGGTTTATTACTCCAAAGAGAAGCCAGAGGTCAGGAGAAAAGCCTTAGGTGATACAAAGCCTTAGGCAGGAAGAGTGAGAGTTAGGCTGTAGGTGTTTCTGCACAAGAGCTCATCTAAGTTTTCTCTTGGTGTGAATTTGGTGCAGTAGTTGTGCTGCTTCCTGTTGCCAGAGATGAGAGTTTTACCAGAGAATTTACTTAAAAAAGGATGAGGAGTTGTTGGTCAGACAACATATGACCACAGAGCTGATTTGGAATGTATATTGGGTAAGGCTTACAAAACAAGGAAAAATTAGAATCAGGGGATTTTACTGGGTTTTTTTTTGCAATGTGTTAACAATTACTTCATTTTCCCATCTGCTGTATATTTGATAAAACGTAGCTCCTGTTACAGCATGTCTTTATAATCATTCATTTATCCCCTGTGCCCAGCAGAGGAATAACTGCAGCAGTTTGCAGTGTGGTCCGTGCTCTGAGTGTTTCTTTGTCTCTGTAACTTCATCTCCGGCTTGGCAACATCTGCCGAGAGCAGGCGATGAGAATCCTCGGCGCTGCCAGAACGCAGGCCAGGAAGCATCGGAAACTCTTTCCGATCTGCTGGCTGGATTATGGCATGAAAGCCGGCAAATGCAGCCTCTGTCTGTGTGTCTCTGTGTGTGTGTGTGTGTGCGGGGAGGGCTCCAATTACCTGAGGTCCTCTGCAGATAGCACGGTGCCTCGTGGGGGAGTCTCATTTAGTATGCGCAATAAAAATCGCAGTGGCACCGATCATATGATTTGAAGACTCAATCCTGAGGCAGCACTAGTGAGAAAGGGGAGGTGGAACCAAGACACTCGCCCAGACAGAGCCAGGCTGTGAGCAGCACACGAATTGCATTCGGCAGGCAGGAGCAGAGCCGGGGGATCGGGCTGCTCGATGTGCGCTGGGGAAAGCACATGAAAGATTTATTCCTGCCCAGTGTGCCTTTTGTCAGCATGCACGGCTGGTGTGAGTAGAGAAAAGGGAACGCGCTGCTATATGTGATTAAAAGGGTGAAGGCAGTGATAGAGGCAGAAGATCGCTGTGAAACTCCTTTGATAACCACCTTGAGAGTGAATTTTACCTCTGGAGAGTGCTGGTTCCAGCTGACTGTCTGGAAAGTGAGATGAAAAGGATGAACATTCCGAGGAAGCATCTCACTGACAGCAGAGCAAACTAGAAGAGAACTTTTACCTGCATTACTGGCATTTGGGAAAAATAATATAAGCAAGAATTCTCCGCCAGGACTCTTTTTTTTTTTCCTTCTTCACGAGTCCTGGAGAGGGATTTTGTAGTCCCCTCCTGAGGAAAACACCAACCAGAAGCCAGAATTCTCCAGACTTTCCAAAGAACAGGCATGGTACAAAATGTCATTTTGGTGTTTTTCCGCAGGCGACTCAGCCAAAGACCCGCTGTTGAGGAGCTAGAAAGAAGGAATATACTGAAACGTGAGTACTTTTTTTCCTAAAGTATTTTATGTGTGTTTGTTGAAATCCATGATTGCATTTCCAGAATGTATTATTTTTAAATAGACAAATTAATTCACGGGGATCATTTTCTGTACCTAAAAAGTTTTATTTTTTCACAAAGACTTGCAATTTTAGGGCAAAAAGAACCATTCAGGTTCAGCCTTTCAAATAATTTTCATTCTGATTCCACTGTTACTGGTGTCCAAGAGGGGAAATACAATCCGAGTGTCACAGTGCCATGAGAATTGGAGGGACATTTTTCAAGACATGGATTTTCAAGGCAAACACTGAATAGCACTGGCTATACAGTGGAAGGGGGAGGCATCTTTGCAGAGATGTGATTCTCCCCAGGTCTGTTTGTTCATATCACTGGAGATCTTCCCAAAGCCAAGTCAAAGATCAGTCTGAGATATCAGAATTATTGCAGGGACAGTCCCAGGCCTGCTACAGGAGCTGGCACAGGAGAGTGTTCTCAGCATCTCTCAAATTCTCAAGGCAAAACTTGCAACTCTTTTCCTAAATGTTTCCAAGGGATCAATCAAGTGATGAACATAATCCCTTCCCTTAAAACTGCAGAATTAGGGGAAGGTGAGAGACAGCTTTTGAAATTGTCACTACTATGGGCCTCAAAAGGGGAAATCCATCTGCTTATTTAGTCTCTTTAGCATTGAAAGATAAAATCACCCAGGATGATGTGAACTATAGGTTCTCATAGAACAAGCATAAACCATAAAGCCACAGAAATCTGTCACACAAGCAGTGCTGCCTACACGGTTTAATTTCTATTTAATCACGTGATTGTAATTCACTAGGAAAAAAGTGTGTTCAACATTGTGTTACCTAAAATTTCATGTCTCAGAACTTTCTTAGTGGCTCCTAGGGAAAAACCTTATGCTGTTGCCATTTAAGTTTTTTGGGATTTCATTTCAATTTTCACACAAAGTGATGCCACAGTATAACATATATTTAGCAGTATTTTCTGTACAGTTCCAATGCACAGATCACACAGTAAAATGAGCTCTATTTTGCATGTGCACAGCTTGAGGAGGAAAAGGAAACCCTCTTTGCAACATGAGTGGGTGAACTTGGCCACACTTCACCAGTCATCTACCAGAGAGGCAAGAAAATGCAGTGACCTGAACTACGTGGGGACAGATTTTCAAGAGTCAGTAACAAAGATCTCTGAAAATCTGTTTCTTTGGGTTTTTTTTTCCTGGCTAAGGAAAAGCTGATCTCCACTGAAAAAATCTGTTCCTCTATGTTTACTTTTTTGAAGTGTGCTGGTTACATCCTTAATCTGGGTTAAACTGACCAGTTTTAATAATAAAAAAGTTTGAATACATTCACATAATGAGCTTAGAGAGAGATAAAGCAGAAAGAAGATAAAGCAGAATTAAAGATACTTCCTGAATACCAGCTAAACATACTGGTCTAGATTTGTATCTCATTTATAGAGCTCCCAGCATGGAGTAAATTTATTGACTTCTGTTGAGTTGCTCAGGCTTTACACAGGTTCAGCTGGGATCAGAACCACTTCCATTTTATTTACCTCTGCCATTATATAAAAAGCTGAGTATCCTGTGTAGCTGTAGCAGTATAAAAGCCCTTCAGTGAAATCTCTACAGCCTCCTCCAGGTGTAGTAAGGGTTTGTGCAGTTTTAAGTTGTGAATTTCCCAACATCTTTGATGTTCATATTTGGTACTGCTGACAGAAGTTCTTTTATGGACTCAGAATTCACATTTGTACAACTCAGGTAAAAAGAGAAGCATATTGCAAAGTACAACTACTGTCACTTTAAAGCAAATCTCAGCAAGATTTTAAAAAGTGATTTCTTGTCTCCTTTAGGGAGCAGTTTCTGAGATAAAAGTAATACTTAAAAAGCAAACTTAAAGCCAGCACTTTCTTACAGTTTTGTTGATCTTCCAAGTTCTTTAACCACAGAAACACTGCTGGCTTCCCACCAAGCATGAAAAGCAAAAGAACTAAAATCTGACAGCCCAGGTGTCAGATGTGTCCTTGCTGAACCCAACAGAAAGCTGAACTCACAGCCAAGAAGGCACCTCCTGAACCCCACTGTAAAGCTGTGAACCCGAGGAGATGCTTTAGTGCCACACAGAGCTGGGAGCTCCCTGAGGAACTGGCAGAGCTCAGAAGGAGTTCCAGCTCTGCACAGGCCCCCTCAGATCTGGGAGCATCTCTGCTGAGATTTCCAAACCAGCCCTCAGCAATGAATGGAGCTGTGTGGGCAGAATGATGATGATGGGAAAAGCCTCTCTAGGTTGTCTGAGCAATAATGCCTGAGGAGAATCCCTTGCCAGTAGTTCATATCAAATCTCAAGTTTTTTGTCTTTTTTTGTAAAAGAATGATTTTTTTTTTTTTAAATTTATTGGAGCTGGAAATAGGCACTGAACCCAAGTGAATAGAAACAGGTTATTACACATTTAGTATATTTGGAAAAGTATTTTTTGATCAGAAGTGTGTATTTTTGGCTTCTCTTTGGGAATTGGAATCATAGAATCACAGAAGGGTTTGGGTTGGAAGAGACCTTTAAAATCATCTCGTTACAGCCTCTGTCATGGGCAGGGACACTTTCCATTGCACCAGGCTGCTCCAAGCCCCATCCAATCTGCCTTGAAGGCTTCCAGGGATGGAGCAGCCACAGCTTCTCTGGGCAGTTCTCTCACTGCACATCACATCATATCATTAAAAGGCACTACACCACAGAAAATTATCTATTTTTAATTTTAAAAAAAGTACAAAATAGGAATACCTGCTCTGAAATGGGTGAATTAAAGCTGAATGAATAACTTCTTGCAGGTATCTCTACATCTAAGAATACCCTTTACTTTTGAAAGCCTGTTCTCCTTTTACACGTTGCAGACTGAAATAGCTGCTCATCCCTGACACAGCACTAATTTTAGCTGACCTGTTCTCTTTACATTTTGTGCCTTGCCACTGAACTGTAATGCAGCACATTGTAGCATTTTAAATTCATTTGATTTACATTCCTACCCCAGCCATGTGGAGCTGTGCACCACTATGTTATTTTAAATAGATTTGATTGCATCTCAGTGCCATCTAATGAGTGCAAAAATCAGGGAGAAAAATGCTTCATTGTTAAAAATATCTTGGAAATCCATCTGCAGTGCTAGTGGGTTTTGGAGGCATAGTAGAAATCACGTGTGTGCTTTAACACTGGGAATACCTAATGCAAGTGGTACAATAAAGCTGACAGTAGTACCCAGAGAATCCCTGAATGGTTAAACCTTTTTCTCTGGCTCTGCAGCTTTGTTCAGGTCACGGGCTCACGCCTTAATTTAGTAACAGATAGTACTGGGAATAGAAACGCCATTAACTCGTTTCCTAAGGCAGGGGATCTATTTCACAGTGTTACAGCACTCGGGGCTATTTTTAGAGCCAGTGTGTAGGAGTTGTCACGGCTCGAATGTTAATAGGCACAACACACAAAGACAAGGGGGCTGAGCTCAGAGCAGAGCTCTGCACAGGAACCCCGGCAGCACAAAGGGGTCTCATGTCAGGGGAAGCCAAGGTGCAGGTCAGTGCCAAGAGTGATGAGACTGAGAGAACAGGACTGAGGACAGAACTGGCTCTCCCTGGAGCTGCTGCAATGAGGCTCCTCAGCATCCCACAGCATGAATGGCTCCAGCAATATGCAGAGTGAAAAAGGATGATTGATCAGCTATGGAGCGTTTTGATTTTCCTTCTGAAGTTTATCCGAGCGGAGCGCTGGTGTGGCTGCTGGTGTTTCATTAAATCCCCGTGGAGCTCAGAGCTGACACTGGCACCAGCACGGTGTCCTCACAGAGAGGTGACAACGTGCTCCAACACACACCAGAGATGCACTGAATTACCAAAACACACAACCACGAGCTGCTGGTTTGGCTGTGCTCATTATTGCCTGGAACTTGGGAAAACACCAAACTTCCTCATGAGGAAAATCATCTTCTTCTTTATCTTCTCTGCAGAACGAAATGACCAGACAGAACAGGAGGAGAGGAGGGAAATCAAGCAGAGACTGACGAGAAAGGTAAAATCTTGCAATACTTGCTATTAGCTTGTAGAAATTTGGCAAAAATACTGTATCAACCAGCCATAGAGGTTGTTATTACACAGAACCTCCCTTAATATGCATCCTCCTCAGCAGTGTCTGACAGCAGTGTCTGGTAATATGAATTATAGACACACCTACCTTATCTCAGCTAGATGAGATTTAGTAGAATATATACATATAAACTTACTCAGAAAATGGGTATTCGTTTGCACACTGCATATTTGTCAGCTCCATTGCTGGAAAAGGACTTTTTTATTCTTTGGAGCAGAGCTGATTCCCTGCTGAACACCAGGTCTGCTTTCGTACTATATTTCTTTTTGCATTTAAAATATTCTCAGAATAAGAATGAGATCTTGTTGTTCTGTTCCTGGAAATCTCTAATGGAATTACAGACCAAATATGCTGATAACTTGCTAAAGCTAAACTGAAATCCTTACAGTGGGTCTAGTGCTGAGAACCTCACACAGACAATCTGCCTCTGCCTGTAGTAGAACATCCTACAGCATCCAGAATCATCCAGAGATCATTAAAAAAGCATCATGATTCCTTTACATTTTGAAAACATATTTTATCAATATCTGGGTTAAAATATTTTCATCTTTTGTCCATTATAAAGGCACTGTGGTGTAGCCCACAGCTCCATTTAAACCATTATTACTCTCCTAGTCCTCCAAGTGATGAATATTTCCCTGGAGTTTCCAAGGGTTGGGTGGTTTTCCATATGTGTAAATGCACACTGAGCCAAGATGAAAAGAAGCAAATATTGCATTTTTTACTGGTTCATTTGTTATTAATAATGGTTTTATTTCACAAAACTCCTGAATACAGCTTAACCAGAGACCTACAGTTGATGAACTGAGAGACAGAAAGATCCTGATTCGATTCAGTGACTATGTGGAAGTGGCAAAAGCACAGGACTACGACAGGAGAGCAGACAAACCATGGACACGACTGTCAGCAGCAGACAAGGTACTGACACAGCCACAAGGTTCTGCTTTCTCCTTGCTTTGTCTGTAGTGATACATCACATTCTCAACAGACTTCAACCTCTGCAACATTTCATCTCTCTAAACTTTACCAGGATTTTTTATGTTGAAATCATGCCAATGTCATCAAAAAGTCTATTTAGTACTCAAAAGGTTCTCCCTGCCCACCCAAAAAGGTGGATGCAAGTTTTTGGGCTTCAACTCAAAACCATTTCCAGCCAATAGAGTATTAAGTTTTATTCTCAGACTGGAAGTTTTGTCCCAAACATGCAAAAATTTCCTCTCCTGTTTCCTGTGAATGCTCAAGGAGTCACTGGACCCACATTCTCCCAAGCATGAACTCTCATTTTTACCCATCACATACCTGCCAGGCAGCTGATTTACATCCCCATTTAAGTGTCACATTTAGAGGCTTGAGGAGTAAGAATATTTCACCATGATCCCAGCCAGAACAGTTAACGTGGGTTTGTGCTGAGATGTGGATATCAAACACTTTGGTTTGATCCCAGTGTCTCCCCAGTAAGGGAAAAATGGGTTTAGAGGACTCACAGAAAAGGAACAGAGCACTTCTGCTCCAGTAGCTGCTCTCCCAAACTCTAAAATGGTGAACTATGATTACTATGCTTCCATAGTAATCAATGGAATAAGGATTTTATATTTTCCTTGTATGTACTTGTATTAAAATTAGACTTTTCCTGGCTTTGCTGTTTCAATGTTCATGTTTCAATTAACAAGGCAGGTTTAAGAAAGTGACAGTTCTGCACATGCTGGTGGCACACATCAGGAAGTCAGGGTCAGAGCTGTACCTTTGCATTTGTGACTGAAAAATGGATCAATTTCTTGGCACCTTCTCTTAATCTTTAATAAATTTTAACTGGGATCTTATTAAATGTGAGACAACCAGCCCTGAGGTGTTATTCTGTCAGAATTGCTTCTAGACAGCAGTGACCCTGTCAGCAATCAATAACAAATGAGAAGTATTGTGTCACCAATCCATACAACCCAAACATTCAGCTTTTCTACCAGCACAGAGTGCTCTGCTATATATATAATGTACCCAATACCTGGTTCTACCTCAGGAAACTCTTCTGCTCTGCAGGTCTGGGATTTTGCTCACAAACACAAAATTCTTTGTTCATGTTTTTTTTCTCTTTTCAATTCCTAGGCAGCAATTCGGAAAGAGCTGAATGAATACAAAAGTAATGAAATGGAGGTTCATGCATCGAGCAAACATTTGACAAGGTCAGTTTTCCAGTTAGTTATTTCTGCTGCCTGCTAAAAACTCTGCTTTGAGCCCTGAACCTGTGGATTTTACTCTTTCATGTGGGATGTGGGAGAATATCCAAAGGGAGGTTAATGTTAAAAGAAAATTGGAGCATTTCTCTTCCTGAAGAGAACCCAATATTCTGATTTTCTGGAGGGCTTTTATTAGCACATACCAAGAAACCTGCAGACATTCTCCAGAGCCTCCCTCAGCTGAAATTCCTTACACCAAAGATAGGGCAAAAAAGAGTATATAACACAGCAAACAGTACGATTTTTTAAAGTAGAACAACTTAATACTCTGTATAAAGATCTCTGAATTAAGTGTACTTGAGTCTGCAGCCTTATCATGAGCACTGGAAATTCCCTGCTCAGAAACACAACACGTACAGGCCCAGGGGTAATGCCTTTGTTCTAATTGGATTTGTCCTAAAGGGTTCAGCCTGGGGATTTCAGCATTCCCTGTCAGTGCAGTTGCTATTGGAAGGAGCAAGGCCCAGGTAACTTAATGACACTTAACTCCCTGTCAGGAGCAGGGCAGGAGAGAGAACAGCTCTGGGTTCTTGTCACTCTCCACGTGATTGGGCCACTGGGAACCTGGGCAGGGCAGTGCCTGCTCCCTGTGCCAGCACTGGTGACAGGGACTGTGTTTAAACACACATAAAAACATTAATCTCCCTTCTTTGAGTGGAGAAACAATATGAGAGGCTGATTCCACAGCCACGGACACTTGCAGAAAGGCATCATTGAGGGCAAAGGAGATTCAGTGCACTGATGGGATGAAATGTGGGGAGGGAAAAAGGGATGGCTGCAGTTCCAGTCTGGAAGTGAGCTATACAACTCCTAATTGGAGCTACCTGGGGAGTTTGAGTAGATGGTAATGAGAGATTTTGAAATTTGTTCAGGATATTAGGAGTAAACAGGCTTCCAATTTACAATTAGTGCTAGGGCATTACAAATGATTGGGGCTTTAATTACGGGTCTCAGCCAAAAGAACAAACCTAGAGAGCAAGAAGAACATTTATTCCAGACTCACAAGACTATCAAACATTTCACCAACAGTATCTCCTCAGACTTTACAAAGCATTTCAACATTGTCAAACTGTTTAAAAAGAACAAGATCACTGCACAATGAAGAATGTTGCTACCAATGGCAAACTGTGACTTCATTTACTAATTAAAAAAAACCAAACCCACATCAACTACACACCCTGTATTTGCAATTGCATTCCCAAAGAAATGTAAACAAGGTACACTGGGCCCTGAGGACTGTACCTGCACTACAGCTGTGGCACAGGGGTGGCAATGTGCTGGGGAAAATTAAGAATTGCTGATATTCTTCAGCACTGTCACTGTCCCTTTAAACAGAATGAATACTTTTGTGGGCTTTTAAAAATGTTGTCAATCTAACATAAAATAGTGGAATAAAAATTAATTTAACTCTATTGCAAAATGGTTTGAAAAATGTCTCTCTTTTCTCCTAGATTTCACAGGCCATAGAAATTTTCTTCTGAGAAGAATCTGTCTTTACTTTTTGATATTGCTGCTGAACACACATCAGGGAACAGTGCAGTCCTTCCCTGAGGTTCAGTGCAGGCTCCCTGGACGTTGCTGTGACAGAAGGACTCTGCAGTGAAGCCTCTGCAGCACTTGGGGACAGGACTCCAGCCCCGAGCTCTGGAGGCAGGAGAGTCTGGCCTGTGGAGTGGGACAAGCTGCTGGAAAAGACTGAAGTGAAGGCACTTGGAAGAGGCTCCTCCTCTCCTTTCCCAGCTGTGTGGAACTGGTTTGCAGCCTGCCTTGGAAAAGGAGATGTTGTGCATGTACAGGCTTTACCATTCCAAGGCCTCTGACATAAAAGGACATGACACTCTGTCATCCAGTATTATGTTGACAAGACATTTTGAACTTACCACAATTAGTTTGTAAAACACCTGAGTTCATGTTCTAAAAACTAATTTAATGTATTATAATTTCATTCTTTTTTATATACTGTCTAACAAAATCACAGCTGCAAGCATTTTTGATTCCTGTTACTTTTGTTCTTTAATTAAATGACTACTTATTGCAGGAAATGAACATGTTTCCTAAAGCTCCTTTTTTTCCCCAGGGATAGTTGGGAAGAGATTATAATTATTATGCACCAAACCATTTGACTTCTTCATCAACACAGAGTCTGCAAAAGGATGATCTCAACTAAGATTTTCCATCTTGTGGAACAGCATAAGCTGGTTGTCACTCTGCACCACTTGAGGCTCTGACCCTCTAAAAATGACAAATTGGTTCACTGTCATTAAAAATTATTAAATTGGACAACCAGAGGCAGAAATGTAACAATGTACTTTGATGTTTAGCAAACAAATGGTTTTAATGCTTTCTTGACAGTAAGAAGAAAAAAGTTACTAAATGCTAATAACAAAGCAAATAGAACTGGTAGAGAAAAATGTAAAGCCAGACATTTTAATAATGCCTGACATGGAGAAGCACCTGAGGATTTACTCAATACTACTAAAAAAATACTTGTGAGAAAACTAACACACTGATAGCTGGAAACCACATGTGATGAGACAGACCAAAATGGTGAAACCACTCACAAAACAAACATTTCTCTGCAGGACTCTGAAGTGCTGCCATTCTGGGGAGTCATTCAATGTTAGAAACTTGAAAAAGGCATTCTTGGTCCTGTAGCTTCATTGAGATGATCTCCATGCAGTGTGAAAATAATAAAATGCAGTCTGTCAAAGTGCTTGTATAGACTACTGCTGAATTGCTGTGAGGTGGGGAACAGCCCCCACCCAGGTGGGGATGGAATCTGAGCTGCTCCTGGAGAAACTCAGGCAGGAATGGAAGGTGAGGACACACAGGGCAACACAAATCTGTGTCTGTGCAATGGGAGAAGGAACTAAAGACTCCTGGGTGAGGTGGTGTCAACATTTTAATGCTTGTCTTACTTGACTATCAGCTCAAGACTTGAATGACCCCATCACTTGATCCAAAATATGTGGTTTTATCTCTTTATTTTTATTTTTTAACTTGCTGGCTTTTCACAGAAATACGTAACATCATAACTAGCCTTTTAACATACATACATCTATCATTTTATTATTAATAATACAGGATTAATTCTTAACAACAATATAATGATAGTCCAGGTGAAATATACAAAAAGGCTAAACACAAAGGAGAGCAAAGTTTCTTCAGCAGAAGAAGCATTTTCAGGTGAGCAGAGCAGATGAGCCACTGTAAACTAAACTTGGCTAATAATCCATCTACAGTATGTCCTGTTTAGCAGATGCACACTTCCACTGGCAATAAATATGATATAAAACACACTAAAATTATGCTGTAAAACATAATAAAAAGCAAAATATTATTAGGGTAACTTACAGCTGTTTTTAAATGTCAAACAGTGCCCCAGAGCTGTGTCAGTGCTGCACCTGGACCCTGGGGTGGTTCTGAGTGACTCTATCCTCCCTGTGCTCAGATCCTTCCTCAGCCAGCACAGCCTCTGCTCTCTGTGACATTCCAGAGCCACTGTCCCCTGGCACTGAGCACAGCCTGTCACAATCCAGTGCCACTGTCCCCTGGCACTGAGCACAACCTGTGACATTCCAGAGCCACTGAACACAACCTGTGACAATCCAGAGCCACTGTCCCCTGGCACTGAGCACAGCCTGTGACAATCCAGAGCCACTGTCCCCTGGCACTGAGCACTGCCTGTGACAATTTCAGACCCTGGCACTGCCCTCCTGCTGCTGGGGGGGTCTGTGGAGGTCTCTGGACACTCCCCGGGCCATGGATTGTCTCGGCTCCTGCTGGAATTTGGGATCACACCTCAGAGGGCACATCTGGCTCAGGGAGGCTGTTCTTGGGCAGGGCCCTCCCAAAGGGAAAGGGAAACAGGCCTGCAGTGCACAATTCCTGTCACTAACTAAAAACAAGGCAGGAGTATTATTTTTCTCACATGGCCTCATTGTAAGAAAGAATTTGGGCCTTGCAGTGCACTTTTAAGACCTTGTACAGTTCAGAGAAAAGTCCTGTTTCATTCAGATAAAATTCAATCAGTGGAAAGACAAGTTGAACATCTCACGGAGTCCATCTAGTGGAGATCACAGTGAGCACAGGCCAAAAAAAAAACAAACCCCACCCAAACCACACAAAAAACAGCAGCTCAGAAAACATTCATACACTGATGTAAATGGGATGAGTGGACCAAGTTATTTACTGGAAATTTCATTGTAATTATTTCCAGAGACAACACAGCCTTGTGGCTTTAAAATTCTTACCCAAAATATTTGCACAGCAGCTTCATCTGACTTCTTACTGATTTTAAAGCAAAATAACAATGACATTGAGTAAAAAACCCAGCAGACAGCATCTGTTTTTCTTGACTTGTTTAATAGAACTATTTGCAAAACAGTTTCAGCACAAGTGTTGAGAATGTTCTCTCTCAGAAAATCCTCCTGAAGTCTAAAACCACAGACAGACAGGACTGAGATCAAATCAGGAGGTTTGGTCCCTAAATAATTCCTGACTTGTATTCTGGATCAGACCCAACACGTAGATTCAAAGTGCAATTCAAAGTGATTTCTCTGAAAGCCAGTTAAATAATCTATAAAAATTGTTAAAGACTCATTTAAAAGTAGCATGTGCTAAAAATAAAATGGCATATTACATTTTAGCAGACTCAGTAGAATAATTCCACATCTCACAGGTGAGTGGGTAAGTCTTATCCACATAGATTTTTAATATTATTAAGGCAAATATGTTTTCATTACAGTAGCTTCCTTGAGCGTGACCAAAAAAAAAGAAAAAGAAGAAAAAGCTACCAAATTTTCCATTACAGAAGTGTTTATATTCACCTCAAATTTCAGGAAGGAATCTGAACCATCACTTCAGAATTCTGTGTTTGATTGAAACAAGGTCTGCAATCCCCTGCGAACGTTACACAGCTCCTCTTCTTGCTGGACAGAAAAATCACATTTATCACCTTTATCACTGAGCACATTTATCACAGGCTTGTGAAAAAAGGCAGGTTTTATTTAATGTATTGCAGTCCTGGTGGACTGTACATGCTGCTTAACATATCAAAGATGACACTTTTCAACATTAAGGCTCAGAACTAAACAACTCCACCCACATCTCCCATCACCCAGGTAAGGTTTTAAATATAATAAATCAGTGATATTTGCATTCTGACTAATTTTTACCTTTGATAGGGGGCTAGAAATCAAAATTTTAGTAATTTAGTGTTCAAACAGCAAAATAAATAAATAAAAATGAGGACAAGATAAATTTATTTACCATTTCTTTTAGAAATTTCTCTTGGAGCCCTTTTATGTCTTCTTTCATCAGATGTATCTACAAAAAGACACTGAATGCATCTCCTCTGCTCACAATTGTCACCACATTGTCAAGCAAACAAAGATATCCCTAAATGTGTCATAACCAACAGATACAGATGCACATGCAGCCACCTGCCTATGGAAAAGGATGTTTTAAATGTTTTTTTTCTTGGATGAGTAACACCAATAAACAAAGTCACAGAATCCAGAGTAAGTCCTGATAACTGCACACACCTTGCAATGGGTGAAATCCAGGCACAAACACTGAATAGTGTGAAATTAAAGGACATTTTATGGCAAAAGCTAAAAAAGTATTATGTATCATTAATATAAAGCTGAGGATAAAATATTCAGGGAAAAAAGTCAATACTGGAATCTGTGGATACAATTGAGGAATTATTAAAATGAGCAAAACAGAAGTTCACCATACCTCTGAAGTAAAAACACTTTCTTCACAGCCAACAGAATGGTAGATATTCTTTTCAAAGGAAGTTTTAAGAATCTGAATTCTAAAGAAATAAAGGCAGTTCAAACAGCTTTGCTACATAAGGATTTCCTACACAGAGCACAAATACATCCCATTGTTGGGAGTCTATCTGCATTTAAAGCATGGATAAATATCCCCACCATTGTTACTGCTGAACAGCCCCTCAAGTATGTGGAGAAATTTAGTTGGAGAATAATTACATGAACATTTTAATCTCATTTTCTCATCAACCATCTCTCTTTTATGGAAGGAGTTATGCTGATCTCCCTGAAGTGAACAGAACACAAATCTCATCCCAGGATTAGTGAACCCTACTGACCTCTGCTGCTCGTTTTTCATGTATGTGCTAAAAGTCTGGGAATGCTTTTTCCAAAAGGTCTGGAAAAAAAAATATTAAAGAGATGCTAATAAATGGAAACTGATTTTCCAAACTAAAAGTCATTAATTTCTAATATGAACAAAATGACAACCACAGACTCAACACAGAAAGGGCAGGAGTTTATACAGCCCCCACAGGAGCTGGAAAAACTCAGCCCATGAAAGTACTTGTAGGAGTTTATTGTAGGAGGAAAAACATACAGGAATTCATATAGTGGATACATGCAGGAAAACACAGAGTGACCTTGGGATTCTAAGAGAATCCTGACACCCCAGATGCATTATTTGAAATTTGACCCAACTAGAAGCAAAAAGGGAAGGGCTTTGAAAATCAGAATTAATGACATTAAGTTAAAGATGATGTGAATGATCTACAGATTCCAGGAGAATTCCCTTTCACCCATCATCAAGCAACTAAAATACAAACCGAGAATTCCTTTTCCATGATTTTCAGGGACTGAGAGTCCTTTTCAAATTTCTCCAGTTCCTCAGTGAGAGTAAAATGAAATTTGTCCAACTGCCTGATCCTACCAAAACAAACCAAGTTATCTGCAGAAGGTATTGACTGCATTTCAGGATGTTTTAACAGAAATCTGCCATGACTGACCTGCACTCATGGAGCTGGTAACTCATTGTTGCCAAATGCTGGTGGGCAGCTCTCAGTGTTTGTTTACTGAAATTATCCATTTTCCGGGAGCGGCTCTGAGAGGATGTTTGAACACGAAATTCAGATTATTTGCACTTTAGGGGATAAAAAACCCCCAACCCTGCAATATGTTCAGTACTGTAACTGCTTAACATCACAGCAAACCCCCTTTTAAAAATGTAGTTGTGTGGTGCAAGCCAAGCTGTCACCCACGTGCTCCCCCAAGTGATGCACATGAAGGGTCTTGCCTCGATTTTCTTGGTAAATTCTTTCTGGAGCTGCTGACACATGCTGATGGTTGAGCAATCAGGCCCCCAGAATTCCCCATCCAAACCAGAGAGGTCATTTACAGATCGAGTGGAGACACTTTCAGACACTGAAGGGAACAAAAACAATGTCAGATTCAGTATTATGAAGTGCCCCATCTGAAGTTAGCACGGGGCCTAGGACAGCTTTTGTTCTATATAAACTAATGTCATCAATCAGATGGCAGTTTCTATTTGCATATCCATTTTCTGACTTTTTATATGGATCCAGTCTCTAAATATTTAGTATTTTTTTATTCTTTGCTTTAACACATAAAATGCCTTATTCTATTTCATTGTTAAAACTTGAATTTATCACATTATTTTAAAACTTTGCACTGTCAGTCCATGACCAACCTCTGAAAGTAGCAGCATCATCTGTTTTAAATAACTTTTTGGGCTTTAAATTTATCCTTCTCCTTCCTTTCTTTTCCTCCTCTTTGCTTGTTTCTGCCTCATCAGAGCTGCTTTCTGTGGAACTGTGGTAAGTTCGTTTGAGGAATGTCTGTACACTTGGTCCTTCAATAAACATGGAAACAATGCTGAATTTTACCATTATTATTATTTTTTAGAACAATGAGATGGGAGGATAAAGAAGATTTTATTGACACATTGGATGCAAACTCTAGGAAGATGTATCTTGGCTTTAAAATATGAGAATTATACAGAAGTTAATAACGTGACATTTATAGAGGGCACATTCAACTAATGAGCAAGTCTGGGATTTTTTCTGATAAAACCATTATCCCAATTTTTTTCCCACTATCAGTAGGAATGCCTCTAACTTTTTTATTTGGAGCACAACTAACTCTTTATTAAAGCTGCATTTTGGAGCCCAAAAAAAATATTTTGGGATAATGTTTTAATTATCCCAAAAATCCCAGGGTTTTTTGGGATAATTAAAACAGCAGAGAGAATGAGAAAAAGAATAAAAAAATGGAATAACACTGAAAGCATATAAAATATAAGAAGATTAAAAAACTTTGGCCATATTATTATGCCAAGTAAAACATTTTTCTTAACCCTTATGGAGACACACAGGAAGTCTTTTGCTTTAAATTAAATGTCTGTACCTGACTCATTCATGGGGGAAAAAGGTTCTCTAATCCAAGACTGTACTCTATTCCTGCTGGAAGCAGACGGTGGGGATGGTGCTACACAATCCTAAAAGAAAAGTCACTGATTTATTTATTAGCTTCTAAATTAAAATGCTTTTAGAAGTCTCCATCAGAAACTCACATTTATGTTGTGAAAAATAATTTATTTTTTATTGCAAGTCAATAAGAAAATATTTACTCCCTGTTATTTTTTCAAAATACAAATTGCAACTTGATCTTGTTGGAATATAATTCTTTCATTGCATCCATATGATAAACAATTATCTAATTTATCTCCAATATTTGAAAATTAACTATTAACAGGTGCCAAAATCTGTATTTAATACTCAGATGTATTTCCCTTAAACCTCAGCACCTAGAAAGGAGATGACAGAGTGGCAAGCTGCAGCTCTCTTCTGCAGAGCAAGAAATGCACTAACTCACCTCTTTACTTTTACTGAGAGCTTTGGTGGGATCCTGGAGTTTGCCTTTAGCACAAGTTGTGTCTGAAAAGCAAGACTGAAGACTTGAATCCTTGCTGTTATTCCCTGTTTCCAGCACAGCTCCCTTTGCACATTTCCCACTGTCAGTTTTATACAGTTTTTCAGTTGTTAAGCTGGTCTACACATGAAGAAAAAAAAAATCATTATTGAAAGGAGACGTCCCTTAAAGCTCACCACCTGCAAACTGATAAAGCAAAGAGCTGCAGGTCTCTTCTGAAGAGCCAAGAATTTAGGAACATACCTCTTCCTTATTTTTGGGGATAGGTTTAGTGACATCCTGAAGCTTTCCTTTAACAGAAAATGTGTCTAAAAAGCAATGTTGGAAACTTGAATCTTCATTATTCTTACAGGTTTCTGCTGCAGCTCCCTTGGAACTTTTACCACTGACAGTTTTGTATGCAGTTAAGCTGAGCTGCACATGAAGAAAAACCCCCAAACATTGAGAGGAGAAGCAAAAAACAGTTGTCAGGCAAATGGAACAATTTCAGCTAAAACAACTCTAGAGAAAGGTTAATGCTCTTACCAAAGATGCTTCAGTTAAAATTGGTGAGAAGCTTTTCTTTCCAAATGTCAACTTTGGAACTGCTGTCTCAGGGGACTGAGTTACAGCCAGACTTTCCATACTCTTGTTTTGTGAACAGAAATTACTGGGAGAGGTTCCTCTCTCAGAGTTCAGCACTTCCCTGTCTTCTGGTGTTGACTCCTGCAGACCAAGGGACCTCTCACTGGAGCTGTGCTCTGGACTGACACCTCCTGACACTCCCTCAGCACCTGGGGAACAGTTCCTGCACTGTGAGCACCACACTGGGAGTGACACAAGGGCAGCCAAAGCCCCACACTGCTGCTGCTCCAGCCTTGGGGATTCCCAAGTCTCAGGTGTGTGGAACTGGGCACAGGCCTTGCCCCTCCTCCCTCTGCCACTGTTCCAGCAGCACCAGAGGTGTTCTAACACTGACATGATGTGTTTCTGCATTACCCTGATGTCAAATAACTGCACCAACCTACAGAAGAGTTAGTGACATACTAATACAATTCCTTAAATTATGTGGAACAACTGGAATTATGGTATCTCATTTCAAAGGCATAAAATAAATGTAAAATTGTACTGCTGTGATAACCTTCAATTAACCTCCACACTTGATTCAGTACTGCTAAAAATCAAAAGTGAAAATACCTACACCTCATTGTCTCAAGGGAGGCAGAGCTCTCAGGTGAGGGCACTTCCACTTCCTTCTGCTCTGCAGAATTCCTGGATTTGAGCAGTGCTTTCTGCACAAAGCTATCCACTCTCTTTGTACCTGTGGAGCCAATCTGCAGGACCTTTGGCTGCATGTAATCCTTGTTTGCCCCATTCATGTATTTCTATTAAAATACAAAAGTTGTGTAAACACCTTTGTAACCACAGTGTCCATCAAAGCTGATAAAGAGAGATATGGATTTATTTTATGGATACCATTGATCAAGCAGGAGCACCATCATCAGAAGTACTTAAATCCATAAGCAGATCAGGTTTTCCAACATAATAAACACTGAATTTCTTTAACTCAACACATAAATTTCTGTTCTTATGAACTACTTAACTACTGGAGGCAATTACTGACGTTTCAGGATTTAATAAATGAAATTCAGAAACCTTTCCATATATATTGATATTATGCTAAAAAAAGGAAAGTGTTTTAGCAACCAGTGTTCCTTTGCTAAAAATCCATTTGGATATTCAGCAAATGTATTGACACAGCTTTACCAGCACCACACCAACTCAACAAGATCTGGCTCACCAAACCCTCCCATTGAAGGACACTTTCAAAATATTGTCACATTTTCAAAATGTTCTTTGCAGCAGAATAAATCCCATAAATAGAAACCAAAATATATTATGACTAAGAAGATTATTTAGGACTGATTCCCGCAGCAGCTCAATACTCATCATTAAAAAGGGGGCAATATTAATAATAATAAAATTAACTTCAGTTTGCTTCTGTTGGGCACTGAAAATTCAGGAGTACCAAGTACAAAGCAGAGCAGAGTTTACTTTGAAAAACATGGCAGGAATGGGTTTTTAATAATCAAGTGGAACTGCACACCTGTATTTTGAATTTCTCCTCTTTAGAGGTGCATTTTGGAATCTTTTCTTCACTCTCAGACTCAGAACTGGAAGGCTCTTTGTAATTTTTTGTTGCTGCTGCTCTTCGAGGGAGTTTTTCTCTAGTGGGTTTTACTTTGATTTCATCCAATTTTGAATTCTGAGGTTTACATTTGTTTGCCTTTGGAAGAATAAAACCATCTTCAGTTAAGAAGAATCATTAATGTATACATAAGATAAAATGGCAGATAACTTGGTTTAATTACTTGAAACTAAAAAGGTTTAACTTTACCAAAGCACAGAGAATCCAGCTACTAAAAACAGCACCCAATGTACAAAATCATTCCAACTCACTCATGACTGAAAAACCTGCTAAATATTATATGAAAAGAACACAGCACCTGAAAAGAATAAACTGCATTTAACAAATGATCTGAGAGAAATGTCACATATGTATAAAAAATTATTTTACAACAGTTTCTGGGGGAAACTAAGATTTTTAATCTATATTAAAATTCTAGTTACAAATTTACATTTACCTTTTTCTGATTTGTATTTTTGCCTTTAGCTTTACCCATGTGGTAAGCAGGTTCAGGGGATTTATCTGCTGCTACAATACAAAAAAGTTGAAAAATCAGGAAATATTCAAACATTTGACATTAGTTTTAGCTGTAAAAATAACAGAATCACTTTCACACCCACAAATTGATTGATTCAGTAACTGCTTTCAGCCCATTATTTTGAAAAAGACATTTTTTTAATTGACAGCAGCTTGTACCTGTCCCATCCTCCCACAGTTTTAAACATTAAAATACAGAATTTATGTAAATTGATCTTTATAAATTACTAGAACTAATTTGAAAATTCTTTATGCTTGGAAACCAGACAACAAAAACATATGATATTTGCAACACAGCACATGCCACGCTCTGCACTTCACATCTATGGACAAAGTTACTGCAGCATTCTTCAGAAATATGAAAAAAAATTCTTACTTTTGCCTGTGTTCATTGGTTTCCCTGATTTTTTGCCTCTGCTGTAATCAATTATCTGGGCTTTAGGTTTCCTCTTGGATTCCTGCAGCCAACTAATCTCTGTCTTGCTGTCTCTGTTTTCTGTGTCTGAGTCACTAAAGAGATGCTTCTTGTCTCGATTGTTTCTAGTCTACAAAACCCAAAAACGATTAATTTTTACACATAGTCTGCTTACAGAACTGGTATTGAAAGGCAGAAGGACAAGCTGTGCTGATCCATAAAAATCTGAGTCTTACCTTTTTTCCTTCTTTCCTTTCTGTGCTGGATTTACTGATGGCTGTGTTCCTTAATCAGAGAAATAAAACCCACCTTTAAACAGTATTTAAAATAGCTGTTCTAAAGCTTTCTACTATGCCCATGATATCTGGATTAAGGATTTAAACAAAAGTATCTACTTTTGTTTTCACATTATTCTGGAATTACCTGCTCACTTTAAACCTAAAAGGTTGTGTTTGTGTCCCAATTATCAGTAGGAGTACACAGTAACAGCACAGTCCCTTCCAGAAAGATCATTAACCAAAAACCATCCCTTTGTTCAGGAGTTTCTCTCCCTGTAGTATTCCATGAGAACTATTTCCTTCATGGAACACATCCTTTCCTTTTTACCACCTTCCCAGAGGACAATCATGGAACAGCCTAGGAGAACACAGCAATGATTATTGCAAAGATATTCTTGTCCTGCAACACTCCCTGGGTTATTGTGACTGCTTGCTGGAGAGTGCATGCTGTACCAGGATAATCAGCAACCAAACCAGAACATCCTACCCCTTTTTGTTTGTCTCTGCATGAACACTCAGTGCAGTCACATGCAATTCTTGGATCTAAAAATGCAAATAGAGAAGAAACAAATAAAGGTTTTCATTGGTTATAGAATCTGTACAAAATTAAACAGGCCACCAGCCAGTAACTCCTAAGGAGTTTTTTTTTAGTTCTTACACTCAGCAATTAAGGGATATTAATTTCTATCTTAGAATTTATTTACTAGAGCTGACAGTTAAAACCAACAACAACTGCCAAAGCTTTCAGTATCTCAAAGCAATACAAGAGTTCCCACCCAGCTGCTTCACAGCTTTCCCCAATTCACTCCTCTGTGCCACAAGAAGCAAAACTGTCTTTTATCATCATCAGATTTTCTTTTTGCTCAAACATCTGGACAAAGATGTCTTTAAAATGGGGATCAGAAGGATGCCAATAACGTTTCCAGGATGATTTAAGATAATGATACTCCTAACACACTGTTTAATTCTTAATTCAGGAAAAATATTATCACAGCCTGAACTGGCCAGAATCTTAAGACAAAGGATATTGTTCAATATTTGAGAATGCTGGAGGTATTTACAAGGTGAACTTCTTCCCCAACTTAATTCACTGATATAATTTGAGTTTTCAGATCTTAATTATATTTTCAGTAGAAAACATTTGACTGATTTCCTTTCTATTCTATCCATTACATATAAATTTCAGTTATTTCTTACCCCAAGCTTGATTGTAGGCTCATCAAACCCGCTGATGTTAAAGTTGTAGACATCATCCCTGTCAAACAGACACGGAGATCAATTTTGTGACTGAATTAATGAACATTTTACACAGTCAGGTGTGGGTAATCAGAAATTGTGTTTGAAAATGTGGTAACTACTTACAGAACATGACCTGAAGTTATATTAAGAAAAGAAGCAGTTTTTAGGGTCCTGTCCTGAGCTTCTTCCTATCCATAAATGAAAAGTTAGCTCCTCTGTCAAACTCATAGACACTGTCATCTCAAAAAGCAACTTTTTCATCGTGAAGACAATCAGGTTGATTAGCAACAGTTCAATATGGCAAAACATATCTGCAGTCAATGCATAATTAACATTAATGTCTACAGATACTTAATATTCAATGGTATTTAGGAACTTTCCCTTTATACCCATTGACTTCCACATATTAAAAACAATTCCAACAAAAGCACTAATGTGTTACCTTGGAGATCCAGGATTTATTTAAATGTGTCCTAAAAATAAAGACATGTTTTGTTAAACACTAATTAGAATACATGCATTAGAATACTGACAGTATAAAAAAAAACCCTTATCAAACTCAGTATAAATTTATTCATGCATTTACAACATCAATTAAAAGATGGATTAAAAGAGCCCAGCCCCTTTCATTTATCAGCAGCCATGGGTACATCACAGAGACAGCCAGAGGCACACAAAGACTCAGCACAAAAGGAAGAGTTCACATCATACCTGTTAAAGCCCAGGGAATCTCTTGCCTTGCTCTTCTCCTCACTCTTGTTTCTGTATCTGTCACTGATTTTACTGATCAGTGATTTGGCTGTGTCTGCCATTTCTTTAGACTTTGGTTTCTATAAAAACAGTTCAAGACTCAACACCCAACAGAAGAACAAAGCTGCAAACAGAACTTCAGGTTCCTAAGACTCCCCTAAACTTCCTTAAATGACTCCTAATGGATTAAATTACATACATTTGAAAACCATTTTCCCTTGCATGACAGCAAACCCACCAATTCTGAAAGACTGAAAATTGGACAATTCTCTGAATTGCAAGTGGAAGAAACAAAGGTAAGAAACTCTCACTGTCTTTGGCTGTTTTGGATTTGCAGTCTCTTTTCTGAGGAGAACATCAGGGTCCTCTTGTGCAAGATCAGAATGCAAAGATGTGTCAGACACTCTGGCTGGAAGAAATGTTTTAAAGCAGGGTTCAGTAATAGTTTCAATATTTTTCCCTTCTGTATTTTTCCTGTTCTGTATTTGGAACAGTTTCTGTTCCAAATGAGCAACACTGACTCTCCACTGAGGATACTCTCAATTTAATGTTCTTTTTTCTATTTTTTCACCTGTTTATCTGGAGAGGTACTTCAAAAAGCTGAATAAATGCTTTTTGTTTCACAGCTCTTTCACTACCAAGAGTAATAAAGGGAAAAACAAGCCACACTGCCAAGTTAATTTCTCTGAATCTGGTTTTGGGAGTAACAGTTGACCAAGTGTGACCATCACCTGCATGGGATGCACGTGCCAGTGATGGATTTGGATTTTGCTTGTCCCCAGTTGTGACATTCTTCTCAGGAAGAGGGAATGTTCTTTTTTTCCATGTTTCAGTTTTATCAAAAGAAGTCTCCAAAAGACCAGGCAGCCTAACAAAGACAACACCATCCTACTGTCAGAACTTGAGTCTTAATTATCATAAAATAAGAAAATGATTATATCTTATAGATATCAAAGCATTTTACATTGCAACAAAATATCCATTCTGGTAATGCTTGAAAATTCTCCCTTCAAAGTGAGTGACAACAATGACTTGGAATTCTTTTCCAGTACTTACAAAGGTCTGTTGCTTCTTCCAACTGGCTGAGAATCAGGAACAATATCTAACACTTCATCTAAATGAGACATTAATTTGGTGTCAATTATTATGGCAAAAGAAAAAATTAAAATAATTTAAAAAGTCAGGACTATCAGTGCTTGTAAAATTACTTGCCTGAAGTTTGCTTTTCTGTGGCCTCTTGTGCAATTTTTGAGACTTCTTCAGAGCACATTTTCTACAGTGGAATGACACCCAAAAGGAAATATTAGTGCAGGACCATAAGCAGTACAATCTCATAAACTTGTGCTTTCACTAATAAAACATGAATTTCTTTTTCTCATTTCATGGAAGTGCTGCTCCAGTACCTTTCCACGTATTTTTGCCTCGTTTCTGGTATCTGACTTGCTGATCTGCTCTGCTTCACAAAATTCCTTGTCTGCTGTGCATCTCTGCCCACTCTAAAAAGCACAGAAAGTAACACTGCCAGTTACAGCCCAGAAAAACCAAAGAAATGCTTTAAACAAAACATTCTGTACATGAAAGCCTTCTCCTAAGCATGGCTGTATCAAAAAATGCTTCAGAGTCCCACAGTCAGGGGCTTGACCTGAATCTGAGCAAGGGAGACATTCACAACCAGAAAGAATATAAAAATATTATTTTATAGTCACTGTTCAAGAGGAACAAAAAATACTCAAAAATATACTTAAACTGCAGGTCAGTGACACCTATGTAGTTTTGTTTTATAGTGGTGAATGCCTGATCAAAAATGCACTAAAAAAACCAATGCTTTAAATGCTGCAAGTTGAAGACATGAACATTTCACAAGCACAGCTGAATGCACTCTGTGTTTTATGACTATTTCACTACCGCAAAATCAATTAGAAATTATTGCATGCACCTTTCTCCTATTATACACAAAGGAAGAACTGAGGTTCCAGAAGAAGGAAGTTAATTCTGGGGTCAGAACTGATGAGTGAATGCAAATAGGGCCTAATTTTATTAGAGTTCAGTCTGACTTCAAACATGTTAAAACCTGAAATCCAGAGGGCAAGAAAACATAATGCAGTAAAGTAAAATATACTATTTTCTAAAAGTGACTTGTTGACTGTAAAACTTCAGCTCTTTAAAATATGAATTAGGAACAAATTAGAACAGAAATTCATGTTATTCTAAGAAAAAGACTTAGCTACAGAGGACATGCATACTCCAGGAGGTTCCTGATGGAAATTCTTTGTTCTGCTCTCATTTATTGCACCATTGTCAGACCTCTTAGTAGAGCTGGTCATTTCCAAAGGTAATTTAAATCTCCCTTTAAAAGGAGTGGCTGAAACAAAAGAGAGATGTGTTAAAACTCCACCAGTTCTCCCATTACAACAGGTAGAGCTTTGCCCACGATCACAGCTATTCCCTAAACTCCAACAAAAGTTGGTTAGTTTTGTTCCCAGCCCCTTATGGACCTCTAATAATTCCACTGATTCCAACTCTGCTACGTGGAGATTAAAAGCCCACAGACTGTGGATGTCTGGAAGCAAAGGCAAAGCTTGATACAGGCTGGGTCTGGTAGAAAATAGTTGGTTTCTATTTCAAGACTTCACTGTGATGTATTTTTACTGAGCTCTCAGCTGGCTGGCAGCTGCAGAAGTGCCAGGTGACCCTCAGCTGTTGGCAGTGCAGCCCACCCCACACCCTGTCTGAGGACCAGAACAAGCAGCACTTAAACATCTCGAGTTTAAAGCATCTGCTCAGGAGATTTTGTCATTTTTCCTTTTCATTTCCAGCTCTGCCAAGGATCACAGTTCAGGCCTGAGTTTCAAAGTCCATTTCTAGTGTATTTTTACCCTGAAAGCAGCTGCAGACTTACATGTGCTGACAAAAGACAGTGGACTCCTGGTGGACACACTTGTATTTCCAGGAAAAGGCACAGATGGTTCAGACACTTTTCTCTTATGGGATGGAGTTATCTTGAGGAACAGAAAGAACTTGGCCATAATACACTGATTTAAGGATCACAGCACAAGAATTCAGAAAATTTATTGCCAACAATCTCTTGACATTTTCCATTAATGGAGTGTCAATTGCTGTTGCTGCAGACAACAAGGTAACGTGATTTTTCTGCAGTTATATTGCAACAAAATATTTTTAAACTGAGATTCATTGGTTTTGTTTTCTAAATTAATTCAATGTCCCTTGTTCAGCAAGGGATTCCTGGAGATCCTGCAAAGCTACAACCTAAGCAGAAACAGGTTTATGAACTCCTACTGCAAGACACCCACTGGGCACCATGAACACACAGTAAGAGTTTCAGTTTTTAGCCCCTCCCCAGCAGTCTCTGAGGCCATACTTGACTTCTCCATACCAGGACATATGAGCGTGTCCTCAAAACCTTCTCTTTAAAGAGCATTCTCAGAGCATCATGGTCTAAAGATCTTTAAAAATTCCTTTTTATTTCTGCCACATTACTGTAGTTTCAAAATACTAACAAATTTTTTAGCAAAAGGACTTTTGTAGCTTAGTGTCAAGTCATAAGAAAAACAATCAAACCCCCATTACAGTACTAACTATATTCCAACTGTCAAATAAGAAGGGGTTTAGACTATTAAATATTACAAATATTTAAACTGACATGCATTTTCTCTCTACTCCTTTTTGTTTTGACAACCCTACTTACCTTGGAGGAATCACTTCTGAGTTTTTCTTGACTGTTATTTTTACTCTGAGTCCTCAAACTTCCAGGAGGTTGCTGAGTTTTGTATTTATTGAGTTTCTCCTCCTCCTCTCCAGATTTTTCTTTCAAACCTGGTGACAACTGACTTTCTGGTACCAGAACCTACAGAATATTTTAATTTCTTTTAATTTTTAAGTATTTGGATTTTATAATGCTTTATTTCTACACAAACACACAGAGTAACTTCTTTACCCTAAGTAACCCATCCCCCACTGGAGATTCTGATAAACTTCAGAGTTTACAGACTTTTAGCTGGAAAAACTTCCAACTTAATTGCTAATTTTGTTACAAGGATGGGTTTTCAAGTAACAATGCACACAAAAGAACTCCCCCTGTGCATATTTGTCTGTTTTATTCTAGGATTTGGATAATAATATCTCCCCAAAAAAACAATACATACGTACTAAACACCACTTTCCTGGTTTTAGACTTCTCTATATTTATTGATATTTTAAAGTCTTTGTCTTTACTGTGAATGATTATAAATAATGAATAATCAGACTAATTAAACAAACCCCAGAAACCATCTCAGCACACTGAGGTAGAATACCTGTGATCCACTTTCATCAAAGACAATGTGGACAGTTGTTTTGGGTACTGATGTAGACTCCTTCTTGCTGAAATCCTGCAAAAGGATATATCAAAATGGACACTTTGCTCTTTTTTAAAACAAAAAAATCCAAATATTTAAGTGAAAGATCATAAGTGCCTGAAATCAGATTATAGAGGAAAACAGATTCTACAAATCCACAGCAGTTCCATCCCTCATAGCTCCTCAGTCAGGCTTCAGGACAAAGCAGTTTGTCACAGGCAGCAAGGAGTAAGGTGTGGCCTGCTAAAAAATGTTTTACTAAATGAGTAAATTCATGAATGTTAATTGCACTGCAAAATAAGACAGCTCATAATCATTTCTGAAAGTATTTGGAAGCAACCAGGCTGTGTTTCTGGAAAATTAAATCTGCAGAATTTGACATTAAAATATGATATTCTCTTTCCTGCCAGTTCATTTTTGTTGCAATTCATTTTCAACCTTGGAGTGAAAGAACCATTTCAGGTGACTGAGTCCAGCACTGCCAAGCCCAGCACTAACCCACATCCCCATGTGTCCCAACCCCAGTGATGGGGACTTCACCACTGCTCTGCCTGTACCAGGCTTTGACAACCCTTCCAGTGGAAAGATTTTCCTAAAATCCAACCTAAACCTCCCCTGGTGCAACTTGAGGCCATTTCCTCTTGTCCTTATTAAGCAACTTGCCCAAAACTTCACATATTCTGCTGTTCTGTAGCAGAGATGTTAAAGAGAAACCCCTGGTATGGAGAGATACCAGTAATCACAGCTGGAACATTTATATGGCAATGAGACATTGAGTTTGAATCAATTAAAAACTACTCAAAAAGGTGTTTAAATCTTACCTTACATCTATGAAATCCATAAATCTTTATGGTCACCTCTTTGATTTCCAAGATAGAATCAAAACATAAACAGAATTTCTCTCCTTCAAGAGTGCCCACACTCATTGGGCTTTTTAGATCTATTGTTAATAATTTCTTTGAATCTTTTTCTGGACAAAAACAAAATTTGAAAAGCAGTTTCATATCAATTTAACAGCATCTCATATAATCTTTGTCAACACATGACACATTCTTCAGTTCAGGTACTAAGATTAATATTTTATTTAATTCCCCCTAATCTACAATAATTTTATTAGTAAAACAATTAAAAATTTAATTTTTTAGAAATACTTAATCTGTATATTATTCCACAGAATTTTCTTTCAAGGTTACTTACTATAGCTGCAAACAAATTACAGGTATTTAGTGTTCTAACAAGTTCAAAAGGAATATTGTTACCTGCCATTATCTTATGCTTTACTTTGTATTGAAATAACTCTAAGACATGATTATTAAATTATTTTCCTAAAATCACACCAGCATGCCCAAAGTGCAGATGTGACTGCAGTGCAATTTTGTCCCTGACAAAAACAGTTCCTACAGTATTTTAAGTGAGAATTCTGCTTTGTTAGAATTAAGTCAGTACTTGAATCAATTTGAAGTTAGACTGAAAATCCAAGTTAGAATACAAAAAAAAATACAAAACCCCATTTTTGAGTTCAAATACCTTCCAGGCTGTACATGTCAACATCTTCTTCTTGTATAATGACTGTTTCCCACTGATGCTCCTTACATGAAAAATACATTTTTTGAAAAATAGAAAAATATTATATTAAAATTACAAGAAATCCAGTGATCAAAGTCAATCAGTGAGTACAATTTTCCAACTTGTTAAACCTCTGTTACACAGATTGTAAGACAGGAACTTGTGCTTCACTATTGCTCACATGTTAAACTATTCCCAAACAGCATTAGGAAGTCATTACTGTGAAATTATTTGATCTTAATATCAGCAAAACCTGGAATTTTTTCAGCCCCATCAACACTGGAATGCACAAATAAGTTCAACATGTTGAACATGAGGAAATAAAATCTGACACTCCAAGGAATGTGTATTTGCTACTTCAGGACAAGCCAGTGGGAGACAAAACTCAGCTTACTTCATCCTCTGCTGCCACATAGAAGGAAATACTTCTGCTGCCAACGTTGAAATCAATCCAAAATTCTTCCAGGTTTTCATCCAATGGTATCTGGAGCTAAAATAAAAAGAATAAGATAAAACAGTAAGAGCAGAGAGCACTGATGACTACCAGCTAAAAAGATTTATGTTGGTCTGAACCCTGACAAACTTTCAGTCCATGCCTATTTGTATACTTCTGAAAAAAAGTATTTTTTTAATTTTATCTCTATTTTTTCTTAACTAGAAGGCAGAAAACCTTACCTCATACTTATCAAGAGCTGCTGATAAACATGGGAATGTAAAAACCCTGTAAGAAAAGGATATTTTTTCAAGTATTCTACAATGCTGTAAATAAATTTTGCAGATATGAACACAGCAAATGGATTTTGTTTTCAGAAACTTTAGAGACTTAGAGATCCCACCAATCAAAGTAATTTTTACCCCAGGGAGGTAACATGAACTTTAATCACAACATTAAATCCAAAAAAAAAGAAAATATATTAGCATTAAAAAAATCAGTTTTACCTTCTTTTGTCTCCAAGCATGCCATTCACCTGGTTAAGAAATTTTCTGCAATCCTATTAAAACACAGAAACTTCTTAAAGAATTGTAAAATGGAAGTTTCCCTCCCTAGAAATATTCTTCATGTGACTTACTGTCTCAAACTCTGAATCTTTAATTCCTTTAAATGCAGCAGACACAAACTCCATGGGAAACCACTGGGAGGCCAGAATTCCCCTTTGCTTCTCTGACACCATCCTGCACAGAGCTTCTGTGATGGCCACTTGTGTGTCATAGTCTGCAGCACAACAGGATTCACAGCAAGAGCAGGTTTAAATAACTACTGAGGTGGAAAATATTATCAGGAAACTGGGGTAAGCATTGCTGAACATAACCTAGATCCAGTTAGATTCAAATATGTAACTCATTAAAGGTAATTAGAAAAAGAAGTATGGGAATAACAATGACTAAATGAGGTATTTTTCAAAATGAAACCAACCAAACTTCCCAGGACTGTCAGAGCCACACCAGGTGTTTAAACAAGAGAGAGAAGTTTTCAACTTTCATCTCTCTGAGCTGGGAAATTGTTGGATACCAAAGTGATCCCTGAGGGAATCTACTACTACCCACAGTCACAGCTCACAGCCTCAAAGACTGACTTATCATTTTTCCTATTTGAAAACTTTTATTCTAGAGAAAACAAAAAATTTCAATGAGTTTTCTATACACTGAACACACAGAAACATTCCAGCTTGCAGACTGTTTTCAGATATTCTTCTGCAGCTTCCAAATGGCTTCACTCATTTCTTAATAGGTCTGCATCTAATTTTTAAGAAGCTCAGTACTAAATTAAGTCCCATGCTCACCTCCAGCATCCAGAATTGTCCTCCCCATTTCACTCCTGCCAAAAAAAGGAACATTTCATCAAGAGGTGACAGCAACACAAGGCCCAGAGGAAAGGTTTATTATAAACTTTGAATGTATGAGACAAACACAAACACCTGATTCCATGGAATTGTAAGACTTCCAAGGGGTAAATACCTCTGGCAGCACTTCCTGGGGACCTGAATCACCTGACAGATACAATTCTGATTCTATTTGCTTTTCTGTGCTGTAGAATGATTCCCAGTGTGAGCAGCCCAACCTTCCAGTGAGTGATTCACTGTGCTTTAAGCACATCCTTACTAAAAGAAGTTTAATTATTTTATGAAAACTGGGATGAGGAGAAGCCTGATGCAGACTGGGAAAGAGGAAAATTCAGGCTTCTAATGGAGAATAACCCATGAGAATACCTGTCCACAGCCTCTACCACTGACAATTCAACAGCAAGTGCAGAAATTGAGTTAAACAGGGACCAATCTGCACAACAGCTTAGTAAAAACCACCTCCCAACCCTGCAATTGATGGAATGATACAAAAATTATACTGAAGATCATTTACATGACAAGTAACATCTCCTTTGTAGAAAGTATCTTTTTCCTGGCATCTCGAGGGATCTTGTCAAGCAATAAATTCAGTTTTTTTATTACCTACGAAGAGTGGAAAAAGGGAGCAAGGTTAAATAAAAGAAAGTTTGTTAAACTTTGAGATATTTATATTGTGGGCCCTTGTAATGTATTTCATACCAGTGAAGAAAGCAACAGGCCTAAGTAACTGCAGAACAAGAAAAGACAATGAGTTCTACATGACTTTATATGATATTTATCTTACTAAAACAACCTCAATTTCGATAAATTACCTCCATTTCAATGGGAACAGTAGTTCAATAATTGTTTCTTATTTGCAGGTTAAAATACAGAAGATCTTCCAAAGCCAGAGTTCTGTCTGTAATTGATTGCTGAGCTAAAGTGTATCTTAAATTAGCATTAAAAAGCCTTTTCTTTGGGGATGCAGCCTTTAGAGAAGACTTTTTTGTAACTTTCCTTTTCTTTAGACAGAAAATCCCCTGACAACCTGAGGTTACTAAAACAAACAGGAGAAATTTGGAGTGTACTGGAAGGAAAGCAAATTTCCTGCAAGTGACTAAAGAACTTACAACCAACAACTTTAAACCTGTTTCTAGCACTTGTAGAGCACATTTGTTCCTATGCTTTTATACAGCTTCCTCACCAGAACTTTAATATCACTATTTTGTAACTTAGTCTTAAAAAAACCCAACAAACAAAAAAGCCCCACCACCACAGGTCATTAATCTGAAACAGCCCCAACATATAAACAACAACAAACCTTCCCAGAGAAACATTACACAATCCTTCTGATCCTAGAGCACTACAATATTCTCTTTTTTGTAGCATCTGCACAGTTAAATAGCTGTCTCCACAAAGTCTGTTAACACCCTACCCAGGAAACTGCTGCTTAGAAAGAAGGATGTTTTACCTCCTGCTGAACATAAATATTAATTCTTGCATCAGTGATGAGGGAACATGTTCTCAGAACAAAGTTGTCTAGTATTTGCATTTTACCTAAAAAACAGGAAAGAAAGAAATCAAGGAGTTGTCAAGAATGTATTACACTGCCCCCTCATAAACATTTGGGAAAGGATTCATTTTCATTTAGAAATAAAATGCAGCCTGTCTGATCTTTTATAAAGGATTAGTGATATGTAAAACAGAATAGTTGCTTCAATTTACAGTAACCATATTTCTATTCCTGTGCATCACTCTGCAATTGCCCTGGGTAGGAGATTATTAATTTTTAAATGCAACTGGTCAATCCTGTAACTCAGCTCTCTGAGATAAACTCAGGTGCTGGAATTTCTCTCCCCAGGGCCAAGGAAATGAACCCTTCACTTGGATCAAACAGTCTGCAGGGACTTGCACACTGAGAGGTAAGGGCAGGGTGACATTCACAAGGACAAGGTCAATAAGGAAGGATCACTGGGCTGTGCTGAGCTGTCACAGTACTTTGGAAACAACTTTTGTTAGGAATAACTCAGTTCATTTGCCATCTCTGAGACTTATTGTGCCTTTTTATTACTGACAACAGCAAGTTACAAGGAAATCTGTCCATAGATAAACTCAAACTAAAGCTGACATCACAGGAATGAGAAATGTGGTCCTTTGTGTGTTCTGAGAGAGACATTTTAAACTCTCATTTCTGCTTTCAAGCTCACCTTCAGATCTGCTATCACACAAAACCTGCAATAAAAAAACCAAAACAAATCATTTTAATAAAGAAAATATTACAGCGTTAAAAAATCAGGCAACATGTACCTGAAGTAATCAAAAAGCATTTAACATTTTGAAATTATTTTGTCCTTAACAAAGAATCTAAGAGAAGATCTCTACTAACAACTGTTTTCCTAAAATTATATTTCAGTTCAATTTAGTGAAATTATTTCACCAATGACAAAAATTTTTATGAAGAGAATTCACAGATCTTATAAACTGAGTTAACATACCAATAATGAGTGCAATAAAAATTTCATCAGGATGAATTTTTTTTTTTGTTCATTAAGCATTTACTGTTACTGGTTTTTTTAACTTTATTTCATGATGCCAGCCATGAACAGAAATGAGTATGAATACAGCAAACTGTCTAACCCAAATGATTTATAATCTATTTCAGAAGTCACTGTAATGTTAACTTCAGGAAGATATGAAATAGAAACATATTTAAAGTCCTTTTATTGCTAAACTAGTAACAATTACTTTGTCAAATTTTATTAACAATGTATTTTTACCAGCAACATCATGAAGAAATCTTCAGCCAGACTTGTAAGCATTTCATTCTTTTCATTTCCTCTGAGGACCAAAATTCCTTTTAACTTTTCAAACCAATTGACCATGTAAAGGAGAAACAAAGGTAAATCTATTTTAATAGCCTGGAAAAGGACAATGGTTTGTATTTTACTTAAGTAAAACTACACAAACTCTACCATGATTAAAACAACAACAGCATCCCCACTCTGCTGAGGAGATGTTACCCCAGACTGAAATTCTTCAATCAGGCTAAACAAAATTAGGTGATTTTAAGGACTTTTTCACACAAAAACTGGAGATCTACTTTGAACACCTGCCAGCACAGACAAAACAGCTGAAAATAGATAATGGCTGAATGAAAGTGTTGTTTGATGGTGTGAATACAAGCATAAAATTATGTTTTGTTTATTATTAAATTTTGTTTATTATTTTGGGCCCTTGTAATGTATTTCATACCACAGAAGAAAACAAAAGGCTTCAGTAACTGCAAGCAAGAAAAGACGAGTTCTATATGACCTTAAATGGTATTTATCTTACTAAAACAACCTCAATTTCAATAAATTACCTAAGTTTTAATGGGAACAGTAGTTGTTCAACAGTTGTTTCTTATCTGCAGGTTTATTATTATCATTATATTGCTTATTTATTCTTTGTTTATTATTAAAGCAGCTGAGAAGGCAATTGAGTAACTCTCATCTGACATTGCCATTAATTTTCTCTCATTAATTTCAGAGTGAAATCTCTGGTGAAAGCAGAAAGGAAGTGGTGTCTGTTCAGTTTTTGCTGAGTTACAAATGATTCATGTGTCTAACATGCAGGTTAAAATAACACACATAATCAGAATAGCACTAAAATCTGTTGGAAGAGCAGGTGCAAAATCACTGCTGTGGGAATTAACAAAAAAACCAATTAGATGGCATCAGGAAATTCCAATTCCTGATTCAAAAGCAATAAAACAAAGCACATGAAAATATATCATCTTGTTTCAATTGCTGTAAGCATACCTAAATTAATTATATATTGCATGATTTGCAAAACCCTCACTGGGATAGAGCAGCATCCCTTAATGAGGGGTCACTTGACAAAGACCATTTAAATATGAACAATCTTTGCTGCAAAGTTATGGGAAGTTCTTCATTCTGACCCAATCAAGGACCAAATCAAACACTGAGCTCCTCAGCCCTGCTTATGTACTTTATTCATGCTTCTATATTTATTTAGAAGGTCACAGATGCTTTATGGTTTTACTTATCCTTCCAACAAGGCCGTGTTTTATCATTGCTGGGAGCCCATCTTCCCCTGCTATGCTGATTTTCCTCCCACATCTCTGAACAGCATTTAGTAAAGTAGAAATGCTTCTGACTTCTTGTTTGTCAAGTGCCTGAAATCAAAATTACAAAATAAACTTTAGTGTGAAGTCTCACAAGAGCCCATATTTAATTAACCAGATGCCTTTTTTGTTCTCAAAAGCCACCTTAACTGCTTAAAGGAGAGATTTCATTCATAAAACTTATTTTGGGTTCTTAAATCAACTCCTGGTGTCAACCAAGCCAAAAGAAAAAAATCTTTTTCACCCTCTTCCAAAGATGGTCTAGGTGATTTTGATGCAATGATTACATTACCCAACACAGAAGCTTGTCCAGTTTGTTGACAAACTGTTTGCTGCATTTGTGAGACACATTTTCACATTCTTCGGTGGCCAGAAATTTTACCAAGGATTGGAAATCCTTTTTTCGTGCAGCTTCATCAATCAACTTTTCAAACTGTAAGTAATATAGCAAAGCAACTGTATTACTGTATGCTTAACACTGCTATAACACACCTAATTAACACAGATTTGATGCTACCTTTACACAATCACCTGCTGCATTTGAAGCAAATATTCTGAATCACAAAATAATTAAGTGTAAAACCTTAAGTATAGAGCACCCTATCTAATACATTAATCCTGCAAATACTTATGCACTGAGATTTTAATTATTTGCCTTAACTGCCTTTTGTTCCCTCATATTACAACTAAATTCCTACAGAAGTGTTGGTGGTATCAATGCCTCTTACTTTTATATATTTAGTATTTCACACTTTTGAGTTACCTTATCTGTTCTGCCCCTTTATTTCTAAATCAATTACAACTGGATTCCAACATCTGATCTGAAGTATCACCTCAGTTGATTAACCTCTGCCAAATGCATATGATTCATTTTCATCAACACCAACTCCCAGTTCCTCTTCCTTTCTCCACCCAGCTACTTTGCACTAAGCCAAGTCAAAAGAAAATTTCCTCCTACCACACTGCACTGCCATGCTGAAGACTTTCCTTACAATTAAATGCTAGTAATTAAAATAATCAGAACTCAGATCCTGCTCCATCAGCACATACCTGCATCTCATTCCTGGCCGGCATTTTTGCAATTCACCAACTGAGCTGCATAAAAGGAAAACAATCATCGCACTTTCAAAGAGGTTTTACAAACACATTGGGAACCAGTCAAAATACATTACAAACTCCAAAGTTTGTCAGCGTATAAATGGTGTATAAATGGTATTTAAGCACCTGGGGATATAAGGAAACTTTCTTGCATGGATAAACAATTGCTTAAAGCAAAGGAGAGGAAGGAATGATCAGTTTTGTGGCTGGAGGCACAGAGAGGCCCGAGAGGACCCTCAGGATTTCCCAGCAAGGAAAGAGCACAGAAGGTCAATACCAGGTTAATCAGGACAGGAGAGTCAACAGCAAAACTCCATAAAGCCCTCCCCATAAAATGGTAAATAAATCATTTAACACAAGTATGGCAAATGATGGAGGGGAAAAAGACTTCTTGATTATACATACAGTGTCAAGCTCCAAAGTGACCCTCACCAGCTAAAAGTGAGATCTGGGTAACAGACGTTTCTGAAAGTAATGCCTTAATACTCAAGGGCAAGCAAAATATTTCCTTTGTCGAACATTTAAGAAAAGCAACGAATCTGTTCATGTTTTGTATGAATTATTTTACACCAACTAAATCATGTGCAGTCAACAACCTGCACCTTCAGTCTCCCTATCCCAGACATTATACAGACTAAACGGTGATTAAAGATAGGGAATAACTTCTGTAGAACATCAACTGGGAACACAGCCTAGCTATTCCTGTATTAAATAATACGGAAATAACAAATACGGGGTGATTTTTAATTACTTTTTCCAACACAAGAAACACAACAGCCTCCGCTGAGGCCCCGTGCTGGCACCTCACAGCTCTCCTGTCTCCGGCTCGGTCAGACAGCCCTGAGAAGGAAATAAAACTCCCTTTTCGATGAAGGGGACGCCCAGGCCCCGCTGGAACACCCAGGTCCCGTCAGATCTCGGGCCCGGCGAGGCCTCACGGCGCTCACAGCCCGCCCTCAGCCGCGCGCCCTCAGCGCGGGCCGGGCCCCGCCCCTCACGGCCCGCGAGCCTCACTGGCCAGTCAGTGCGCGGCAGCGCAGCCTCGGACCAATGGCGAGGGGCGGGGGGCGGGCACTGCGGGCCCTCAGCGCGGCCGGCGGGAGCGTTCCCTCAGCGCGGGGCTGGTGCGCCGCGAGTTGCCTTTGTGTGCAGCCGCTGTTCAGGATCAATTTCCCTGCACACACAGAAATTACTGGGCATGACTTGCTAAACCAGTGTAATCCATTCCTGTGCTTAATTTAGAAACGCTTTCACTGCCCGAGTAGGTGCAAAGGGACGCTCGGTTACAGACCTGCTGTGGGCAAAGGGTTTCGACTGACGTCTGTGGTCTTTATTATGCAGAGGGAGCTGGATAATGTGCTTAAGTGGAATCCAGCAGTGCACTGGATAATGTGCTTAAATGGAATCCTGCAGTACTGGGTAATGTGTTTAAATGGAATCCGACAGTGCCAAAGGGGGGCGTTACCACTGCTGGTGTGGTACTGGTGTATCTATTGCCGTATCGCAAATACAGATGGTAAAATTTATAATGAATCTCACATACTCCAAAAGAGTATCGAGAAGTGTCTCCATTCATACCCAGAATAAGCAGCAATAGTGGAACATCTAGGAGAGAAGTCACCTTTCACAGCAGGTAAACCTGCAGCAATTTTAAATAAAATAATACTCCTGATTCTCTGAAATGCGAAAGATAACTCAATACTATGAAAGAAAAACAAAACAAAACAAAAACAACAACACCTGCACAGAAAGTATTTAAAATACCACGAGATGTCACTGTAATGCAAGAAAATGACAAGTGATGTGAGAAGTGGAGTATCTGCACTGAGGAGCTGGGAGTGAGCAGTGCTGGAGCAGATTTGTCAAACAGCTTTACTGAGAAACCTCCTAAAGATAAAACTTTGCATGAGGAACTTGGAGCATCACAAGTTTTCCATGGAAACTGAATCCTGAATTGTACTTTCCCCACATGAAGCAGAAATAATCCAAGCCAGTTTGAAGTTGATGCTTTCCCTGAGCATTCACATGAGCAAACACAGAGGCTGAGCCTGTCCAGCCCAACTCATTCTGTAGCAAAAGAGAAGTGAGACAGTCCAGGAGTGGATCACACACTTTCCTTCCTGCAATCTACACTGAGATTACTTCAGCTCAATTCTCATTCTGTAACACTAGTCAATTTTGCTTGGTTTAGCAGAAGTCAGAGAGAAGTTTCATTGAGTCATGCATTAAACAGACCAGAACCAACAGTGAAATTATTTGGCCACAGTCATTTCAGGCACATGTAAAAACAGCAGAGAAAATGGGACCAAAACTCTTTAGGGTAGAGTAGCACTCTTTATAGGGACTGTTATTCACTACAGTAGCAGAAATATTTATCCTTATTACAGTTAATGGAAGACACTGTGCTGGCCGAGGTATTTTCAGTCTTTGGCATAGCTGGTGTGTGTGAGAAGGGTCAGAAGTGTTGATACCAACAGTCTGAATATCAAGTGTCAGCTGAAATACTTGCAGATCTGAGATCACAGGGAGAGAGAAGATGGAAGAGAAGTCAGTACTAACATTACACTCCTGTTGCCAAATGAATAATCACTGAGACTTGCAGTTCTAAGTCTTTACCAGCTGTAAATACAACTGAGCACTGATGATACACTACATTAGTGTTGTATTTACTTACTCCAGATGCATATTGTTGGTTACAATTTGCAATTTAATTTTTTTTCTTTGTAAAATAAATACAAATAAACTATGAATTTGAAACTAAATGTAAAAATACAACCTATATTAAAAGTAACACCAACAACCTGTAAGACAAACCTGGTAGTTGGATGTTTGCAGAAAAAAGCTATCATTTTCTTAAATAATCGTGCATTTTTGAAGACATGCCCATGTATTTAAAGTGATTTGCAATAATTAGCACTGATTAAAAAGTAACTGGTAATACATTTTTATTAATTATGTCTGCTAGTTAAATGTCTGCATTTTGCTTTAGGAGAAACCTGGCAACAGGTAATTCCAATCTTCAACTCTATCAAGACTGACCCCAATGGAGCTGCATTTCACATGGAGGATAAATCAGGCACTACACATAGGAACACTCTTAACATAGCACAGGTTGACAGATTTTCATGAAACCTATCAGGGGAAAGAACCTGCTTTGGGAGGAAAGGCTACAGCAAGGAGAACTGAAAGAGAAGAAATAGAACAAATAATAACACAGTTGTGAGGCCCTGAAATGAGTGTGTTAAGTACAGTCTAGCACAGATTTGGAAAGTGCAATTTGAGGAAAACCCCATTCTTCTCTTCCATGAAGCTGTATTAGAATCAAGTGGCAGCAAGCCCCTTTTTCCAACATTGGATTTCAATCCTGCAGGTGCTGCAGGCACAGAATTCTGAGGAGAAAGGACGACAGATCCCATGTAGGAAGTGGCAGCCTGATCATCTTTGCAGATACATGCACTAATCACTGTATCTTTATCAAGTGCTGTTCACTGTTTAGCAACTCAAACCCACCTTTACTTTCCAGAGTATGTTACTCTGTAAGTGACAACATTGTTTCTTCATGAGCTTTCTTAACACTGACAGAAAAAACAGAAAGTTGTGAAAAGCTTTTATTTCAATCTTCTGTATTACAATAGCCATTGTTTTATTATTGCTTTTTAAAATTAATTAAGCACTTTGCAATTTTACAACTGCTGGACCTTTTGCCCAGCATATGCACTTCATTGTTATACTGTGTAATGTACAAACCCCTTTTCTTTACATGGATTTCATGTTTCTTTAAAAAACATGCTTGAAAGAACCTTGAAACCGTGGACTACTAGACATTCATTTACTGTATGACAATAATAAATACATGTTTTTAAAAGTGCATCATATGGTGATAACCCTTGTGAAGAATTCACTTTTACAAAATCCTCATTATAAGAGAAGTGCTCAATTTGAACACAGTGCAAGCAGTCAAGTTGTCCTGAGAAGATATAAACATGGTGTCAGTTTACCTTCATGACAGGTGCACATTAGCACTAAATGGCTTAATCCCATTTTTGTCAACCAGAAGCCATTTAATCATTATTGAGTGTGGCAAGAAAACCTAAGTGCAAATATCAGCTCTGCTGTGACAGGTGCCAGTACTGGTGTGAAGGTTTAGCAGCTTAACCTGGAGATGGCTCTCAGCTCCACTGCTCCACTGAGCCAGCATGCCAGAGAACTGCACTGGCAGGAACTGAACTGTCAGCCCTTCTCCAGCAGTGCAGACCAGCACAGAGAGCAAAAGGAAACTTGGAATAATGCTTCAGTATTTAGTATTCAAGACCTTGCAGACAGCAATACCCTGAGAGGTTGTGGAAGGAAGCCCAACTCAGACTGCTGAGACATTTATATCTCCACCCCCCTCACACTGTGCTACATCTGGCATGAACCTTTCCCCTGACAGCCTCAGCTTTACAAAATCTGACCTGGCCAAGGGAACACTCAGGTCTGACATTTGCTAGCACATGACAGTCTGTCCCAGAAGACAACATCCTTCTGGCATGAAAGCAAGTATTGCCCCGAGCTCCAGCACCCACTGTGAAATGGTGTCTGGTAAGAGAGGGCTTTTTATGGTGTGCTGTGTTTGCTGAGGGAAGAACAACAGTAATATGGAAGGGAAAAAGAGGAGGGAACAATGCTTGAAAATAGTGCATTTTATTCAGCACAAGTATTCTTGTGCGTGTGTGCATGTTCAGATAGGACTGAGCTTTCTGAGTACTCTGCAAAAGGTGCTCAGCAGCTCACAGAATCCTCAGCTCACAGAATTCCTGACTTTGGTTCCTCTGAAAGCCAAATGGAATGAGGCAGCTTCCTCATTTGAAAGCCCAGCTTTGCTAAATGGGCATCACAGCAAAGAAGCAGCATTAACTTGCCAGAAAAATTAATTTTCTTGGGGTTTCTGCACTTCCAGAATTACTCAGTGGACTTTCAGACTAATATATATATAATTAGCTATGAGTTGCTTACAACTGTGATTTCATAAACAACTTATGATTTCGATAAATAAGCACCAATCCAAAATAAGATTGGCCTGACTTTCATAGCACAGTCCTAAAACACAGTTTTTCTAGTATCTCCAGCCAGACAGCTCTCCAAGTCTATGCTACACATATAAAACTAAGCTTTCCATGCAGTAATGATTATGTATGGGAACGATTATGGACAAGCTGTCACTTAATAAATTTAAACCTGTTGCAAAACTTAAACCACACTAAAACCACAGAATGATAACAATAGAGCAAGAAGCACTGGAAGATGGTCTAACAGTGTTCCTGTGCTCTCCCTGCAGCAGAAGGGTTTCTGTTTATGGGTCTGTGTAAGTAGCAGTTCACCAAATTAAATGCTTTCAAGTTCCTGCTTGTGCTGCAAAGGCTGCAGTCTTGGGACATCAGCTGTTTTACAATAGCAAGCAGTTAAATAAGTCAAAGCTACTTCTGCAGTAGTTCTGGAACACTGGAAACAACTATGATTCAGGGTTCTGGAATGCTATTCCAAACCCCTGTACCCTGCTCCCTCCACTATTTCTTTTCCTCATATATATATATATATATATATATATATATATATCATATCCATTTCTTGATCTGTAATTTTACTAGTAACACTGATAAAATCATGAGCATTCATACAGTGTTTTGATACCTTCAACTGCATTTGCAACAGAAGTCCAAAATTTGTCTTGTTTCCCTTAGTAAAAGCAGGTGCACCAGGAAAAGACAATTTCTGTAGCCATTTCTGTTTTTCTGAGAAAAACCTACTTGGGCATCACTTGAGAAAGGTGAGAATTTCCCCAGGCAGGTCTGCCTTACATACACTTTGTAACAATCACTCCTGCTGCAAGGAGAAGATAAGAGAAGGCACCTTTTGTTTTTTTCCCAAGGGAGACTGAGGGGCTGATGGCACATTTTCATGTATGTTTTGCTCATAGTAGCTAGCATTTAATTTCCAACTCAGATATTAATGGAAATATTTAACGTGGTTACAGCTTTAATAACATGTACATAAATACAAATACTCCCTACAGTGTCTGTCATCCAAATTATGCATAAATGGAATAGTGCCATGACTTGGTGAAGCAATATAAACAAAATTAGAAACAAAACCAGTAAAGCCACACTGCCCACTTAGAAAACAAACAGTAAAAAATGGTAAGAGAGATCAGTTAGAAACATTCTATGCAACCAAGAGTATTACTAGCAACAAGAAAACTCTTGTTTTTCTCTCTGGTGGCCTCACAGCATTCCTGGGAACCATTCTGCAATGACTCATGCACTCAAAAAACCCACATGGCCTTTCTATGATTGTGTATCACTGCAGATTTTGGCCCTTTTAACTTTCCCAGAGGTTTAGAGCAGCTTGTACAGGTCACTGGCTGCTTCCCAGCCCTGGGACACTTGGCCTTGACACTTGGTTTGGCAGGTTTCAAAAAGAAGGCTGTTGCCATAGGAGCAGAGAGCCATGCCAAGGGACAGAGTGCCACCGAGACCACTGACAGCTGCTCAGCACCACTCCCTTTGTTCAGATGAAGTGGATCCAGCTCTCCTCACATTCCCTCGGCAGCTTCAGGGGGTGAGTCCGGCACCTGAGGGTGTAGTTCTTGCCTCTGTTGTTATCCCAGTACTCCTGGCCGTTGACTTGGTACCTTGCTGCAAACTGGACCAGAGTGCTCAGCTGAAGGAGGAAAGGAGGCACAGGAAGGAAGAAAGTGAACACATCAACCTGATGCTGCCCGTTTTTCTCTGGGATGCTGCAGTCCCAACGAGCACACACCTCGTGGATGCTTTCCCACTGGTTGAAGGTGTAGCGCACGGACACCTGCTTCTCAAAAGCAACATTCTGAACGTGAATGGTGCCACTGAGCCCCAGATCCGAGCTGGTCACCCGTTCCAGACACACCTGCTGCTCCTGGAGTCGGGATGAGAAATCCTGACAGTCTGCAGGCTGCTGGAAGTCAGGGACCAAGCAGTGCATAGTAAACTCCAAGTTCAAGCTGCTGTACCAGAGGTCTGAGTTTATGGAGAGCCTGGAAAGGACATGCAAAGGGATGGATGGCTCCTCCCCAGACTGGAAGACTTTCACTTCAGTGAGCTCCAAGCCTAAAGCATCAGCAAACCTGACCCGGTTCATGCGGCTCTGGCAGCTGGGCTCCCGACACTGCACTGCTGCTCTCCTCCTCTCGGGTGATGTCGGCAGGGACCTCGCTCGGCGGCGGATGATGGGCCGCAGGGCTGGGTCACAGCTGGAGGAGGTGCCGCTCGGATGATGATTTGGCTGGGGACTCTCCCTGGCTGGGGCACTGCTCCGAAAAGTCTTGCTGCAACTTGTATGGACTGCTGGGGGCTGCTGCTGCCCTCGTCTCATTGCTCCTTCAGCCCTTAACATGTTCTCGTAGAGATCTGAGAGGTAGCTGGGATTCCTATGAGGACCACGCACTTCCATTCTTAACTGGTGACAAAAAATCAGCGTTAACACTCCAGATAATAAATGAGCACTGCCCCTCTGAAGCACTTAATTCGGGAATGGCAGCCACAGTAAGGTCTGAGGTTATTGCACTGGATGCAGCAAGGATCACCTGGAACAACGTCACCTTCGAAGGAAGGGCAGTTCTCACGGCAGCTGGCAGAGCGCCGGCAGTAAGGCGTTGTGCGGGAAGCTGAAGGCAGACTCAGTGGCCGATGAACTCGAGATCGCTGTGCTGGCTCGTAGTCCCCAGGCTCAGGCTGGAAAGGGATTCCAGGCTATCACCGCTGATACTGGAGGAGCTCACACCCAGGCTGGAGAGCGACTGGAGGCTGTCGTGCTGCATGAAGGACTCCAGGCTGTCGGAGAGGTCGCTGGAGGCGCGGTGAGCGCCGAAGCACCGTGTGCCGGAGCCCCGGGCGAGAGGGGCCTGCAGGCTGTCCTCGCTGGCTCCGGCCGAGCCCGCGCTCCGGCGGCGGCAGCAGCGGCACGAGCAGGGTGCACACTCCAGGCTGTCACACTGGATGCTGGGCG
>JANPWX010000106.1:2390407-2604745 GCA_024734555.1 Trochalopteron elliotii | reverse complement strand
GCTCCGGGGCTCGGCTCTGCTGTGCGCGGCCGGGACAGGATGCGGGGAGGCGTTTGAGGGATAGGACGGGATCAAGTGTAAATAGATACGGACATTATTATGACTGTAAATACATAAACAGCACTGTAAGAGAAGTAAAGGTGGGTCAGGAGAGCTGTTTGTCACCTGTCACATTTGCAGACCATTGTGAACCCCTGGAAGTGTGCAGTTCCCTGATAAGGGAATGCAGTTCATCTGAAGTAAAAGAAAGCCATGGATCTTGCTCGGAGTATTTTTAGTAGGAGCTGATGAGGCATTTGTTTTGGAAAACGAAACAAATTAAGCATCGGATACAAAATTTGCATATATGCATATCGGAAGAGCGCGTTTTGTGATACAAAAAGGCAAACTCAGCTCGCAGAGCACGCAGGGGGTTGATCATCTGCTCTCCATAAATTGGGAGCAGGAGCAGCCTCCCCGTTGGGCTGTGACGGCCCGGCTTAGAACTGCGCAGGCTGAGCGATGGGGATGGGGATGAGCACATGACGCTGCACGGGAGCTCTGGGAGCACGGCCGTACCCTCAGGTATTTCCGTGGATCGGAAATAGTGAATTGAAGGATGCTGCTTCCCACTAAGCGAGTGCTGGGGGAGGGGACTGTTTTCCTGTGCAGTTTGGTAGCTGATTATGTTTATCTTCCTGCTTTAAAAATAGAATCACGTCGGGAGGATTTTGTTTGTCGCCAGCATCTCCAGGACGTGGGGATGTCTGCATTGGATACACTGCGTCTTGCAACGCCAAAAGACTGGAGCCGTTTGAAAATTATGTAACAGTAAAGGTGCAGATAACCTTTGGAAAGAGGAATAATGGGACCAGGCATCCAGGAATATCCCTTATTACTGCACAGAGAGACACAGCTGAAGGAAAGCCACAGCCACACCAATGAAAACCACAAAGGAATGGTAAAGTAAGGAAATTAATTTATCTTTTTTTACTGGAATGTCAACATACTGGGCTTCATTATTAAGTGCCTGGCTGTCCTTGTTGCCACTGCCATCCTCTCCCCTGAGCCCAGTGACAGAAATGATTGTGCAGGATGATTGTGCAGGTCACAAGGTCACAGAGGTGACTGCAGCAATGCTGGAGGAACAGGACTTAGTTTCATTCTTTTATAAGCTCTTGAATTTGTGAAATCACGTGTTTTTAAAAACAAAATCTGACTATACCAACATAAAAACTGACAACGAGATGTACAGCCTGGCAATTTAACTGAACTGCAGGAATGCTAGATTAGACAGGAGAGCAAAGTTTGATTATTCCTGTTCTGAAATGGTATTTTAAAGCTTTCCATTTGGAAATCAGTAATATTGCATGTTTGTAGAGCAAACACTGTTCTTCTTCATACAGAATATGCTGATTTATTTATTCTGTGTGCTTACACAGAAATGTATCTGGTTTAATTAAGGCAGCATGTTTTAGTTCTAAGCTGCCCAGATCAGTAATTACTTTTGCTTTCATATGAGCTTTTTCTCTTAATAATATTTTCACAACCCCATTATAATATGAAATAGGGAATTTTCTTATGCCTTCATTGTGAAATAGTTTGTATTAATATCAGAAGAGACCTTATGGTCCCTGTTCATTTCTATCCTTATCTTCAAAGGAGCAATCCTTTAAATTTTGTTGAGAATATGCAAATGGGAGAGAGAAGCAAGATTTGGCTTGCAGTGACCTTCATATTGTACTTCATAATTAATTGTGATAAATTGCAATTGGAGCACCTACCAGGTACTAGAAAAATCAGTAGTTAAATATCTAGTCTGTAATATTTATTATTTCCAAAGAAGTTTTGGGATCCTCTGACAGAGGACTCAATATAAGGGCTACATTCTGTTATTATATTATCTGATAGAATTACTCATTTTGCATTAATAATTTTAAAAATACAGCAGTGCATTTGTAGTATAAAAAATGAAAAGTGGCCATGGCATAGTTCTGATGAACTTTTAAGAATAACTGCAATCAACCCCTTTTTAAACTCAGTTGCATTCTGAGCTTTTGTTGTACTTCTGTTCTGACACTCATATATGCTGCTATTAATATCTGATATTGTGTTTAATCTTTTGTGGTTACAGTAATGGAAAAAGCCATGCAAGCACCAAAGGACTAAATAAACCAATTTCTTATGCGAAATCTCCTCCTGGAAGATTAGGCAAAAATGTACCAAGTGCCATTGAAAAGGTAAATAATCCCCTTTTCTAACTTTAAAAGGCTACCTGCTCTAAGTCAGCTTCTCAATAACATCACAAACTTCCATATCCCTTCAGATTTCCCATGACACTCAAGATGGTCACCAACCAAGTGTTTTTAAGAAGGGAAGGAACCAGCTGGATGGCAATAATCAGTCAAAAAGGTAATTTTATGTTACCTGTTTAATTTGTAGTAATTTCAAACTGGTATACAAAATGCTTGTGATGAAATTGTAGCTGCTGTGTTCTGCATTTGACTTCACTGGCTCAGAGTTCAGCATTTATGAGAGCAGCAAATTTAAGTTATCAAAATGGAAACTTGCTATCCTGCTTTAGTGAGTTCTCAGGCAAAACCATCATAAAAATAAAACCAACAAAAAAATCAGTAGTAGGCAGTGTTATCTCCACCAGCAATTATTGATCTTGCCTCATTACCAAGTTTCCATGCCAGTTTTAGCTTCAGTCATGGAGATCCCTGTCCTTGAAGGGGTGGCAAGACCTTTGTAAGCTGCTGTTCAAAGGCACTGACCATTCTAACAGGACATTGAACTTCCTTTTCCTTTAGGATCACGAGTGTTTGCAGCTCACTGCACAGTGCACAAGGACCAAAGAGGAGTCCCCCAGAAAGAAGGCAAAATGAATCTTTCCTGCACAGGAGTCCTCCAGAAAGGCAAAATGAATCTTTCCTGCACAGGAGCCCCCCAGAAAGAAGGCAAAATGAATCTTTCCTGCACAGGAGCCCCCCAGAAAGAAGGCAAAACGAATCCTTCCTGCACAGGAGTCCCCCTGGCACAAAGGGCAGCACACAAGAAAACTTCTGCAGGGCTAAGGATGTCCCAGTGCAGCATTTTTATTGCAGTAAAAAAGAACAGCTGGGAAGGAATCATGAAGAATGCATTGCTGAAGCCAGTCCAGGCTCTTCAAAATGGCAAGAAGCATCTGTAGGTGAAATGTTTCTTGATTTTGAATCAGTACAAATTATTAAAGAAGATGCTGAAGATGACAGTGCCAGTGACCTCTCTGACTCAGAGAGGATTCCCATTCCCCCCTCTCCCTGCACACCACCAGAACTCATCCTCAGAGCTGAAGAAATCGACCCGGTTTGTTTGGAGCACATCCCTGAAATGGGATTTAAAGAATCCGAATATTACTACCCCGACTTCCTGCCGCCCCCTTTCAACTCGTGGGACTTGAAGCAGCTGGCCGTCTTCGTCCACGTGGAAGGGAAAAGCGATTTCCGCCCCAGGCCCACGGGGTCGCTGGAGAAATACATCGAGCGCCTGGTGCAGCTGGAGTGGCTGCAGATGCAGACGGTGCAGAGCGAGAAGGGCAGGGCCACCAAAGGGCGGCCCCAGACCGCCCCCGGCCCCGCCCGCGCCCTCAAGAGCCCCGGGAAAAGCAAAGCCTTGCTCAGCCCGGTGCCCCCCAGGCAGGCAATGCACCAGGAAAGTGTCAGCAGGCTGCCCAGGAGCTGTTTGGGTCACAGGGCAGAGCCACACCCAGAGGAGAGTCGCCAGGTGCGTTCCCACCCAGGTCGCCTGAAACTTCCTGAGAGAATGGGAGGTGCAGCATCTTCTCAGAGGCAGGCTGGTGATGCAAGGAGTGAACTGAAGAAGAAACCAGCTGCAAAGCAGCAGTTTCTCGGTCTGCAGCCCCCTGAGAGCAGCCCTAAAATCCAAAGTGTTGGTAACATCAGGCCCCCTAAGCAAACCCCAGCATTCCACGGTGCAGCTGCTCCCATCAAAGGCTTAAAAACATACACGAGTACAAATCCAAAGAAAAATGGCAATGCCAGCAATTACGTTCCTCCCAAAAAACCAACAGCGGACAGGAAAATAAAAACAAATGGCATAAAGCAAACACCACGCAAATTTCAGTGAGGGAAAATTCATTAGTGAATGTTGATGCTTCTTGACTGCTAGAAAGCATCTGGCCAGTGCAGAAGAATCTTTTCTTCATAGGAAGATCCTGAAAAAAATGTTCTTGGCACTTGGTTCTGAATCAGCACTGTTCATTTCTATAGATTTGACCTTAAGCCAGCAGGAAATGTTTGCCCTGAAGGCAAGTGTCTTCCATTGGTCTTTCCTCAAAAATATTTATAATCACTCAATGAAGATAACAATAGCACAGTGTGAAGTTTAGGGAGGTATAGAATGTCCTGTCTGCACCAGCTGAAGTCTGAGTGTTCTTGTACTTTCCCTGCTGGGTGTGAGGGAATAGGGTCCATGCCCTTTCTCCTTGCCCAGATGTGCTTTTGTAAGACAGGTTTGAGTGGTGTTTTTATAAAACAGTGGAGTCTGTTATCTATGCAAAGTCAACTCTAATTCTTCACAGAAGATGATGAATTGGGTTTTTTTGATGAAATAGATATTATTTTTTTGGAGAAGAAGAAGAATGGAGATAATGTTTTGAAATATTTTAATGCAGAAAGAATTCTTTTTTAAGACAAAGTGTTAGGGACCAGACAGATTCAATAATGACAGATCAAGAAAATGGAATGTGTATTTTTATACCCTGGAATCTTCACTGTGTTTACAGACAGCTTTCCTGGAAGTTCATTTTGTAGGCCTTGATGCTTTTTGTCATTTAGGGGAAATGACCAAATTTGAAATTGCACATGGATATATTTGAGTAATGCAAACTAAGGCTTTTAGCAGAGACTGTGTGGCCTGGCTTTCAGAACTGGTAGTCTCTCAAACATAAAAACCAGACTCTTAGGGGAAGAATTTAAAGGGTATTGTAAGTTGAAGTAAAGATATATTTTGATACCTATTTTTAGTCACCTAAGATGACTCATTTATCCTGTGGTCCTGTCTAGTTTGGCTTCTTAAGGTTTAGGGAGGTGAGATGGGGAAATGTCCTACAGAAAGAAATTGTACCACCAGGACTGGATCCTGTCCTTAGGCCTTCTGTCTTCTCTTGTGTCTGTGAAATACAGGAGAATACAAAGGACAGTTAAGATCTGTTACAATTTCAAATCAGTCACAGCAGCTGGGGACAGGATCTTGTTAAGATGAAATCCTAAAGAATGTTTTTTACTTTTCACTTTAAAATCCTGGTCAGTGTGTTTTCCTCCTCAGCCACCAATCCCAATCTTCATGAGAAGTCAGCTGAGGTCTGATGGACCAGATTCTGCAAGTGGGTCCTTGACATTGTGATAAAAAATGAAAAAGTAGCAAACACTGAAGAGTACATTATGTATATAGCTAAATTGCACTTCTCTTGGTGAGCTCATCTTGGTTTTAAGATGCTTCGCTGTTTCTATCTTTCATTGTGCCTACCAGATCTTCAGCTTTGTAAAATTTCAAAGCATGAATTTATTTGTAGTTTGAAAAGTGAGAATATTAAGAAATGTAGTAATAAAGTAGAGTATTTTACAGTACATAAAAACATTGCTCAGGAATAGTCTAAGAAATATTTTTAGTGGTTTTTTCCTAGTCTACTGGAGACCAAATGTGAAATTTTGAATTGGCAAAGGAAACGAATGTAATAGACAGTATTACATTTCCAGAATCAGTATTTGTAAAGTTACACTTTATATGAATTGTAGTTGCATGTACATTCAGCTCTGTACAATTCAAGTGAAACTTAACCTGAGATGCTCGAAGGCCAGAGAAATTGGCTGTGTCAGAGGTGTGGTGGCACTCAGGATGGGACTGAACACCAGCAGCTGCAGAGGACCAGCACATCCCAGTGTTGCTGTTTCACCCTTTTGTTTTGGTCCAGCCTCATGTATTTCAGCTTTTATAGATGAAAGGTTCCTGCCCCCACTGCTCGTATTTCAAGCTCTGGCCAAATTCTGCAAGCCTGCCTTAGCCAAATTTTCCTGATTCACATGAACTGTACTGAAAAACAGGAGAGCTGCTTTGCCAATGATCAGGATTTAAATGCACTGTTCTAATTCTCTGTTACTAGCACCAAACCTGAGGTGAGCAGGATCCAAGCAATAATCAGAAGTCTTTTTAAAACAAATTCTGTTAGATGCAGTAAATAATTTAGCATGTTTTTATAGCATTAAATATTGCTGGATGCTAAATTTTCTAAATGGAAGCTTTCCTGGCTTGTAAGGAGGGCATGTAGATACAGGCACATTTTGCATGATCACTTCTTTAAGAATAAATAAACCCCACTTCAATCAGCTGTGACCAGAGCAAAGGTGGTTGGCACTGGGAAAAGTATTTTGTCACAGAGGTGGGAAAGTTTTAATGTAGTGTTTGTCATCTTGTGGACACCAGTCTGTCGTTGGAGACTAAAAAGTGAAACAGGTGCAGGTGGTGATGCCACTTCAAACAAGTCTGAAAACTTGTACATCACTGGGCTCCGTGTGGGATCTGGCCAAGTGAGTTTGTCTCACATGATAATCACATCAGTCTCATTTCTGTCATTGGTTTGATACTTCTGATACATTTGTCTATGTTCACACACAGAAATGGAAATTCTGTGTTTGCCTCAACAAACAGCTCTTGGCCTGAGCAGACCTGCAGGGGTTGGGTTTTATCCCATTTCCATTTTAATTTCACTGTATTCTGGGCCTACAGATGAAAAGAGCTCTTTTTATCTAGAGGACTATGGTTTATATTTCTTTCATTTTGTATTGCTGGATATTGTCTTCAGAAGCACTTCTGAAGAGAGCAGAAAAATTAATGCCATTCAGTTTAAAATTAATTACTTAAGATACTTGCACAGCACCATGTTTGTGTGGCTATTAGCCTTTTTTTTTACAAGGTTTAGCAATATGATCATGTGGATCTAAGCCTAGCACTGGTGACACTTCTTGAAGAAGAGATTACTGTGATGTGAGATATTTAAACAGAGTGATTTATTTTTTTTGCTAGAGAATGTAAAGGTTTAGTGTTCTGCAGTATTACCTACAGAACAAATATGCTCAGGTCGTATTTTAAATAAACAGCCAGACTCTGCTCCAGTTACATGAGTATAAATTTTGAACAACCCAGTTCTTTTCAGTGAAATGACCCTGTTAGAAGATGTGAAGAAACAGAATTTCACTCCAATATGTAGAAACTGTTTTCCTTAGTAATGCTAATGTATTTTTAGTGCATCACGTGAAGATAATTAAAGCAATACTGTTTTTTCTCTTGCCATGTTCCTTTTTTCTCCATCACTGGCATCTCATACTGAGGGTAGTGATGTTTTCCTGCCTTGTTTTCAGTTGGATACAGCAGGATAATGCTGCAGGGAGGGTTGTGCTGATTCCATCAGCCTAAACTGCCCTGCTTGACTCCAGACTCTGAGATCTGCCCTCATCCTGTCACTGTTCGTGTCTGTTCCGTGTTTCACTCATTGCTCTTTGGGGTAACTTTTGTATTTGCTATTTAAAGGATCCTGTTGGAATTCTGAGAATTTTGCCAGTTTTTTCAGCTGGTGTGGGCTTTTTTGGAGCTGATACTTTAAATTTCGACAGTATGAAATTGCCTAGAATGTACTATTTTTTGCCTTATTTTAAAGGTATTGAGCCTTTGTTGCTCCCATTGCATTAGTGGTTTTTCATCTGAAAAATAAACAGACCACGCTGTGAGGACTGAACTTGATTAACTGAGGATTTGCAGCCCAGCTTTTGATGTTGGTATTCATGTATCCTTATTTATTTGAACTTTTTGTGGATATTTTTGCTAGTAATTCCATGGGAAAGTGATCTTGTCATTCAAAGGTACCGTATATTTGCTACAATAAAAGTGAGATACTGCCCTGTTTGTTGCTGAGTTGTATTTTCTTCTCAAGATGGCACCACTGAATTTCCGTGGAGAAAATCCCAGTGTTGCTGTGTCGGGTGGAGGGGGTAGCTCAGCACATCCTGGCTCCAGCTGGCCAAGGGAAGCTATAAAAAAAACGGAATTTTCCTTCATTTTCGGGCAATTCCATCCGGGATCCAGCGTGCGGGAAAACCCGGACGGGATTTTGCCCGGAGTCCGGAATGGAGTCGGTCGGTTGGAGGAAAAACCCAAACCGGATTTCTCCCGGAGTCCGGAATGGAAAACCCAAACCGGATTTCGTCCGGAGTCCGGAATGGAGTCGGTCGATTGGAGGAAAATCCCGGGCCGGATTTCTCCAGGAGTCCGGAATGGAGTTGTTCGGTTGCAGGGAAAACCTGGACCGGATTTCACCCAGAGTATGAAATGGATTAAAACCCGGACCGGATTTTTTTCCCACAGTAAGGAATGGGTATAACTTGATTTCACACACAGCATGTTCATGCATTCAGCTGAGGCTAATCCAGAGGAAAATGAAGTGAGGGAGATTGAAATGTTTTATTTTCTCATGCTGAAAAATGCCTTTGTTTTGCTATTTCTGTAATATTTATAGTGAGCTTTACCAAGTTCCATTGTGAGGTATCACACAACAATTTTGCAGTCAGAACATTCCTGCTATTTGAGCTTTTCCTGTTGCCCAAGCCTTCCTGTGCTGTGCTGCTATTTAATCTATTGCTGTTATTTGTGAGTTTTGGAAGGCCCCACCTGCTTTTCTGCCTGCCTGAGTGTTGCCTATTTGACACAATCTATTGCTTTTCTTCTCACCTGAACAGGAGATGAGTTCTTCCACAATTCTTCCTTTCAGAACGCCCAGAACACTAAATTATTTAAATGAGAATAAACCTTGTGCCCAGTAAGAGCAAATCTGGAGAATGGAAAATGCTGTGAGAGGTGTTTTCACAGAAGCCAGAACCTTCCCCCTGCTCTCTGCCACTGTTTCTTAATTTTTAATTTCCTGCTTCCTTGTTGTAGTTTTGTGTAAAACGTATTTTTCCCACCCTGTGTGAGAAGTTCATCTCCAGATATACGAGTTCATCCTTGCTTGGTGGCCTTTGGGTGGAACAGGACATATCAGCTGTCAAATAAGCTTTGGCAGAACTTGCTCTCCTTTCAAAGTCTGAAAACATAGACAAGCAGCTTCCCTGGGCATAAACCCAGATAAACCCAGCTCCTATTGAAAGTAAAGTTGTGTGTTTATTCTTAGCAAACAACGGTGAACTTATTAGGGAATGGCATTTCCAAGGAACTGTTAAATCAAGACACGTGTTGTAAAATAGCAATAAAATTGCAATCGTGGCCCACTTGTTGTCTGTGGAAGCAGCAGGTGCAGACTGAGTGAAGCAACCCAGGAGGACTGAGCTTTGCTTGGAGCCAGTTCAGTTTGACAGAGACAGCAGTTCAGATTTTTTCACGTTGTCTGAGGGGGTGGAGATACTTGTGGTCCTCTGGGGCTGCCCACAGTGGAAATGCTGGAGGAAAAGCCCTGGGCTGCAGGGAGCCATCACACAACGCTCTGCAGACCTGGCTCTGCTGCACCTGGATGCTCCCACCTCCCACAGCAGGATCTTCTCAGCTCCCCCATGGTCCTGCTGCGCCCCTTGGAGCTGCTCATCATCCTGCTGCTGCTCTTGCAGGTGGGTGTGGGCTGGGATGTGGGCAGGGGGTCTGGCTGCATGGAGGGCACTATTGTTATGATTTAGGACGGCTCATGTAATGACACGTAGAACTCTGATTTCTTCAGAGGGCTTATTGCAAAGTTTATTGAAGGACAGATTGTTTTATACAGTGTTTCAGTACAATGAATAGGATTGGTTCTTAGGGCACCACCTTTTTGTAAGCATCTCTACCAGTAAACAAGTTGGAAAAACCTCCAGGTGTCAGGAGAAGGGTATCTGCAAGGATTGTTTATAGGGATTGTTTTGGGTTCCTCCTCATGATTTCCCAGGCCAGACTGGCACTGTCTGGAGCCTAAGAATCCATGTTCTGACCACTGTCAGTTCCCACAGGGCACAGCAGGAGGATGGAGCCAGAATCTTCTCGGGGTGCTGAGCAGTAGGATGAGAGGCAACAGGCAGGAGATGGCAGCAGAATATTCCACCTAAACATGAGGAGAATTTCTGTGTGGGTGGCTGGAACAGGCTGCCTGGAGAGGTGATGGACTCTCCTTCCCTGGAGACACGCAAGGTCCATGTGGACACAATCCTGAGTAGTGTTCCTGAGGGGACCTGCTGGAGCAGGGGGGCTGGACCAGATGATCTCCAGTGGTCCCTTCCCACCTTAACCTCTCTGTGAGTCTGTTTGTCCCTGCTGGTGCCCCCAAAACAGGCTGTTCCTCTGCCCCAGCTCCTGGGCTCAGGTCTCTGGGAAGGGCTTTCCAGGGCTGAGGACCCTCTGTTCATCCTGCTGGGAATACTGGAGTGCTCACACCTGGAGAGCACACTGGTGCCTGGTGGTGACCCTGCCACGTTAACCATCATGCCCCCAGGAATTCAGTGCAGTTTCCAGGAGTGTTTCTGTGGGATTCATGGTCCTGTACTGGGTTATTCCTTTCTAGCAGTGCCCCTCCCTAGCAGTATTCCCTCTAGCAGTGCTGGAATGGAGACAGCTCTAACCTGAGCCATGGCCGTGCAGGTGACCAAGAGGAGTGGGTGTGGGTTTAACTCCACACTCTGAGGGTGCAGCCTTGCAGAAAAATGGCTGTAATAATTAGCGAGACCACTCTTCAAAAATGCTTTGTAAATCAAAAGGCTTAATAATGAAAAAATAACAAAGTAAACAAAGTGTTGCCAAAACCAAATAATAAAGCGCACACAGGTGTCTGAGAAAACCTCAGACACTTTGCTAAGACACCTTGAAAAGCCTCTCTTTTCTTTTTGTGCTCTTAAGTACTGAATGTTTTAGGAGGGATAACTAGGCTAACAGCCAATAGAGAGGGATACAGGGTTTGGAGAATGGTGACAAGATACAATAGATGCTTCTTTTTTGGCCTTGAGACAATCCTTGTCAGAAGGGTATGGAAGAATCTAGGTTCTTTACCTTAAGGGGTGAGCCTTAAACTTTCCCTGTATGGAAACACCTGCTGGGTGTGTGGGGTGCATTACTACAAGTGGGGAAGCCAGAAAATACACACTTAAAACTTCCAAAGTGATTAAAAATGACTACACATAGAAAAGTGGAAAACAGCTTGTTCTGGGGGTCCAGCAGGGCTGAACCTGGAGCAAATCCAACAAAGACAACTTGCAAGTGCCCAGTTGGAGCCTTGCTTGCTGTTTTCATATCACAGAGCTTTTCCCTGAGTGTAAACAGCTATACAGCTCCAAGGCATTATTGGTGAACCCCATTGGTTGCTCAGCAGGTTTATAACCACAACAATTTTACACATATTTTGTTTATTCAGAATAAAGTCACAGGGTAAAGGGCTTTGGTCATGTCTGGACAGGCATAGATCTGTTCCATTTTTGTAAACATTAGATAATGTTTCTCTGTAATAAACCTCTAGATTTCCAAGGAAATTGTTGCGAAGTAGGAGAAAGGTGTCCAAGTTGTGAGCTAATGGAAATGTTTTAATTTGAGCACTGTCATGGTCTTTTCAGGTGAAAGATTTCCAGTAAAAAGCAGAGTTTGAAGCCTGGGCAGGAAGCTTGCATTTATATGAAAAAGCCAATTGTGCCAGTTTGGGTGTAGCCCCCATTCTCAGTGGTTTATTTTACTCATCTGAATTAGGTATTTTGGTCCAGCAATCACCTTCTGGTAAATCAGCTGTATTTGGAGCACTTCAAGTCACACCCCAGAGCCCCTGAGACTCTGAAATTCTCCCCAGACTTAACTCTTTTTTGCAAAAGTCAGTTTATATCCTGTCAACACCAGACAACTTCTAAAGGAGCACTGGATGCAGAGAGACAGGGGTGAATATTTAAAAACTGGAGATACTTGATTTAGGAAAAGCCATAGAGATGATACCAAAGACTGGAATCTGCATGGACACAGCATTTTTATGGGGTCTGGCATCACCTGACCAGAGGAATTGCTCTCACAGCTCTCCTGGCATTCATTTGGAACGAGATGGATGATATTTGTGACGATATTTGTGGAGTTAAGGGTTAGATACAATTCAATACAATACTGTCAGAACTGGATCAATATGTTTCTGTGGAGGCAAATTCCTCCTAGACAACACATCAAGATTTTCTAGTGACCCACACTTGTCACAATCACTTTTCTTCTTTTCACAAGGTTACTGCTGCTGACAGTTTTTCTCATGAAATTGAAAATTTCAGTTTAAGACAAGGCATCAGAAGGAAGAGTATTCAGGTTTGTGGTCAATATTACACAGTAACAGATACACAGCAGCTAACTGCGCAAACTGTGACACTAAACCCTGTTTTTTATCCAATAGTGGATGGATTCTTACCAGTCAGACAGTCTGCCACCTCTGAAGAGAACAAAAAGGACCTGGGTTATCACCACCATTGATGTTCAAGAGGAGGACAAAGGACCATTCCCCAAATATGCTGGACAGGTACAAACCACCTTGTAGGAAAAGTTCTGCCTGAAGCTCAGCAAGGCATTCATCACTTCAGGCTGTACAATAAAATACCACAGGGAGCAGAGGGCAAGAAGTGTGCATTAAAAAGCAACTTCTAAAAAACTTACTCATCCAAACTTGTCTAATTTCCACAGAGGTGGGTAGAACTGTGAGGTAGGAGGCATTTACTGGTCCTTCCCGTGGGAAGCTGTAAGGACACTCAGGGGAAAGAAGATGATGGAGTGGGAGTGGTAAGAGTGCAGTGGTGCTGCAGACAGGGAATTGGCTGTGGGGTTGGCTGAGACTGAGAGACACCCCCCCTGCAAAGGGGAGAGGGGCAGAAAGAGAATTGATCTCAATTATTTTTATTTCTCTTCCATCTTCCCTGCTCACGTTGCACTGTCCTACTTCTCTCTTCCGAAGCTGTTCAATAATAGATCATACAACACCTCACTGAAGTATTTGATCAGTGGGCCTGGGGTGGATGAGGCTCCAGAGGTGGGATTGTTTTCCATAGAGGATGATGCCAATGGCCACGTGTACGTCCATCGCACCATCGACAGGGAGAGGACCCCAGTTTTCCAGGTAACACACCTGGACAGGAGGACACGTCCAGCTGTCTGCAAAGGTTAAATGTTCTCTCCTGCCTAAATGCCTCACAGAAAAGAGACACACCTATAATAATGTTAAATGGGTATTTTTGTGACCTGCTTTTCTTATCTTTAGCAATAACTGCTAAATTGATTGGCTCAGCAGAGACCAATTGACTTCTACATCACTATTCATTATAAATCTCTGTGGCTTGTCTGATCTTCCACAAATATCTGCACGCTTCTTTTAGATCTTCTTTCTGGGATGACCCCTGATCATGACCTAAAAACTTAAAAGGCTGTCCTGAAATTCAAAATCTGTTACAGCTCTAGTGGCCAGGACACTGAGTTGAAAACACAACCTCCCAATCAGGAGAATGCAAGCAGATAGTCATGTGTTACAAAAACTGGGTAATCCTGGAGGAGCTGCAAAGATCTATTACTGTAACTTTACATAAGAGGAAGCATATGTTTCTCCTTAAAATCAGAAAAGTGTTCACAAGCAGGAAGTGCAATGAAAGAAACGTGACAACAAGTTTATGAATGAAATATGGGTGTGTGGGTTTGTTTTCCTCCTGAAAAAAAATTTTCGGTCGTGGTCTTCTTATATTTATTCTGTAATGACTTCTATTTGGGTCTCTGTGGATTAACTGTACCCAAATTATAGTTTGCCATGTGGTTTTCTGTGCAACATCTTGCCTTTTAGGCAGCCATTTCAAATAAGCAGTTTTCAGTAAAAATCTTTTTTTACTTTTAAAAATGCTGTTTGAGGCCCAGGATGACCATTATGAATCTGCTACTTTTGTAAGGTGAAATAATGACTTAACTATGTCAGTGAAAGCCAACGCTAAGCAAATTTGACTGAAGCAGCTTCAAAACTGAAGGTTTTTTGTTCTATTCTGATATCTAAATGGTGCTGTTCCATTGACTCTGATGTCTGTGTTGCTACTCTTTTAGATTCGTTTTGATATTGAGAACAGAAAATCTGGTGAGCTGTTGGACCGCCTGATATTTTTCAAGATAAAAGTTAAAGACATCAATGACAATGCACCTGAGTTTTCCATGGAAGAATATGGCATCACAATAAGAGAGAACCACAGTAAAGGTAAGGGCCACCCAAACAAGGATTACTGCTGGTTTGTGTATGACTGTCCTCATCCTAATCCATTGTTATTACCCCTTTCCTACTACACCTGTTACTCTCTCTACCTTTTACTCAAACACTCACTAGTTCAGGGACATTTTCCTGTTTCCTACATTTCAACCTCTTGTCTGATTAACCTCAATGTACATTAGAATATCATTGGAGACATTCTGGAAGAACTTCAAAGATGTTTTATCTAAACTACAAGCCAAGACTGTAGCACACTGATCTCAGCTGTGGATCTGGGAGCTGCACAAGCACCCAACTTCACAGAAGGTGGTCAGACACTGCTCAGAAACACAAAGACTTGGTCTGGGTGTGTACACATGTGGTGTCAACTCCTCAGGAGCTGGCATGAAAAAATAGTGTGTGTTTTTGGTGAAGTAAATCCAGGACTGTGGTAATTCTGTAGTCTAACAATTCTTTAGGCAGATTTGCCACCCAAATGAATTAGTGGCCAGAGTCTGTGCAAGGATAACCATGGCCATAAGAGAAGTTGTAGGTTTCCTTAGGAGTTGTGTGTTTAAGAGGCTGCAGAGAGGTCTGAGAACTCCACACTGAAACAAAACACTCCCATTAATATCTCATTAATTCTTCATCCTAGATGAGCCAGTTATCCAAGTCACAGCCCTGGACAAAGATGAAGTGGGCACTGTGAACTCACAGGTGTCCTATTCTATACACATGCAAATGCCCTCTCCAGATGGACTCACATTTAACATTGATCCCACCACAGGATCAATATTCCTGTCAGGATGCCTGGTTTATCAGGTGATGTATATTTAGCATCTTCTCATCATTAATGCATGATACATGTTCACTAAACAGTTACTAGGTACAAGGGGAAGGAGGGTCCCACATCCAGCTGTGGCTGGCGAAATGTGGGAACTGCTTCTCAACTGAGTTTCAGGAAGTTCCTTGTTTCTGTTTTTCAGATTGCCAATTTTTTCAACCTTCTGATTAAAGCCAGTGATCATGGAAGTCCCCAGCTGTCATCTACTGCAACAGTGACTGTCACTGTTGAAGATGCAAACAACCACCTCCCTGTATTTACTAGTGATAACGTAAGGGAAAACATTATTACTTCACTGAGCCTTTCTAAGGACAGTTTAGTCCTTCCAACTGCTAAGCACACTCAGCAGTGGAAATGGGAACCCTCAGACCCTGGCAGAATCAGGGCAAAACCTGTGCAAATGAGATCTGTCAGATAAAATATCTCTTAAAGCGCTAAACTTTGTTAATTGTCTGCGTACATCATCAGAAGGTTTTTGTGTCACTGGAAGCATAAGGAAGTCGACAGACCAGTTTATTCTGACATCTGAGCAGTGGAGATGCTGATTGCCCAGGAAAGTGGTGGATGTTCCAGTCCTGGAAGTGTTCCAGACCAAGCTGGGCTGGGCTCTGAACCACCTGGTCTTGTGAGAGGTGTCCCTGCCCATGGCAAGGGTTGGACCTGGGTGACCTTTCCCTTCCAACCAAATCCATTCTACAATTACAATCTGCTCTTTATTTTACAGTCCACCAAAATAAACCATCCCAGCCAAACCCAGCCCATGTATTCAGAGTGCTGAGTCATGTCAGGTGTTGGTGTGTAAATATTTGAGGTTGTAAAGAGCTGCAAGAGATACAATAGGGTTACAATGGTGTGTACAAAGTCACCTACAAAAACAAACTCCTTCACCAGTGTCTCCAACCTGGTGTTTGAAAGACCTGAGGGAATAATGTTATATCATCTGCAAAAATGGGTTTACACAAGGAGCCTGTGCTTTGTCATCAACTAGTAAAATTCTGACCCTTCTCACAGCTATGATTTGTTCCCTCTCTCTAAATATCATCCTTATTGCATTTTTAGAAGTTGTGATACAAGGACAGTGCCGTTTGCATATTAGAAGGCAAGAGTCTGAATTTTCAGCTCTCAGGCAGTGACCAATTTATTATAAGAAATAAAGACAAACAAATTACCTATTATTGCTACCTCATCACTCCTTGGGTGATTTAATTCCTTTTCTCAGTCTGTCTATGGAGTGCTGGTTAGGCAAGCTGGTGGCTACATTGCATCATCAAAAATAAAGCCATTGTGAAGAGATTACATAAAATAGATAGATAGATAGATAGATAGATAGATAGATAGATAGATAGATAGATAGATAGATAGATAGATAGATAGATAGATAGATAGAATCCTTATTTCCTTCCTTTTCTTTCCCAGTACCATCTGCAGATTTCAGCAGGAGAAGAACATCCAGCTGTGCTAAGGCTCCAAGTGGAAGACAAAGACTCTCCCAACACTGCAGCATGGAGAGCAAAATATGAAATAACAAAGGGCAATGAGAAGAAGCAGTTCACCATTGAGACAGATCCAGCCACAAATGAAGGCATTTTGAGTGTTATCAAGGTGAGGAGATAGTAGATAGAGGAGCAATAGATAAACTGAGCATGGCAATGTCATGTGGCCTGTCTGATCCTGAGATGGAGTCAGTTGGGTAAGCTCATCTCACTTTCAAGTAACAGGCATGACTGCCAAAACAAAGGTCATAACTGTTAATAAACTGCTAAAAGGGCATATCTGCTAATTAAACTGCTTTTTTTCTGGAGTTTTCAGCCTCTCAGCTATGAAGGTGACTCTGAGATGAGACTCATCATTTCTGTAGCAAATGAAGAACGTTTCTTCTGGTGTAAAAATGGCATTGTGATGATCTCAGATCTGGAATCCACCAACACAGCTGTGAACATCAAGGTCTTACAAAGTGCTCCAAGGTTTCATCCTCCTATACTTACTGTCCAAAAGGAAGATTCAATGAAGCCTGGGAGGGTATTTAGAAAGTATCCTGCCACATATCCAGATGATGTGCCAAATAAGATAAAGTAAGTGGCAATGTTCCAACTCTTAGAATAAGAAATAGCTTAGGAATATTAAGAAGTTTGCAAGTGTAGTTTGGTACCCAAAATCCATTTAAAATAATATCTTGTGATTTTTCCCGTTCTTTTTCAGATATGAACTAGCCCATGACCCAGATGGTTGGCTGAGTGTGGATGAGAACTCTGGTGCTCTTACTGTGGCAAAAGAATTTGATCAAGAATCCCCCTTTTTGAACAACAGCCTGTACACCATTATTGTTCATGCCACTGATCATGGTAAGCAGCCAGCCAGGGAATATTCAAGCAGTTTGGACTGTGAAATGAGGTGCATGTTGAACATAAGAAAATAGCAAGACTAAGGATCTAAATAGTTAATGGATAATAAAACCCCCTAATATTTGTAACTTGTGCTATGTGTGAGTAGTAGGATAAAACAGACAGATCCTACCACTGGACTGGCATTTGTCAATGCCCAATTTTGAGTGTTTTTCTGTTTCTTTTGCTCCTGCCTAGGCAAGCCACCACAGACTGGGACTGGCACCATCCTGCTTTACTTGTCTGACATTAATGATCATATGCCATCATTGGTGGCTCCTGCTTTAGATGTGTGTCACAAAGAAGAAGGGACACTTCTTGTTATAGAAGCCAAGTCTGCTCTGGCCCGTTCACATTCAGGGCCATTTACATTTGAGCTGGCTGAGGACTCTGAAGGTGTGAAGCAAAACTGGACATTAGGAAGGAACTTTGGTGAGTTCTTTTCAGGTTCTTCCTGGGTTTATTGTCAGTTGTGGGGCCTCTGGTTTATTTTACTATCTCTTACCTTTATGGTTTGTTACTGAAGAAGAGCCTTCAAAATATGAAGTTATGGAAATTGGTGAAAAGTGACATTGCTCTTCAGGTCTGCTGAGGACAGGACCAGCAGAAATGTGCTCAAACTGCAGAAAGGGGAATAAGACAGCTGAGAAACCACTTCTTCACTTGATTAACTACCTAAGGAATTCCAGAGGTTTTCAGGGAACTGTGCCAGAGTGCAGCCAGGCTGGGACAGGTCTTTGCCCAGAAAGCTCAGTGAGGTGATGAGCTGGGATGAATTCAGTCCTATTAACTATGGTGCATTAAAGCTGGAAAAACTATTTGAAATTGGGGTGCAAATGAGTTTCCTTTATCAACACAAGGGACTGGACAATATCCGACTTCTTTCTGTGAGTTGTGAAATGATTCACATGTTTTTTTGACTTCACTTTCTAGGGCAGTCAGTTGAACTTCTGATGTTAAGAAGCCTCCCACAAGGCAGCTACTTGGTGCCCATCATTATTCAGGACAGGCAAGGATTTTCCACAAGGCAGAAGCAGCACATCAGGCTCTGCTTTTGCCCAGATGGACACACATGTAAAAATTCACCAGTTCTACAAGCAGCAGTGGGACTTGGAAGTGGTGCCATTGGAATAATACTGGTGGCTTTCTTATTACTACTGGGTAAGGAACCTCCTAAGTTAGACATGCAGGTTGTCTGTCATCTGACCACTGGGTCTCCTTGCAATTGCAGGTCTTGAGCTCAAATCTATTCAAATCATGATTGTTTTGCATCTAGAGGATGTCTGGCAAACGTAAATTGTCATTGAGATAAACTCTAATTCAACATAGCAACTACTTTTATTTGCATTGAATACAATTGGATACTTGATTTTTTGGCATTTTCTGTGTCCTGGCAAACTGAAAGTAATTAAATTCTCCCATGGAGGTTAAACTTGTTCTAGAGCTGGTTCCTCTGTGCAAGCTCATGTTGGTTAATTCTGGAGAGAGGAACTGCTGATCTCTTAGCTGAAGAAAAATTAATAGATTAACTGAGCACTGTTTCTCTGGTTACCTGCTCAGTCTCACCCCTCCAACCAAGAATTCCATCTGCACCAGTTGCACTGCTGGGGTTTCCCAAGGGACCTTCTTTGGAAGTGAGCTGGGAACCTGTTCCCTCGCTGTGTTGAGCCAAACCCATCTATTCCCAGTGCCCATTTCACCTTTCCCTTTCTCCTTTACAGTCTCCAGCATCATGCTTTGCCAGTGTTACAGGTCAGGGGCTAAAAGCAAAGCCATTGCTCTACCCCAGGAAGGTGAACAGACTTTAATTAACTACAATGAAGAGAGCAGAAGTTCTTTTTCTGAGGTATGACAGCATATATCCAGATTACCCCACCAGTGCTGTGTGGCTGAATGTGCTGCTGATCATCTCTTTAATTATGTTTCCTCTGGTTTTGGTACTGAGCATGTCTGGGGAGCTGTGCTCTGCATGGGCTGGGTAATGCCACTCTGGTGACAGACTGTTATCACTCCTTCCCTTTTTCAGTATCAGCAGGACCTTTCCAGGTGCCTCATCCTGCTGGTGAATCCAACAGGTGAGGAAGCACAGCATCTCCTGTCACTCTACTGCACACACATCCTGGTGTGTGGAACAAGGGAGTAAATGAGAGTGGAAAATGGAACAGTCTGCAGAGGTGTGATCCTTCACACTTGGTTCAATTCCTTATTAACACCATCCCTCTCTCTGTGTGCAGGCTGGGCTGGATATTACACACAGTGCTGCTCCAACACCTGTGTCTGTGAAAGCTGGAGAAGAAGTGATTGCTGAGGTAACTGCCTGGTTCTTGATGAAAATGTCCTTTTTTATACCAAGGGAAGTGGTATCCTGAGAATTAGGTCTGGTGTTAATAACAGTGGGAAGAATAATGCAATATCATGCAATTAGAAAATAACTGTCACTTGTTGGAGTGACTGGAGAAGGCAGTACTAAAGAAATGGATGTAACAGAGAGAAAGATAATTGGAGTTATTGGTGAGTGAAAGAAATGTCAGAAGGTGGCTTTATGCTGGTCACACCTGAGACAGTGTGTCTGTCTTCCAGAATGGCTCTTTCACTGCTTACAAGACATCCCAAGCAAGACACCTGGATTACTTCATACAGACAGTGGACAGAACACTGGCTCAGGTAAGAAATGAGTGTTGAACTCCTCCTGTGCCAAGTTTTGTAAGCACAGAAGAAAGGGCTTGAAACACTGGACATCTGCTCTGGCTCCAGCTGCTCTGAGCCCACATCTCAGAAGCACTGCAACTGAAAGCAAGGGTTATATTTGATGGGAAAACATTCAAGACTTTGTTGAAAATACCTTTTTTTCCTGGATTGAATTGTCCTTCAGGCTGGGGAAGTGGGGCTGAAATGCTTTCTGTGCCTGAGCAGGGTAAAAGTTTTGTCACCTGCTCTAGTGCTTCTGTGCTGCCAGAAGCAGTTCAGAAGAAGAAATTGTGCTGCCAGGGAAATCCAAATTCCTCTTGCCTTGCCCTGTGTGACCTTGCATGTTTACAGTCCTGTCCTTTGCCTTCCTTGGCCGGACTGCAGGCCCTCCTAGGCAAGGTCACTTGCCAGATCTCTGGTCCAGGACAGATCAAATGCCCTTTCCCGCCCTACTTGTACCCTGGGGAAAGGTCAGACTCTGGAAGTTATGCAACTGAGACTTTCTGTAGAACCTTTCCTTGTCAGACAAAGACTCATATTCTTCCCTGTAAATTCCTGCCACATTTACTTGCCATAATCTTCTTTAATTTTCAAAAGGGTTGTAGGAACTTTTGTGCTGACTTGCATTGTTTCTTCCCTTCTTTAGAAAGTGTATTACCAGAGCACACTGGAGGATTATGGGGACATCTGTGAACCTTGCAGTTACACTGAGGAAGGAGAGTTAGAGGCCAGTAACTCCCCCTGCTCCATCTCCATTGGCAGTGAGAACTTGCCTGATGATTTTTTGAACACTCTGGGACCCATGTTTTCTGCTCTGGAAGAGATCTGTCAGAAGTGATCTCCATCACTCAGTTAGTGTCAGAAGGCTGTGACTGTGGTGCTGCAAAGGCTTCTGGCCTTTTTCAGAAATTTCAGAAAAAAAATTCAGAAAAAAAAAAAAAAGGACCATCTTGAAGACATTGCAGTATCTGCAGCATGAGCACCTGGCCTTTCATTCTTCCTGCCTGCAGTGCTTCATGTGGGCAGCCAGAAACCTGGCATGTCTCAAGGGTCCTCTGTGCAGAGGTCATGGGGGGATTTTGGCATATTTGTGCACACTGACATAAATAGAAGATCTGATATTAAGGATCCTCAATTCAATATGCAAAGGAAACAAAACCTAGATCAACTAGGCCTGAAATTCCAGGCAGAGTTCCTTATGGAAATAAGTCAGTTTTGAAGAGAGAAGGCAGACTATACCTGCTAGACCAGTGTATAGTCCTTTCTCCAGTACGTGGCCCCATTAAATCCAGGATTAAGTTTAGTATAGTGCCATATTTTATATCCTTTATATATGATAATGAAACATTGAAGAGAAAGATCACTTCTCCTCTGGGTTCACACACCTGGGACAGCTCTGCACCATCCCTCCTTTAGCACAGAAGAGGCACTTTTGGTGCTCGTGTGTGTGCTGGCATCTGCTGGCTGTTGGTATCATGGCAGTGCTGTAAATAATATCCTAAATGCTGAGAAACTGTTGTCAGACAAGGTTATTCCTTCCAGTGAAATAACTTCCTGCTCTAAATTAGCCACAAGTGCCTCTGAGGGGGGAACTCGTGGTTTTCCTCAAACACTGCTGATAAAACAGATGAAATGATGAAAAAGGGATGGTATCAAATTTCCCTATCAGGAAACCACAGATGTGTTACTTTTAAATTTTGTGGCTTGGACACATCTGACTCTGTGTGATTGACCTCTGATCAGCTATGGTGTGTAGGCTGTTGGTCTTACAGTACAGAAATGGGGAAAGAACAGCTCAGGAGATTGTGTTCTGCCATTAGGCAAGTTATACATGCAGGAAGTGTTGGAATTAGTTACAAATCTTACTCCTGTTCTATTACAATTTTGTGCTGAAAGAAAAATGCTTTGCCTAAGGCAAGCACTAAGTCTGGGAGCTAAGACACAGTTTTTGTGTTTCAAAGTTTACTTAAACAATAAATTATGCTTTCGCTCGGATATTATTAACTAATAATTCAAGGCTGGGAACTTCAGTCAAGTGTGATAAAAGAATTTGGCTGAGTGGCAGGCAGCCACGTCCTCCCAAATGCCAGCAGCAAGATCTGTTTACACAATAAATCACTCCTGTGATAAACTGTCCTTAACTTATAACTCCAGATGGAAGACTTCAAGCCAGGCCAGTGATTTAGCAGCACTGCTAATACCTGAGGTGACAGTTTTATTGCAGATGATAACCATGTTGGTGAGATTAGAGTTATGCTGTGCTTTGCTGTTTCTTCTGAAAATTACGCAAGGCTGAAAATAATCATGGAAGTGCTCTGTGTGTTATTGCTGGTGTAAACTCGTGGTGGGTTTGGAGCACACCATGCCTGCAGTCACCCAAACATGAGATGTGGTCACACCCATGGTTGGTAATGTTGGTAAAGTTCTCTCTCTCATGGGACAAAAAAGACCTGTTTTAATGAAACTCGATTTTTGGGAAATGAGAATGTTCCCTGGAGGGTCTCACAATTGCCCACACAGGTGGTAACATTCAGTGTTTCAGCTTCTTCAGGGATTTGAAGACGTGCAGACACTAAGCTAATACAGCTTCCCAGCACCATTGTGAGATAAAGGTGCAACGTTTGCACTTTAAAGAGCAGAAATTTAGGCTGAAGGAGCTGCTCTGTTGACCATGGTCACACAGAGAGCTGTGGCAAACTAAGGAGTGGCACTTATTAATGGTGCTGCACAGGTATCTTGTCTTTCACCAACGATGTTGACCTTTGCAGCAGCTTTTAGCCCATTCCTTTTGAGCAGACCTGAGGGAAATGTGCTCTGCTGTGGTCACATCAAACCAGTACAAGATCTGGTGTTTAGTGATTGCATTAAGTAGATGCTTACAACCTTTTAGCATTAGTCTGTTGGCTAAAAAACTTTTAAAAGGCCTTGTAACAAAGAAAATTTGGCCTCTGTTGTTATGGCGTGAGTTTGACTATCTTTTATGTCTCCACCCTCACTGAGACTGATAATGAAATAAAAAACTCAAAGAACACCTCTCGGTCACTCTGTGCTGTTTTTGGTGATTAGATCCAACACACAGGGTGTGAGGCAGAGCCATCAGTGTCACTGAGCCATCAGTGTCACCGAGGGAGCTTCCAGAGCTGCACCTGAAGGCCAATGCTCTGTTCCTGCTGGCTGCACACCATCCCTGCACTGCCTCACTGCAAACCTGGGCTGTGCATTTGACCTTTAGCACAGGCAGGTGCCACATTTCTCCCCAAGGCCCCTCTGCTTGTGCTTTCTATCCCCAAGCCAGGCAGAGAACTCGAGCAGTGCCCCCAGGATAGCCAGGAGCAGCCCCGAGAGTTCTCTGTGCAGCCATCAAATACATTTCAATGCAAAATTTCCACAAATTCATGTGTCTCCACCCTCCTCCATCACTGATATTCACAGTCTTTTGTAAAGAATGATTCAATTATACCACCGATGTTCCTCACTAGAGGAGTCTGACCAGTTAGAGGAACTCCCCAAAAGTAGTGCCAGGCCAGGCTTTGTTGTCCTTTTCCCTGAAAAATACCTTGGGGAAAATAAGTTTTTAGTTGAAAATTTTCTTTCATGCAGTGTTTATCGTGAAGAAAAGCAAACAAACGTTTTCACAGAAAGGCTGACAAAGTGCTACATGTATGTTTATCCCCACAATTCTGAATTTCACTTGGTCAGAAGGCTGTGAGACAGACGTGTGTTATCCACGGCCTCAGCCCAGGCTTGGCTCATTCCCACTGCCACAGGGAGTGTGTGCAGCCTCTGCCTCGTTCAGGGTCTGCTCTAAACTAAGCAGCTCCATGGCTTGCTGTTTTCCCACTGCTGTAGTGTTTCAATTACCTGTTCACAGTGAGAGCTCTAATCAGGACTCCTGCGAGCCCCCATTACTCCTGGCCCCTGCTGTGCCCAAGCCAGTGGGAGTCCCAGCAGCACAAATGTTTATCTCCGCACAATCTTCACCTCTCCCTTTGTTTTGCCTCGTTTATAAAGATCTCACTTTAAAGCAAATGACACGCAATCAGTAAAGGGGAAATTAATCACGCTGGAACCAAAGTTCTGACACTGAGTTTTAAAGGAAACAAGAGACACTGATCACAGGCTGGCCCTACAGAGAGGGGATGTCAGCACGTCAGCGATAAAGTCTTTTTGTCTCAGACAGAAAGCTTCTCCCTGTCTGCTATTTCCTCTACTCTGCCGAGCAATGGGATCCCCTGGGATCTTTGGGCTGCCACAGAAGGAGTATGAGTTTTAATCAAATCTTTCTGTGTCAGTTTGGGGTAATTTTCTTCCCTCTGAAAGATCCATTTGTCCTGATTAAGGCATTACAAGAAGTCACTTAAAGGACAGATAAATGACAAGAGATTTTGTAAGTGAAGGGGAAACCACATGCTGAGAGGGTTATAATTAGTTCCCTCTATTAATGCCTTAGGTGTTGTTGTATTTCACAATCCTAATAATTAAACACTTAGTAGCAGAGTGTTGGATTAGTGTTTAAAAAGCCCCACAGACCAAGGGGGAGGCTTCTCTCAAGGTTTTCTGAGAGTGAGCAGGGAACAGACATCGCAGCACGTGTGGGAGTGGCAAAGTTTCCCAACTGAGTTCAAAGGCCGTGATCACCTTCAAAGAAACTGGAAATAGGCTTTTCCTTTTTTAATATGTGCTGATGCTGACAACTGAGAAAAATGAGAGATTTATGCCATGACAATGGCTTTCCTTTTCAGCCTGTAATAGCACTTGGACAGAAAACTGGTGATTGGGGAAAATTGAGGGAAGGCACATGCAAAGCACAGTCAAGCAGGTGCTGAGCATCCTTTCCTTGTGCTGCTTCTGCTCTTTGCACTCCCATTATTTCATACTTTTCAAAAGTGGTGAGGAGTTTTCACAATGGAAACATCTGCTCCTGCTAGAGAAACACGGCCCATTGCCCTGGGCCTGCCCAGGACCCTCCTTGATGCCTGGAATATAACACAACTCTCAATGTCTACTGTAATTACTCAATTCTATCCTGAATGCACAGTTCTTTGGGACTGGACACTTCTCAAAAAGCAGAAGGCACTGGAAAAACGTGAATATTTGGTATTTCAGATGCCCACTTTGTTTTCCCTAACACTTGTGGTAGGAATCATCTGTTCCCAGTTACTCCATGAGGTGTGAACTGAAACTCAGATTCACAAAGTGTTTTTCACTCTGAAGGATAAATCCCCACCATTTGCTCTGCTCTGCCTGTGCCACCTCTCCCACTGAGGATGCTGCAGTAAAACCCAATTTGCAAGAAAACCATTCTATTCTATGGAAAATGGAGCAAAATGAGGTTCCAGAAGACAGTGAAGGCCCTTCAGCCTTTTCCCCTCTCCCCTAGACTGGTGTAATTACCCAATGTGAGACTTGGCATGTGTGATGAAATGAATGAATAGAATGGTAAAGCTAAAATTTCCAGAAGCTCATACAGCATCATCTGCTCTTTGTAGGTTCTTCTATTACTTGCATCAGAAATGGAGTGTCCCTCAGCTCAGTTATCTCCAGTAAAATATTTTGTGTCACAGCTAACATCTGTTCCTTCTTTCTTATCATCCCCAAGAGAATAAACCCCAGCCTTTTGAGCAAATGGGGCTCCCATTAGCAAAATATCAGCACAAAAAACCATTTTTTTTTGGTAAAACATAAAATCTTCACTAAATATATCAGCATTGTGGGGACTGCAGTTACAAAGGTCTTTATGGTACAATCTACTGATTATTTATAATAGTTGAATATGATATGTTATTAATAATTCTTTAGTTTTTTCAATTGTTCTTAATTCTATAAAATAAGAAAAAAAAATACTTCAGGGATTCAATTAGCAAATTATTCCAAGGCACTGATAATTATTAATGCTGCTTGATAGAGGCTTTCCCTGTGTAGAAACAGTTCAGTAATTACCCAGGAGATGGCATAAGTAGGCCAGTTATCGACCTCTCAGTACCAAGGAGTTAAACCAAGGAAGGATTATAAATACCCTATTTGAAAACAAACCTACTTACAAAATGTATATTTTGATATGGTCAGCGGAGAGGAGGTTTTTTTCTCAAGAAAATGCCCTTTCCTCATCAACATCACACAAGGAAAGGGTCACTTAACAGCCATACAGCAGCACTGAGGAAAAGGGCTGTGAGGAGGCCAATATGGAAATCTTAAGCAGATATTCTGATTTTTTCCCTTGAGCTATGTCCTTTATATAGAAAACTTTCTACTTGTCCACTGTTTTTATATGAAGAAGAGACAGCAGCAATGACTGATAAGAAATATATCTGCATTGTCCTCTGTCTACCTCATTCCATCCTGTTTGCTTTTCTGAAGGGTTTTATTCAAAGATTTTCTAGAAGTATAGAGGACATGTTAGAATCCATTTAAACCAGCAAATGAACACTTTCAAGCACAGAGAAAGAATTAATGTTTGCATCTGGCCTTCACTATGTAACATTTATGAGAGTATTTTACATATTCTGATCAATATTTTCACTATTCAAACCTATCAATCCCATAAACAGAACGGATGCTCTGCACACTGTGGTAGTGGATACTTCAAAAAAGAAACAAAAATTCCAGATCAGTTTCCCTCTGTCCATTCAGTGTTTTCAAATGGCTTATTTGTGGCTCAGGGAAACATTTGGTAGTGTCAAACTGCAGTTCCTGATGATATAAATGTACTTGGGGTCAATGTGAAGTTTCCTAACTTGAGATGTGCTGCCTGTCACACTGAGGTGATTGTCCAGAAGTGAAACCACAGGGAAATGCAGTTAAACAAAAAACCCTTCCTTGGACCTGGGGTCAAACCCTGAATATGCAGATGCTGAAAGTGATCTCAATAGACTCTGCACTCTCTTTTTTTCTCCCCATGGCATTTGCCAGGTGCCACAGAATGTCACAGTGGAAACCTCCCCTCACGAAAGGGCAAGAGCTGAGTTAGAGGAGCTCTTGCAAATCAGCTCAGTGATGCAGAAGCTCAGTCATGTGGGGGGATTTGTAAACAGCTGGCAAGGCAAGCAGCACAGCTCTAGACTCTGACTTAATTACAGGGAAGTGATAAAGGTACCATGTCTAGGATTAGGGGAAATGACCATATTAATATAAAAGAGAAGAAAAAATACTAGACTTGCCTATTTCTTTCAGAACTGTAGATTACCAGTTCATCAGCCTTCCTGATCTCCATCAAATATCAGAGAATCCATGGGTTGTGTGGGCAGGTGGGATCTTTTAGTCCTTGACACAGCCTGAAAGAAGAGATTTTAGTCCTGAATTAGGGCTTCAAGATGCTTCTGCAAGAAAAGCAGTAACAGATAGACACAGAACTACCTGTGTTTGTGTTTTTGAATTTTTTTTTACATATTTTGCAGGATATCTGTGAAAGGGTGGTTTGTTAGGGTTGTTTTTTTTTTTTGGTCCTGTAATATTTGCTTTTTGCCCAGAATAGCTTCTGCATTGCCAGAGATAGGAATCTCATGTTTAAAAGTATCCGTGTTTTTGTTTTCAAACATTTTGTTTAAAAACCATCAGCTATAGCCAGGACTACCATAAACCCACAAAATCTCAATCCAGTTCAGCTTGTCACCTTGCCAAGAATGCTGCTTAGATTAATACAAACACCATCAAACTACTTAATTGAATTGCATTTGGAAGAGATAAGGAAAAGAATACAAGGTGATTGTGGAAGTTGCACCAACAAATCTTGTAAAGAACGTGTTGCAGAATTTTATATGGAAGAAATAATAGCAAACATATTACAAGGCACTGGCACTCACAGTTGCTCCTAGCAGAAAGGCAACATCAAGAAATGGCTTTTAGTGTAGAAACTGGAGTGTATCCTGGATCCTGCAAAAGCTGCTGACACAGGCTGTAACTGATGGAAAACCAACAGAACCTGTCATCCCCATGTTTCAGTACTGACAGTGTAAAAGGCTTTTTTCATCTAGAAATTCATTTGAAAGCAGTAGTGACAAGTGAAGTCCTATTTCCATCTACAGTGGAAAGAATTTCCCACTCCAATGGCTGATTCTTCTTTTTTTTTATTTTAGGGAAAATGGGGGATGATTCTGGCAAAGCCAGAGTGATGGAATAAAGCAAATGGAGGGGATGGGGCCCACACATTTCTTGACCAGAGCATCCCTGACTGTGACCAGGACTTTCTGCTCACTGATGCCAGCAGGCCACAGTAGGAACCAGGTCTTGTTGAAGAGAGGATGTTTTGAAAAGTTTATATTCAAAAGGAGACACATGGAATTGGGAAAAAACAAGCTTAACTTTCCCAATGATCTTGGAGGATGAGAAAGTCTGGACTGCAGAATCTGGGCAGCTCCTTACTCAGAGGTGCTCAGAAATCACAGTAGAAAGGAGTAGCTCTTCAAATCCGAATTGGAATAAACAAGGAAAATGAATTCTGAAATGACTCAATGCTAGAACTGAAGGGGTTTAATGCTTGTTAGCAGAGTCCTGTCATGGGCAGGCTGGAATTGCAAACACAGACATCACTGTCTCATGCATGGAAGAGTAAAATGCAGAATCCCTCTCCAGACACAGCAGTGGCTCCTCCCAGGAAAATCAGGATCTCGTGTGCAGGAGACAGTTTGTGTTTGCATCTTGTTCCAAGAGAACAGGAAAAGGTAACTAGAGCATGCATCCATCACAGGAGCTAGGAAACACTGCCAAGGCCACTAATTAAGAAATTACTTCACTTTTCTTGCTTGAAGATCCAGGTGGCTCCAAAGCAGAGTGAGAGAGCAAATACCACCCTATATGATGGATACTGGGGAAGGTTTGGCTCCAGACTGAACTGAAAGCCTAAGCTAATGCTGCTGTATACACCTGGCCATGGTATTTAAAATAAAGTGCCCTCAGTATGAGGGGAAAATCAGGAAGGTTTGTGTTCCAGCAGGTTCACTGCTGATTCACAAGTCTGAAAATCACCCTTCGTGAGACTCCTCTGTGACCCTGGGCAAGTGACGTGCAGTCAGGTTTTAATAAACTATTCAGCATCTACCTCCACTGGAATTAGTGGAAATTAAATGTCATAAATCTGTCTATTACACCTCTCCAGCTGTGAAATGGGAACCATCCTTCCTGTGTCAAGGAAACACTTCCAGAGATTCTGAAGTGCTTTGACAGGGCAGTAATGGGAAGTGTGCATGTATCCTAAACAGAAATATGAAGTTTCCTCAGCTGATGCTGTGCTGATGTGCTGAATAAATATTGTCTTTAGGTTTTTTTGCAATATTCAGGTTTATGAGCCAAATGAAAGCAGGCATGGATGGTATTTTTAATATGCTGAATAAATATTCATCAGGATATTCATCAGGATATGCATTTTTTAAGCTAAAGAGCCAATATTATTTATAGTCTGTGCTTTCATGTAGAGAAGCCAGTTCTATGAGAAATGAGGAGGAAAAGTGACACCCTGCTGTGAGGTTGCTGGTTATTTGCTAACAAGACCATGATGAGGGTGAAACATTCCTGTGCTTGACTTGAATGGAGAGTGTGGGAGTTGAAAAAATCGAGGTTTATTTCAGTATCTTGTTGAAGTTGGGTGAGTAACTTTAGGCATTCAAATAGTTTGTGCAAGATACTTGGCAAACATCACAGTGAGACATTCACAGAGACAGGTGAAAAACACAAACACACACACATCTACTGATTTAAAATCCCAAGATCTTTCAACGTAGGTAGTTTTAACATGGCAGAGGAACATCATTATTGGGATTTTTTTTTAAATGCTCAAGAAATGCTTATGCAAAGCCAATAGCAACAGTGTCTCTCCTTCCCCCAGGACAACTCAGGGACTGTTTTCAGTTTGTATACATTCCATCATTACCTGCCTCTAAAAATGAAAAATAGGTCAAGAAATTGCAAGGTGAACGAGTTAATACATAAACCATTATCATATTCAAGTGCTGTACAACTGAATACCTTCCATTTAATTACGAGGCAGCAGAGCCAGAGCGGTGTGGTGGCATTAATCATTACAATACTGAAATTTTGTTACCATGGTGTGTCTTTTAAGAGGAAACTGTTTTAAGATGTAAATTAACTTTGCCTAAGAATTTCCCTCCTCACACCCTCGGACAAGCAGTAATCAATGTTTGTGGGCATTGTGTTGCAGGAGCAGCTCAGAGACGTTATTAAATGTTCTCATCAGAGCTACATCCATCCCTGTTTTGGCCCCATTGCAAAGCCTTCCCATTTCCCTGCTGTCTCTTTGCACTTAATAACAGATATTTTAGCAGTCAGGGGATGTCATGCAGTGACAGCTATGAACTTTAATATCCTTTATCTAACATGGAGAGTCATAAACCAGGCATTAGTTCCCTCCCTGTGGCCAGCCTGGCTCTCAGAGCAGCAGGATGAGTCTCTCAGCCTTGTTTGTTCTCCAGACCTCACACCAAGTGAGCTCCCTTGCAGAGGGACAGAGCTTTTTGTGCACATGCAGATATTTATTGGCATTTACTCCTGCAACATCTGCCTGTAAAGCCCAAAAACCCAAGTGAATCTTCACTCAGCACTGCAGATCCCTCTACATCATGCCCAACCCTTGGGTTTATATCCTGAGGGGTAATTTAGGCTCTCACAGCTGGACAGCAGCACAGCATCCACCAGATGATGGACTGGGGGGATTTCTGGAATCAAACCAACTCCTGGGGACAGAGAGCTGGGAATGAAGCCTTGGATCAGGCCCAGGTTAGAGATGCTGAGGAAGCATTTCTGGCCTGGGCTGAAGGTCTGCTGAAGGGATGTGGTCAGGGAGCAGACAAGAGTAAAAAGGTTTTTTTGGGTGTGAGAAGCTGGAGGAGGGGATATTGTCCTTTAGGCAGAAACTTGTAATTGTAAATCTCTATTAAAGTCCTCATTCCCATATCCACAGAGCTGAATTTTCCACTGAGATACATTTCTGTTGGTCATCCTGCCTGTGACCACAAAACTCCCTGGAAGTCAGACTAGGTTATTATTATGGCTATGAAGCAAATATTCTGTTACTGTAAAGGGCAACCATTTTGTGCTTCCTGAGCTGAAAAACTATTGTCAATAAGTTACGAATTCAGTCTAGAGCCTGAGGGAGTCAGACACTCAAATGCCATTGAACTTCATAAACAGCTGAGTGCTTACATCCTTTAGGCTCCTAAATCCTTCCCTTAAATTACAAATCTGGTCTATAAACAGAAAAATCTAATAGTTTGAAAGAAAGGTTTGCAATAAAGTATAGATCCAGCCTAAATCCTTTGTTCATGAGATGCTGATCAATATACATAACTTCAGTGTCAGCTCATCACTTGCAAAATCTTTTGACCTTGAACTGTTTTTACTTCTTAATTTCACTTGCTTAATTTTTTGTTGCAAACTATCTGAATCGAAGCTCTCTGAAGTAAGAAAAGTCATGTTATTAATTCTATGTTCACTGGCTCTGAGCAAGGTGGGCAAATCTGTATCTTTTTGCTTACAGGCAAAACCCTCTTGCAGAACAGTTGCAAAGTTTTCTGTGTAGTCATTTGAAGCACATTTTCAGCCTCTAATCTGCTCCTGGAGTGAAATTCAAAGCAAAATGGACTGAGTAGGATTCCTTTCTTGAATTTGTTTTGCTTTTAGTGGGACATGAGCATTTCTGCCTTTTGACTGGAATTCCTTAGTCCTGTCCCACCCATCAGAGAGGTCATGCCCAGCTCTCTTTGGCACGGGGATGCCATTTTGCTGTTGAAAAAGGAACTGCATGCAGCACACTGTGCATTTGCATAACCTCTTTGGTAAGAGTTTGTCAAGAATCCCTCTCACTGTTATTTCTGTATTGTTCTCTGTCTCGCTGAGAGAATGGTGCAGTTTCTAAGGATGCAAAATGATAGCTCTGTCTGGCGTGTGATAGAATATTAAATACATTATTAAATCCAGCTATTTCTGACAGAATTCTTCTAGTATTTGTCACTTAAGAGTTTGCTGAACCCCCACAAAGCACATTTTAAGAGAACTGAGCACGAAGTTTCTCTTGGTAAGAAAATTTTGAGGTGCCTTTTCTCTTTTTCTCACTTTGCTTTACTGAGATGATTATCAGACAGGTAAACAGGTTTTATTTTGCTAAATATCAACAGATTCAACTGCTTCACTACTTTTAGCTTCTGATCTTAATCAAGATATGACCAGAAAATACCTCTGGAACCTTTAGCAAAATACAAACTACTTTTTAGATTCCTTGAACCTCTATTTATTAAAACAATTTCACGACCATGCAGAACAGCTGAGGGAAGAACCATTGCTTAACCAAACAACCTGCGTAGAGATTTCAGTCTGTTTTCTACCCATTCTGACAGGTGTTCTGCATATTTTAGGTCAGAACTGAGACACTGGCTCTGCATTGGTTGTGCCTGTTGTGGTACACCCATGTTAAGGCAGGAATTCCTGGCAGCTGTGGGTGCTCAGCAGGTGGCACTCGGTGTCTGGAGCAGACAGAGGTGATGGAGCCTCTTTAACCAGGGGACAGAAGGCAGCCAACCCCACCACGTGCAGAATTAACTGCCCAGAATATGTAATCACTAACTGCGGATCAATTTAATTACTGTCCTGTCATCAAGTGCAGCCACCCTGTTGATCTATATCCCCACATATATCTCTGATGGGTCTGTCTCAGGGTTTATAAACGTTAAAAAAGAGGAATCAGGCTGTGAGTGGAACCCTGGCCATGCTGGGAGCAGGGCTCACCATGGCTGTTAAACCCATCAAACATCCACGTGTTATTGCCCCAATACTGGCCTTGTTCTCTGTTATTTCCCCCTGTCAGAGACACTTGCAATAAATTTAGACAACACTCCAATATAAAAGAATAAAAAGTCCTTTGTTCCATCTAAAGTGGGTGCTGATAAGCAATCACCATGAACTACAGGCTGGTGGAAAGCTGTTGTACAGACAACATTCAGCAGTGTGTAAGACACTTCCCAGTTTCAACCACTTCAGATTTAAGATACAAATGCCCCTGTATCTTAGCAATAGTTGCCTGACAACTCCTAGATTGTTGGAAAAACATATCAGAGTCCAGCAACAAATTCCAGTTGCTCTCACTTAGCTTGACTTTACAGGAACCTAATGGAAAAAATTAATTGTATTTTGTTAGATAGATTAGCTGATAAGCCTGGCATGAAAGGGGTTGCACACACTTGTTTTTTCAAAGGCATGAGAGAACCTGGTTTTAGAAATGTTATGTACAAGGCTGGTCACAATGAGAGTGGATGATGATATTGAAAAAGTAATATCAACAGAAATAAAGATTAAATCACTAGGCATAGTTTGATTTAAGAGCAATGCACATTAATGTACCGTGATTTTTTTTACAGAATGTCTTAATGAAAATGTGGATTTCAAAAGGATTCAATTTCTCCATGTATTGGAATTAGTAGGAGTTGAATTTCCCAAGCTGTAGCTGTGTTTCAGAATTCTGCCAGAGCAGCTAGACCTGCAGCATCCTTGTCTTGTCAGTGATGAGAATATTTCTCATGCACTGGAAATACCAAGCCCACTAACAGGCCAACAAACATCCCTTAAAACCCACACTAAACCAGGGAAAAATTACTTGCTATATTATTTGGCCACAGAAATAATTTTAACTTCCATTTTATACTGAGAAATAAAAAAGTGGTACAGACAAATGAGTTCTCAGGCAACTCTGCAGCAATTTTCCCTCTGGCCTGTGGGGAAGTCCTTGTGCTTCTGGCTCCTCACGTGCAGCCTGTGACAGCTGAGGAAGGGACATGGATTCCTGGAGCTGCCTCCTCTCCCTACTCCTCTCCTGATTTGTGACATGGATTTTGAAATTGAAAGGTGGACCAAGGGTACAGGATGGAGAATGGGGTGAGATGAAGGAGCTGCAACCTGGCTGTCTCTTGAATTCTCCACAGGCATTTGGGAACATCATTCTCTGACATTAAAACAAACCAGAAAAAAAGCCCCAAACCAAAACACCTGCATTGGTAGATGGGGAAACAAATCCCATTTGGAAAATATACAAGGTCTGATGTTTTATAGAAACCTGATTATACTGGCTGACATTATTGATGTTGACAGCAATTGTAAAGTGAATTTGGAGAGATTAAGTGTATAGGGGCATTGTCTGTAATTTTTAATAATCCTCTTCTCTTAGATCCTGAAGAAAAGGAACATTATTGTTGTGGATGTATTAATGGAATCTGCCTGTCAAAATAATGAAATTGAAAAAGCTTTTATTGGGTATGTATATCATAGAAATGTTAGCATTATATATGTCCCTTGTGCCAAATGTATTACCACAGCAATAAGTGGAGAAGCATCAACAGGAATACGGTATATAATGATGCTTAAAAATCCCTCACATATTGACACTGCTGTAAATCTAACCGGGTCTAGGAGCCACATTTCCCCAAATAATTTGCAACACTTTCTATTAGCATTTAACATTTATTGTTTCCTTCATTTCAAGTATTATTCTAATAGGAAACTACTAAGAGGTGTGGAATGCAAATCCAAAGCCTTTCATGTCAGGTGCAGCATTATAGAACCTATTTCCTCTCCTTAGCAAACCTGATAGTGTGAAATGTTATATATCCCACCCCTTTCCATCATGAGGCTGAGGTTTTCCACGAATGATTGGCCAACCAGATATAAGACAAATCCAAGATGAAATCCAATTGAATAATTGCTAAATACTGTAGGTAGAAATGTATGTAACATTCATCACAATGCAAAAGTTTTGTGGGAGCTGTAATGGATTCTCTCTGTATATTGACTGCCACCATAAACTCTGGCAGTCAAAAAGGCCATGTTATTACAGAAAAATGTAAAATAAATGCAGTCTTGGTAAAACAAAGGCAGTAATTTTTTGTTTGCTTTAGCTGGAGTAAATTATCTCTGGATGTGAAATTCATGTTTTGGGAAAGTTGTTGAGGAAATGAAGTCAGAGAAGAGGGACTAAAATGGCAGCAGATGTGAACAAAACACCTGGGCTGCTCTGCTGAAGCAAAGACAACACTGAGGGAGAAGTGAGGACTACAAGATATTTAAAATATGTCACCATCAAATTGTACTCCCTGTGTATAGAGACCAGGACAAGAAATGTAGCAATTCACCTTTATGAAGTGAAAATGAAAAGAGTCAGTTTTCTAATGCTGGTAAGGGATCAGATTGCCTAAGGATACAGTGGAATCATCATCGAATAATTTAAAACACATGTGATAAAAATGGTAAAATATCCCTGATAATCAAGAGGAGAACGGAGTACATAAAGGTACCCACACTGTCACTCACCTGTGATCTGCAAGGCCACTGCAAGTGGCTTAAAGGAAAAGTGGAATCCCAGAGTGAAGAGGACTTTTTGAGGTCCTTTAGTGCAAAGATTTTTTTTCAGGGGTAGTAGACTTCATGTATAACTATATATCATATATATAGTTATATAACATTATCTATAACTATATATTGTTATATATATAATATTATATAACTATATATAATTCACAATACATATAGTTATAAATATTATATAACTACATCTAGTTACATAATGGTTACATTATATACTGGAACAGAGCTTCACATATACATTTAAAACACTGTACTGTAACACAGGTTTAAGTGAATATTAGGAATGGGAAATGTTTGTTAGGACAGGAAACTGGCAATGAGGATTAAATTTTTTTAACTTTTGGAATGGATTTTAGAAGCAATGACTCAACTATTTTGTGTGGTTTTAGTATGCACACACATAAACTGGATCATATATCTGCAGGAAATTTGCATTCCTGAAGATGAAGGATTTTGTGTCAGTGTTAAACAGCGTGTGATGTACAACACCACCACCTCATCTCCAGAATTTATGTTCTAGTTAGGGAATCTATGATCAGGAAATTCTAAACAATGTAGGAAGAAATGAATGTGTCACCCCTTAATATCAGGTTAGAGAGTCAAAGTCAGTCTTGGTAAGGTAGGAGACACTTTTTTCTCATCCAACACTTCTGAGAAAATGAAATCAAAAGTCAGTGCTGCAGCTGTAAATTGACAAGTCAAAAAATGCTGTGGAGCTGCAGCAGCAGGAACGGGGAGGGAACATCTCCTCTGTGGCAGGGGCTGCTGTGAAGGAGAACCTGTTGGAGCCCTTAGCAGTGTCTGCAGGTGGGGTTCTTCAGAGACGCTTTTGTTTTCCCTCTCTTCCTGCAATGATTAATCCCTGCCTCTTAAATTCCTGCCTCTTAAAAAAGGCTTTTTTTCCCGGGAAAAAGCCCAGCTGTTTCTCCTCTTTTGCAATGACCCCGTGGCAGGGATGGGGCCCTGCAGACTCTGGGCTGGGCGTGCAGTGGTGGTTCCTCCTGTGCTGGCCCTGAGGAGCTGGGAAGAGCCATGCAGTGGGAATGTGCTTGGCTGACTCTGCTTGCCAAGCAGGAGAGGATGCCCAGGGAAGCCCCAAAGCCTTCCATTCAATTAGTGAACATCCCTGCCACTGGCAACAAGGATGAACTACAGCTGGAACCAGAGAGAGGGAGGCTCAGATGTCGCTGTGCCGCTCGCGTACACGAGTAGTGATTTGTTCTTGTGTGTGTGAATTTTTCAGAAATGCCTCAAACACTTGAAAGAGTTGCTCTGCCTCAGCCTCGCTCCAGCTGCTGGCAACCATTAGGCTGCTTGTCTCCTCTTTGTTGGGCTGGCATTGCTGGGAGGCACACCACTGGCAGGGCAGTGACTGACAGGAGATGCTGCAGGAGAGGCACTAATTGGGGGAAGCAGGAGCAGCAGCCCACGGCTCCCCGGGCAGCTCGGGGGAGGGAAGGGACTTGGAAAAGTGACCTGGACTGCTGCTGATGGGGAAAGGGCAAGGCAGGAGGGCTGAACAAGAGAGAAAAGACACACCTGTGTGAGTGTGTGACCCGCCTGAGCAGCAGCACAAGGTTGTGTTATCAAGTCAGCTTTTTGCCACGGAAGGAAATGATGTGACTATTCTTTTTTGGATTAAAAAAATGAGAATTACTGTGGTGCCTACAAGCATGAGAAACTTATTTGCATGCCCTGCCATCTGGAACGTTACCTCCCTTTCCATCCTGGGCACTGTCACATTTTTCATACCATGGCTCAGTTCTTGCTAGAAAACCTTCTGATGGACCACTTCTTTCTTTCTTTCTTTATCCCATCATGGACTACATTGTGCCTTCCTCTTGGGAAGACATTATCCAGATCCTTCTGGCAATTACAGCAACTGCTAAAATGCAGCCCAGAAGGTCCCTCTTCAAATCGAACTGTGTCAGTTAAAAAAATGGACTCTTCATTGCCATGACAAATACAAAAGCACAGAAACAAATAAAATAATACCATCACCAAGAACAAGGCTTTAAGAACCTCTGTAACAACTCATTGTAAACATAAACCTCAACACTGGGCACTGAACCCCTGTTCTTCTCTCTGAGTTCATTATGGAAACATGGGCAGGAAGGTTGTCCTTGCATGACACAGCAGTAACACCATCATTCCCTGTGCTCACAACCTGATTTTCCTTACTTGTGGACAAATGTCTCTTCCACAATATCACCACAATTCCTTTATTCACTTCAGATGGTAAATGTTTTTCAGCAGATATTGCATCTTTGTATTTGCTAACAAGGTAGCAGGACAGATGGCACACCTAAAGTGTACCACGAGACATATGTTTTTATGTAAGTACTTGAGGGTTTTCGGTATGCAGGAATGTGTATTTGTTTTTTTGTTAGTAGAACCTATATATCTATATTGGTCAGTTGATGATCTGACGTGGCATCCATGTCAATTTATGAGACAAAATTTCTAAATTCCAAATGTCTACCTGATTTTTAAAGGCTTAAATTAAAGTTAGCTCTGCTACTCAGCTACAGGAGGCTGATGAGGTGTTTGAAATCTTGTGTTATAACTCAGGTATGTGATACAACTTGAAGAATGGAAGATTCCTTTAAATAATTGTTGTATAGACAAAAATGGAAGATACTTAGCCTTGCCAGTCAGGTTTCAATGCTTCATGGCAGCAGAGAAACATGCAGGGCAGAAGTTCTGTAAAATGCATCTGTGGCTGTGGAATGGATTGCAAGAAAAAAGAAAGAAAAGACAAAACAAACCCACAACATGCTTTTGGTTGGGGAAAAGATCAAAGGTATGGCAGTGCAATTGCTTTTGGGAATCTCTCCAGGAGCAGGATTTCATGCAGACACCTGCTGGTGCCGTCTGCTGCTCCCTGTGTTTGTGTGGTCTGTGCCAAGGAGACTTTGGGGGAGCATCTGCAAAAATGTGCAAGTTGCTGATATAATGTTGCAGAAAGTGATAAGTTTTGTTATTCAATTTAGGCCAACCGTTTTTGGTTTTTTTTTTTTTGTATGGATCACATTTTCCTGTGTACTCACAGCACTGGCAGACCCTTGGAGTTCTCCTGCAGGACAAGGAAAGACTAACTATTGGGGTTTCTTCACAGTTTATTAAAACTAAACCAATGCCTTTCAAAATGGCCTCAATGATCTCTAAGCTCTTGATGCTGGAGTCACTGGATTTCTCCAAACATGAATCTGGACTGGTTTTAGGTACCCGTCTTCCAAGCAGAAAACAGAAGCATCTGTGAAAAATTTTACTTCCTTCTGACATCGTGTGAAATATTTGACCCACAGGACTTGCAATCAAAGTGGAAAAATTAATTTGTCTTCTATTTTCCATATGCTCAAGTTTATCCTACTACTGAAATAGTTTTAAACTACAAATAGTCAATAAGAAATAGATTTTTAATTACTCTTCATCAGTGTACCGATTGTGGTTATTATGTAGTATTTTAAAGAAAATGTTGGATCTGGGAGTTGTAAATTTTTCCAGCTTCTGGATGAAATAGAGACACTCTGAAACAGGGATGCTATGCAGGAATACAAAACCTCTTTTAAATTATAAAACAAAAGCTGGCCACACAACCAAGCCTCCTTTTCATCTTCTTGTCAGTCCAGCTCAAGATGCAAATACCCTGAGTGAGTAATATATCCTTAGAGTGACAGCACTGGGCCATCACTCACTTGGAAAAGCCACACGAGCTGCAGCTCTGACAGGCTGCAAGAGGAGATGGGAGCTCTGCAGTCCTGCTGAAGGCAAAGCAGTGAAAAGCCATCTGAAGTGCAGAGGGATGGACATTCTAAGCAGTGTGAGGGGATTCAAGTCTTCATGCAGAGTGCTGGGAGAAGGTGTGGGAGATATCCAAGTCCCACAAAAGGACACGGGGAGCTTGTGGCTTCTTTGGCCTAAGCACAGGAGGACTCTGCTACTCAAAGGTAGCACAAAGGAGAAAAAGGAACTTAATTAAATGAGTGGTTCCTAGTGCAATGTATCAGAGTTCAGTAGGAGATATAAAATTGTATGTCTTAAAATACTATTTATTGTAAAAACACGCTGGAAGACCTAATGAACCTATCCATAGCCATGGGCTGTCACTAGGACTTATCTGATCACAGAACATCACACTGAGCACTCAGTCTGGTGCTCAAGGAACATCTTGTAGTAGGGATGGTGGACTTTTCAAGCTGGTCTTTCTCAGAAAGATGTGACACAGCATCTCCCTGTGACAGAAATACCAGTGTTTGCCATGTGGTTTATGCCAAGCCTTTTGAAACATCCAGGAAGATTCATTCTTTGGTGTCTGACACTCACAAGAACCCTTTCAAACAGAAAAGAACTGAGATTGTTCTGCAGGATCAGGCTCTGCTTGCCCCACAACCATTAGCACCCAACACCTCTCCAGGCCCAGAGGAAGCAGCTGATGCAGATATCACCAAGAGGTTGAAAGGCATTTTCAGCTACACAGATTTCTTGTACACAACTTCAGCATCTCAGATATTTTGCTGGTGTTTTTCTCTCTGAAATGAGCGTTACAGCTCTTCCAGCAATTTTAGAAGAATTATCTAAACAGCCACCTACAAACCTGTGATATCTTCCATTCCTTCTGGACAGGGCCAGCATAGCTCCTCTGCCTCTCACACTTTGGGGGTTTATAACCCCTCCTTCCTGCTTCTATGCCCCTTTGTCAGCCTTGTGCTCCCATCTGTCCTGCCCATCCTGAACTCCTCACCAGAGCACGCTGAGGGAACAGCTGCCTCTCCACAAGTCAGATTGATGCTCATGATTACACGGACTGTTAACTTGGCTTTAAAAAAATTATTTACCTGCCAACACTCCCAGACACCTTCACAAACCACTTGCTGATGACACTGGTGTTCACCTTGGGAAGGACACGGAGGGAAGAACAGGGTGTGACATCCTTAATGGATTGCCTGGAATTCGCCGCGGCGCTCGCGGCGTCTGACTCGTGTCATGTCTGAGAAATACAACTCCTCACAGAGACCCAGAAGATTTACTGAGGAAATAATGTCTATGTGTCTGTGTTATTGAAGACATTACGTATCTCAATTTTATAGTGCTCCTTCTCGGTTCCATGTTCAAAATACATTTTAAAAAGGTGGCAAAATATCTGCTCTGTAGTACAAAGCCGTTTGTGACTCCGTTTTTCCAAGTTTTCTGTGCGCTTGTTGAAAAAGGAAAATTCTGGCAATAATGGGAGACTTTATGTTATTATTTTCACAGAATTCACAGAATGATTGGGTTGGAAGGGACCTTCAAGTTTCATCGAGTCCAACCCAGCCCTAACACCTCAACTAAACCATGGCACCGAGTGCTACATCCAATGTGCTTTTAGACACATCCAGGGATGGTGACTCCACCACCTACCTGGGCAGACTATTCCAGTACTTGATCACTCTTTGGGTGAAAAACTTTTTCCTGATATTCAGCCTGTATTTCCCTTGATGCAACTTGAGACTGTTTCCCCATTTTTATTCTGATCTGTCTGTGCACACTTGCATAAGTGGACAAAAACTCTCAGAAAACTCAGCAAAGAGAATAACTGGACACAGGAATTTTCCATTTTCATTAGAGAAAATGTTCAGAGGTCTCCAAAATGGTTGAATTTTTCTCAGCCGAGACAGAATCCACTGCCTGGCATTGGTGGTGGTCAAATATCCTGACTGGGACCACTCATTTGATTCCTTCCCTCCTGCAAATTGTTAGGGGTTTTCTGTGGACTTAATAATTATTCTTTATCCCAAATATTACATATTCCATCAGGAAGTAAAAATGAGCTTTAAATAATGAACTTCAGATTCTCTTTTTTTGACAATATTCTTAAAATATGGGACCAGATTCTGAAACTGTGAAGACCAGAATTTTCTGGTGAAAATTGACGAATTCCCATTCACTTGACTCATATTAATTTCATTTATTTGACAGTATAAAAACCCACAGAAACAAAATGATAAGTCTCAGTCTTCATGAGAGTTGGTAGCCCTGACTGTTCTTTTGTAGAAGTGTAATTGCATTACATTTATTTTGCATAATAAATAAATAAATAAAGACATGTAAATTAATAGATGCTCTGTAAGACAGTGAAGTGCAGCAGTGACCACCTCACAAACTCTGTTCTAGTAAGTAACTAAATAGAAATCACACCCTAAAATGGGAACTTCTGCAGAGAACAGTTTCTACAAAGCTGGAGTCTATCATTCAGAAAAGGTGGAATTGATGCTTTTCAAATGCACTCCATTTTTATCACTATTTTATTTGGATCTTTTAAGGTACAGTTCTATTTATGGAAACTTACTGATATTCTAAAAATGGGATGTGTTCCTGTGCTATCTCAGATAAAATGTGCCATGTTGGAAGATGAATGTCTAGGATCTCTCTAAGAGAAAACAAACAAACAATTGTTTTGTCTTTTGAGAACAACATTTCTTTGTCACAAAGAGATTGAACTCTGTAGGTCTTTTTAATCCCCATGAAGAATTTTGTGAATATTTGCAAGATGTCAAAAATAATTAGACAAAAGCAGTTTCCCCATCTCTGGTATAAATAGTACATACATTGTAGAGATCAAAGGACTTCACTTTCTCTCTTGTAAATCTAAAAATGAAGATTTCTTTGAAGAAAAAACAGGAAACAATGGTAAAGGAAAAAAAGAATGCATCACAGTCTTCTATTAGAGTAACTGCTGGTATTAAAACTGTGTCAGAAATAGGTTTGGCTTAAAGGCAGCTGATCTCCAACAGAATGAAGAGCTGAGCTCCTGCAGTGCTACTCTGTGCACTCAGAGTTGCTGATTCTTGGTAAATATTTAGATTCGCTCAGGATTTGTCCACTGATTCAGTTGTTCAGGGTTAATGTCACACAATATTTTTTGAAACTGTGCTTGCCAATATGAAGTATTTCAAAACAAACAGAAATTATTAAAATGGAAGTTATTAAAAAATAATAAATCTGATACGGAAATAAAGGATGTCTATACTAAATGAAATAGAAAAAGAGGAACCTCTCTGCTGTGCCTTTCAGCTGACTCTGTACCCCTGACAGCACTTGGTGTTGGCCTGTGCTGCCACATCCCCTCCGCTGGTACAGGCACAGCAGCACAGACACAACCTCACTTTACACCAACAGCATCACATCACTCAGTGTTGTTCAGTTAAAAAGACAAAGAGAATCCAAAGGGAGGGAAAAGATCTCAAATATCTTTTACACTCTCACTTTTTCTGCTTTCTCTCCTTACCTCTTCCCAGATCTATCAGTTTGCATTCAGATTTGCCATTTAAATTTACCAAAATGTGGTTTCTCCTCCCCAGGGCATGACTGCTGCAAAACCTGACAGAGCACTCAGAGTCCTGTTCTCACAGATCAAGAAACTGGGTGAGACCACATGAAGAAATGATTAAGAAATACAGATTTTGCAAGAAAAACCCCTAACCAAACAAACTCAAACAATGACAACAGAGCATAGCAAAGAAAATCAAGATGAGGTGAAAAATTATCGTCAGACTGTGTTGAGGCTAGTTGCACGTGTCACATTTAGTGCACATATCAAGGGAAAAGAAAACCCACATTTTTTTCTGCCTCTGATCCATGTTCATATTTGTGGGAATCAAGTGGAAGTAGTCCTCTGCTTAAAGTTAAGCCAGGTACAAACCTAAATGTTTGCAGGAACTTGTCCTTGGACTTGACAGAATAAGCAGCTCTTCCTCCAGTACATTCGAGTTCTCAGCCAGGCAACTCTTTGGTAGCAATATTCATTATCAAAAATATCTTATAATAAAATATTGAACTGCAGTGTCTTTCTGGCAGCTCTGCCACTGACACTTCCATGCTCATGGTCACATCTGGCATTTTTTCTGTCTCCCTTGTAAAGAAAACCTATCCCTGCCTTTAATGGAACATAATCTCTCGTGTTCTGAGTACTTTGATGGTGTAAAGTGCAATTTAATTGCTAAGTATTTCTACAAAATACAGAAGCTTCCAGCACCTACAGCACAAAATGCTAATTCAGACACCCCACATTTAAGCAATGTTAATCATGCACACATCTCTCAACTCATCCTCAGTACATGGGTGGAGATTTGTCAAATCTGTCAAGGTAGTAATTTATTACTACATCTGCTGTACTTATTTTGTATTAACTCACCCATCACAGCCACCTTATCAAGACAGAACAGAATCAAAATACCCACTGCTTCCCTTTTTATTATCAACAGCAAGTGAAGGACCCTTTACAAGTTGTGGTTGAGTGGCACAGGTCTAATGTTTCTGCTCTAAAATAAAACAAAAGATAATAGAAGTGAAGGGCAGAAAAGCAACACTAAAAAAAACTGTACAGATCTCTAAAGCCATAATAAAAGACATGCCAGAGGCTCCATTTTTTACAGGAGAGGTGATGGAGGCACAAGATGTTCTGGTGGTGGAGCTACCTGACAACCTACCAGGACCTCAAGGTTCTAACTCATCTTCTCCTCTCAAATGTTCACTTCCCCAAAACCTTCAAATCCACTGTATTTGATCACTGTGCTCGCCTGCAAAACCAGGCTAAGAGGCTACATTTTATCTCTAGCTACAAAACACCCAATTCACAAGGAAGAGTATAATCATTATGTTCTACCAGTAAGTCAAAGAAATGTCAATTTAATGATGTAACAATATCTTTAGAGCACAAAAAGGCCACACTTGGCAACTACAGACAGCAACATTTACAAACAGTTATGAAAAATGCTCAGCAGGTGCTCGTGTGCTCATTTCCAAGTCTATTTATCCACACCAGGTTGTGTCTCCTGCTGCTCTACTGGAAGTGGGTTTGGCTCAGGCACGACTGAGAAGGAGGACAATAAAAGCTATTATCAGGACTCTCACCACTGCCTTTAGCTCTGGCATCTTAATTTATCTATACTTGGTGATTTCTTAAATAGTCATGTCGACACCGACTTCCCATCTAGGCACCATATTAAAGCTGTAATAGTTGGTGTTTTCCTGACCTCCATTTTCCTCTTGTTTTTACCTCCTTCTCCACCATTTCCTATTTCCATTTCAGTGAAATGCCCTTTCCATTGATGAATGACATTTAAATTTGGATTGAGGACATGACCCTGCCCCTAGGAAGGCTTTGCTGACTCCTGCAGCATAAATACAAACAAGGCTAAAGCACAGGTCAGCAAGTAGATGGTTCTGCCCAGGAGAAAAGGAGAATGCACTGAATGATTGTGCCATAATTTGTTCCACTTTTCTTTCTCCTGAGGAACTCTTGTTCTTCTAAGTAAACTCTTTATTTCTTCACCAAGTAGAGGCTGCCAGGGTGCTCTACCCTTTGGATATAAAGCAGGATAAGAGAAGGTTTATTTTAGAGGCTGAGAAAAACTTCTGGAATATCTTTCCTCTGTAATTATCTTTTAAACAACCACGATTTTGTTTCATTTGAAAGTTTACATTATTTTTACAGATGATATGAAAATTGTTGATTCCATTTGTTGATTCCATTGTTGATTTATCCATTTTCACAGTGGAAAGCAGGCAAACATGGGGGGTTTCCTAGGCTTTATTTTGCTAATTTTGACATCTGACTAAAAATGTTTCTGCAATATATGGTTTTGTTAGGAACAAAGTTTTTTTTTTTTTTTCTCTGAAATAAATGGACCAACTCTAATTAAACATTTTATATTAATGAGACACTTTTCTAGGTGTTCATCCTGCTGGCACTGTTTTGCATATCAGGCAGAGACAGCCCTGCACCTGTCTCACAGAGCAACATCAAGATCCATTATTCTTTTTGCTTTGTCACAGTACCCCAGCTCTGTAATGATGAATCAATTAATGAAACAATTCAGCTGAAAACTATGAACATTTGCCTGTTATAGTCTCTGTGCAGTTGGGCATCACTGTGCAGCAACATCTGCAGGACACTTGTCATGGTTTAACCTACAGAGAGCTGAACACCACACAGCTCCCTCCCTGCCTCGTGGGATGGGGAGAGAATTAGGGGAAAAAACTAAAATTCATGAGTTGAGATGGAGACAGTTTAATAGGATGGAAGAGAAAAGGATAACAATAATATTAATAACAAAAATAATAATCATAACAACTCAACCATCAGGGTGTTATCAACACTCTTCTCACCCCAAATCCAAATCACAGCTACTGGGAGGAAAAGTGACTCCATCCCAGCTGAAACCAGGACAACATTTTAACAAAGTAAGTTGTTATTTTTAAATTATTGCAGTAATTTATTTTTTAGTTAAAATCATGAGGAACTGAGTTGATGAGCAGGTGCTTTATTAAGCACTTACCAACCACCTGTAGCCTGGACAGGTATCAAAAAACTCACTAGAGACTTAGCAACTGCTTTTTGAAGTCACTTTAAATTAATAACAGCTTGATATTTTTTTCCCCTTTCCTTTGCTTCACTGATTTTAATCACTTGTCACCAAGTTGTGTATGTCTCACTGTTTTTTTCTGAGCAGCTGAACTCCCTGTTTCAAGCAAACTGTTTGCAGGTACTTGTTCGAGAATTTGGGGCAGCAGCTTAACCTGGTGTGCTCTGAGTGGTGGTGATGCACAGTTTCATGCCCCGGGAGCACAGGAGATAAGAAACAACTGCTTGGAAGGGATGCAGCTGCACCACGAGGAAAATTGCTTGTTATTCATAAGGATCAGTCTCAAGTGACTCCCCTGTCTGAATGAGTTTGCTGTTGTTGGGCTGTTTTTTCACAGGAGCTCTGGAGTTTGTCTGCAGTGCTGAGTGAATTGGAGTGAGCACAGCTCCAGCTCCTGGTGTGGTTCCCAGCTAACACAACCTGAGCCTGAGTGCTTTCGACTGCATTGATTGACCTGAGGTGGGTTTATGAAGCAGAGCCTCATTAAGCACAACTCCCCAGCCTCTCACACAGAGCAGAGCAGAGCAGAGCAGAGCAGACCTGGCCTGGCTCATTCCAATGCAGCTGAGCTCCTTCCCAGGACCTTTGCACAAAGTCAGAAGCAGAAGGAACAGCCTCACCTGTTCTAACGTGTGAATTAAAGTAGAATCTCCAAGCTTTATACTCCAGGTCACATAATATTTTATCATGCATTACACAGAGGGCACTGTTTTATAAACTCAAAGGTAATACTTTTAAAGAGTGGCTACAAAATTCTAATCTTTTCCCACAGCAACACAGAACACTGAGGGGGTTTATTTGTAGTAATTAAAAATATATATAGTCCAGAAAGTGCTTTTCAAGAGCTACACCAACTTTCCAAGTACAGTATTTCTTGAGAAGGATGACGTGATAAATAACATGATAAATAGCACTACTAGAACAAACATGGGACAGCACAAACATGCTTTGGAAGTGGATATTGGATTCTTGGCCCCTGGCAGCAAGAGAATGATACCTGTGAAGCAAAGGGCATAAATCTTTCAGGTAGCAACTGCCAGAGGCTCTTTGTCCTCCATGCTGCCCATCTGCCTGAGGGAGTGCAATCCCCTTTCTCAGCACAAGTTTTCAAGATATTTTTCCTGCGCCATCCATTAACTTGTAATTTTTTTTCCTCTTTTGCCTTTTGAAATGGTTGTTTCGTATCAACTCCCACTCCCCTACCATTAGTAACTCACTTTTTAAAAGTTATTATCATCATTACTTTAACCAACCTGATAATTCAGCTACAAACAACATTCTTTAGTACTCTTTTTCACGGATGTCCTGTTTCTGGAGCTTGTCCTGCTCTGTGAAGTTATGACAGTCCTGAGTCCTACACTTTTCACTGACACTACATGAGATTTGCAGCCAAGACTTGTGAATTCTGACTGTGTGAGGGAAGATGGTGCTTTGTTAAAGCAGCAGTTTCTAAAACATTATGTTTCCATAGTGACATTACTGGTGTTCTCTATTAAACCTTTTAAAGGTGTCCTTTGGCTACTTGGGTAAGCAAAGAGAGAACTGGGAGTGTGTCATGGTCACAATCTGTTCAGACTGGGGATATTCAGCTCTGCTGAATACATCAATTATGTAATTGGAGAGCTTTAATCAGAACTCCTAAAGAGGTGGCTATGTAAATGTTATGCAACGTCAAACTAATCACAGAGTCAGATATGAACTCACACCAGGGTGTCTGATCCTCCAGGGCATGCTGCCCTTCCAGTATGATTTCATCTACTAGAAAGGATCTCTGGTGTGAAAACAAGCTCCCTGGATCCCTTCCAGTCCTCCTCTGCATGTCACACTCACTGTAGAACAACTGTAATTTAGCCAAGTTTTTATAGACTTCAAATGTCTTCAGAAACCATCTTGATTTTTGGCAATGAAGGAAAAACCCTGAAATTAATTAACCATGTAGTGATTGCAGCCTTTGGAGCTGGATTTAGTGCTTGTTATTCAGTCGATATCTTAGCTGAGAGACACAAACACAAAATCCAGTTGTCTGTGCTTTGTTTGAAGTGGCAGCACAGGACTTGTCTGTGTGCAGGGATCTCCAGCAGCCTGTGATTAACTGGGAGCAGCTCCTGAGTGAACCTGGCACCCTGGCACTTTTAAAATGCACATCAGGGCAAAGTGGGAGGGTACAGAACTCCTCAACATGAGAGCAGGATGGAATGGAGTTTGTACTGTAATTAATACAGATCATTTAATTGTTAGGGCTTATCACTGAAATTTCTAAAGATAGGGACAGTAATGGCACGAATAATTAAGCTGTGCTATCTGCAATATCTCCTACCAGCAAGTATCACTTACTGTAGAATTATTTATTTAAATAAACCCCACACGAACCTCAGTGAAAGCAAGGAAATGTGCTCAAGACCTGTGGCCCTTCAGGGAAGCAGAGCTCTTTGTCCATTTCCATCGCAGACCTTGGGGAAATATTCTAAATAACCAAGTTCCTTCACAGGCATAATCAAATTCCTTTCATAGTTTTATGTAAGCAATGTCCTCTGAATGCTTCTAATGTTAGGCAAACTCTCACTAGTTAGTAACACATTTGAAGTTACTATTTAAAAAAATAGCCAGCTTCCTAATTTGACCATTTTAGAGTAACATTTAGTGGTATCTCTATTTGCTGTCCTCCCATGAATAGTTACCATATGTTGGAGTTAATAGAAACATTGCATCATCTTTTATGAGTACATCAACTCATCTTCAATTAAGTTTAGATTGTCTAATAAAGTTCTGTGACATTTTAGCCTACATTTTATTTCCCAGTAAAAGACTCCTCTGAATGTTATTGCCATAAGAATGCTGGTAATGAGGAAAGATAAACCATTCCATTTGAGGCTGGACAGATGAATATGTCAGCAGAAAACACAGCAGGTGATAGATGAATACACGGTGAGTGAGGCAGCTGAGGTGAGGAACTCTCAGAATGAGAGTTCAGCCAAACTGCATGATCCAAGGAGCTCCAGAATTGTTTAACAATAAAGGAGAGGATTCCATGGAGTTGGCACTTTTAGCTTTGTGCTGCTTCTAATCCCTGGAGAAGTGCTTACTCATATGAGAGACAAAGACAATGAAGGACAAAAACTTGGCTGAAGAAAGACCTAAATCCTCCTGGTCATTTGGTAACTGTTCTTTCCACACCTTTAGTTGCAGGAAATGGCTGTCTAAGGCACTTAGAGCTTGAGCTGAATTCCCACAGACTTGGAAGTTTGTTGTTGCCCTTTACCTCATTTCTTGGAAAGTCCCACCACAATCTACCAGATCCAACCCACCCTGAACTGAAGGTCTGCTGAAGACTAAAACTTTTTTGGATTCCCATTCAACACAGTAAAAAGTGTGTGTATTGTGTTTCCTTCCCCCAAACAGAGCACTTCATGGGAAGGGATAAATTCAGTGCTCCAGTCAATCCTTGGCCTTGTTGAAAGCATTACCAAAATTGCTAATTAATGCTTGTGCAAACAAAATTGTATTTCTGGATATGGATATCTAACGTGGCAAGGCTCCAAATTTCCCTGAGGATATTTTGACTGAAAGCACAGAGTGCTCTAACAGACCATTCCTCAGCACTCTTCAATTTCCAATTAAAAAATTCTCCCTCTTTGCTGTAAAATTTACATTAGTCTACCTTTTCCTGAATGTCATGCATTATTTATTTAATTTAAAACCCTTGTCTTCAAAAAGAAAAGGATAAGAGATGAGGCAACCAGAGTTCTGGAAAGGTTGATAGACAAGGATGGATTGCAGCCAAAACCTAATTGAAGAAAAAGTGTCAATTCTCCATTTAAAACTGAAAGCAACTTTCCAGCTGAGGATTCATCTTCAAACACAAGCCTGGTTCTTTAATGAAAAAGAGAGCAAAACACACTTTAAAGAACTGTCCTGAGAGACTTTCAAACACTTTGAATTTGTCACACAGCCTAGGTTAACAAATGTTATGGATGAACCTTTTGTTATAAGACAGGACACGTGCAAAATCCTCCATGATTTGGGGTTTTTGAAAATCTCTGAGACTGTTTATGAAGCAATTTCATATATAAAAGATCCTCCTGGCCCTCACCCAGTGGCATTTGTATTTTTACCCTAGACACCAAAATCTAGCTTGGAGGGAAGGAAAGAAAGGACAACTCATTACAAACACTATAGGATCAGCTTTACTGTGGCACATTCATTTAGAGCTCAATTAAAATGAAAAGAAATCATGCTGGAATTCTGCATTAAAAAAAAAAGGAAAAAACAGATATGTCACCTTCCTTTTCCATCTACATAAAAACACTACTCCATGGAGAAGAGTAAGGCACCTCCAGACTTATCAGAGTAAGAGCAGGTAGAGGAAACAAAACAACAGCACAATGAATTTGATCCTTAATGCTTTTTTGAGAAAGTTTTCCTACCACATAATCTCTGATCATTTTCCTCTTGAGATACTTTTCCACTTGACTTAAACTTCAAAAAGATGGAAAGAAGTTGCTGTAATTAAACTTCCCCAATCCTCTCTCTCTGCTTTTCCATAATATGGAACAAAGAAAACTTCACTGCACCCTGCTCATGGATGCCTTCATGTGCCTTCAAAAATGAAATCACACCCAAAAATTTGGAGGAAAGTAACATTCCCAAATAGTCTTTAAATGGGAAGGGAATGTAATTTTAAAATAGCTCTTACTTGACTGAAATGATGTGTTGTTATGTACCCTTCTAGGTAATTTAGTGTATTTACTTTAATAAAGCATAATAGGTGTTTGAATCAGATATGCAATTTAATAATATTTGTTAACAGAAATGTTTACAAGGCGTAGCCATTTGGAGGGAAGATATATTAGCCCTAAAATTAATAGACTGTCCCTTCTCTTTGCTTTATTCAATACAAGATGACAAAGAGAGTCTTCCTTTAGTTCTTAATCTGAAATACTCTGTTATTCAACTTGGAATAATGTATCCAAATGATTTTTTACACAACAAAGAGCTGCATGAGCCCAGCACTAATATTTAAAAGTGATGGATTTAAACAACCCGTCCATATTTCATCCTCTTGCAATATTTATTCAGCAGAAAAGAGATGCGGGGTGGGAAATGAACTTTACAAAGTAATTACTTTGGATCTTGACAAAATCTATTCACAGGCCTTCAGGTAAACATCAGCTTGATGGGTGCACTGTGGTTTGCCACAGTCACGTGTCCTGCTTCATGGAAATGGGATGTAACTTAAACCCAACAGATAGTCCAGGGAGGAACAGAAAATATTTAGAAAAAATGTAACCAGATGAGAAATGTAGGAATTAAAAAGACAACTGATGGTAGGACTGGGTTCCACACCACAGCAGTTACCACAGCCAACATATGCCTGTATTTAGCTCCATTATTTCAAAAGGATTGTTTATAGGATTGTATATAAGCAATATTTTGTATATTCAAATATTTTGAAAGACAGCTTGGAGAAATCCTCTGGAATGACAGATACCATATTTTTATAGACAATCAGGAAACAATACCACTATTAGTATCTCCCAAACCCCTTCACAAAACAAACAAAAAAAATTTGCAGTTGATATTCAGAGTGTGATCATCTCTACTTGGGAGTGACTTGTGGGAGTTCAGACCTTGCTGTGAAGTCCCACCCCCAGTGCCATCACAACTAAAGATTTGTTAATGCCTCTATTAGAAAAAACATTTTCTTGGAGGTGATGAGGCACCAAATCCACCCCCCAAACCTCCCGGGACACAGCACTGGACATTTGTGGTTCTGCTGGACTTTACCAAATAGTCCCACAAGCCATGGGAAGGTGGCTGCATTCTGCATTTCCTGATATAAAAGTCTGGAGAGCACATTTGGATCACCCAGAATGAAAGTCATTCTGTAAATGTGATTATAAATGGATGCTGCTGAATTTGAATAAAATTTACAGGGAACAACAACAGACTTTACATCTCTTTCATGCATGTAAAGAAAACTGAGCATAATGGAACATTCTAAGGGGAATAATCAGTGTCAAACAGCACCATAAGAAACTGAAAGCTCCATATTACACTAAGCAACTCTGGAGAAGATGGTAGGAAATGTTTTATATTCATATTTTCCTTATTATACTTTAAGCACACAGAAAAGTAAATTGTTTTACAGCAGTACACTTAATGTGGAAGTTGTTTTACTACTTGACTGATTTAATCTTCTCATTTCTTCACAGATAAGCAGCAATAAAGAAAAAATGGTCAATAAAACATTACTTTTTAAATTTTTTGCATATTGCTCCTACTCTAGGTTTCATTCCTAAATAAAAATCTTATTTAATGATCTCTGTTATTGGTTGTTATGTGAGGAAACAGAGCTGAGAATTTGAGAATGAAGAGTCTTCCAGATGGAGCTTGCACATTAACATTTAATATTTATGACATGGAAAGGCCACCATGAAAAACTTTATACCAGCTGAACGAAAAGTAAATTTAGAAATTAGGACTGGCTGATGCTCAGTTCCTGCTGTGGATGTTACAGTCTAGGAAGTGATAAGTAAAATTTGGCTTTCAAGGAAACTAAAAAAGAATCCCACGTGGGGTAAAAATTTTGGTGAAAATACTGTTTTACAATCTGTGCTGTGCTGGGGTAGGGACATTTTAGGGAGCTCCAACATTATCACAGGAGTTGCTGTGTGAGTGTAGAAAAACCACCCATGTCCAAGGAGTCTGAACATAATCAAAGGCTGGGTTTGCCTTTGACTCTCCCTTCCCTCCACTCTCTCTTGATATTTTCTTTTCTTGGGCTACCACGTGAATGTTGTAACATTTACTTTGAGCTGGTTGGGAAAAAAAGAATGACAGCTTACAAACTTGGACTCTGGTCTAAATCTCTAGCTCCTGTTTCCATTCTCAGCTACATCTTTCCCTCCAGTTTATTTGTATTTCAATGTTACGTTTAGTTCTAGTTTTGTTCAAGTGAAATCTTGCAAGAGATGAAAAAGTGATTGTTTTATAGATAACTTCCAGGAAGTCCTTTTGTTTGTGTAAGAGAACTGGAATAAGCCAAATAAGAGCAAAGATTTGTCTCAGTCTCACTTAAATGCTGTAGTTTTCCTCATTTTCTTGTTTCTCTGTATGAAAGAGGAAGATGAGAATGAGTGGGGAATGAGGAAGAGCAGGATGAGGGGAAACAGCAGCATTTTGCTGAGGAGAATCTTTAAGTCTTGCACATTGTTATTTAAAAGCAACAAAGTCCAATATTCATGGAAGTGATCACTGTGACAGTGCTTGGCCACAGGAAGATTCCCCTCTAACACAGCCCTCGGGAAAGGCTTATCTACTGTTTAAAACACCAGCTTGCAGATGACCCTAAAAAGAATTACAGTGTTGATGTATCTGGAACGAGGCTGTTGCTGATCTGCTTTTTTGATCTTACAGCTTGAGAATTCTTCCCTGTCTGCCAAAACCAGTATCAGTAAGACTTTGTCAGCTTCTCTGCATGTAACCCAGAGAAATGCAGTTCTGCACATGGAACTCCTCAGCTCTGTGCTGGCTTCCCCCCAGGAACAGGAGAGGGGCAGAGCCTGCAAAGCCCCCAAGGTGAGGGGAAGAGGCAACGTCACAGCATGGAAGGAGCCTGGTGGTGCTGGAGGGAACATTCTGTGGCAGTGCTCTGTGGGAACTGGACTGGCTGGGATGGACAGTGAGCTGGCCTTGGCCAGCAATGAGGTCAGCATCAATCTGAGGCCATGGGAAATGGGATGTCAGGAAAGGAAACATCTAGTTAGGTTATGGGGAGAAGAATGGAATCATGGGAAAGGTCATGCAAATACATTCATGCCAAATAAGGTTATGTTTCGTGTTCTTGTTCATGATTGGTTAACACCGTTTTACATATAAGGCAATGCTCTGAGTTCTTGTTGTTCATTGGTTCCCTACCCTCAGATCACACTGTAAATATTGTTATTTTTGCCCCATTGTTCTGTCTATTGAGGTTGACCCGTATTGCATTCGGCTTTTGTTCTTTTGTTGGCTCCAGCTACTTATTTGTGGGAAATATGAAAGGTAAGAAGGCTTTCAGAAAGCTGTGAAAGCAGACCCCAGAAACAGAAAGAGCAGAAGAATTTAGAATTAGCAGTTGATGTTGCAATTGGTGCTGCAATAAAGGCTCAAGGAACGTCTCACAGTGACCCTGTCCCGTTTGTGCACAAACCTCCAAAACAGTTATTAAAGTTCTTTTGGGGGCCACTCTATCATTCCCATCCCTATTTCATTTTGCTACTCCTGGCTGGTCCAGTTCTGAGGTGGTAAAGCTGATGTGACTGCGCTCCCCAGCAAGCTGAAAGTTGTGTGTGTGTGATCAAGGGCAGAGGAGCACACAGATAACAAACACAAACCATGACAGGAATCACCCAGGAATCATCCAGGCACACAGGGGGATGTGCCCCAGCAGGTTTGGGAACAAGAGTGGGGATCCTCTCTGGATCTAGAGGGAGGAGTGCCTGGAAGTTATCAGGACTGTAAGAGTCAGTAGTGGGAGGTAAGGAGGCGGGGCTGTACTGTAAAATCCCCTAATAGGCTTGATATTAATCTATAACTCCCTAGCCATGCAAATATTATTAGGTAAACACTGCAAGGCAAGTGAGCAGCAAGTCATTCTCAGCTCTCAGTTTTATGACTCAGATCAAACCAGGCCAGCGTGATAATCTGCCTTTCTCTGTTTGCTGGCTCAGAAATGTTCATTTTTTCAGGTAATGTTCTCTCAAACCTGGTATTAAAAAGAAAGGACAGAGATGTTTTGCCTTTCAGCTAGTTTCAGAACTCCTCAAACAAGAAGGTAGAGTTTTCCCTACAGAGTCACTTTTTCAGAAGATCAGCACTTTGAAGGATAAAGAGCTGGGGACAGAAGAGCCTTGCAGGTAGGAGCTGCCACATGTCTCTGATCAATCAGAGCCCCAAACCAGTGCCACTTTAACCTCCCTCTGGTCACCTCTCTGTCTCTGCTTTGTTCCAGTACCATCAAAATGAAATTATGGCCATGAGGACATGCAATCCTCTGACAGAGGTGATTGTGGTTATTACCATTTTCACAATCTACAGCGAAGGCCATGAATTTCTGATCACCTGGTTAAAAGAAACTGTCTAGAACCAAATGTTATATCATGAAGCTATTGTAGTAAATAAAGATATCCCATTAATGCCATCATTTTTGCTATTTAGACACCCCTAGAAAACAGCTTGTCGTTGTAATGGGCTACCTTGAGTACTCAATAGAGGAGTTTTCAGAAATCAATCACATCTGGACCTAATTGATATTCTTGTCATAGTTTGTACCTGAAATAATGAACTGAACAAATCTATTCAGAATTGGCTTCAAAATTATACAGCAAATTAATCAATAACTTGATTGCAGTCCTCTTCTCCACAGCAATGTTGCAGTGACATTTTCAGGTTATAATCAGTGACATTAGCTCTGAGTACACAAAAAACATCACCTTTGGCAATGACAATTCTTTAGTGGCTGGAGTGTTAAGGCCCAGGATCAGCTCAGGTCCAGGATCAATACAGCAGCAAGCATTAGTCAGTTAATAGTGAGAACAAACTGCTACAACAAACATCAAAAAAATGAAGCAGCCTCTTTTGAAGGTGATTCATGCTTTTCAAATGATAAAAAATAATAGCGAAATACAGAAGAAAAGAGTGAAATATTAAGCTGCTCCTCTGTGCAGCTCAGTCTAAGTCTATCTGTAGTCTCACAGGTCACCTGCTCCCATTTTCCTGCCTACACTCACATTTCTCATCATTCCAGAATCCTCTTGACATGGTCCTTATCCCCCTCTTGTCCACTTTTCACTGTCCTGCCCCATGCTCAGCTCTGGAGGCAGAGACTAAAGCACTGAAAATCTGCACTCAAGTAGTCTTGAACAAAGATTCACAAGTGGAAATAAAACTTTTTTTTCCAGTATCCCATGTTAACAAAAAAAAAAGTTTTATTTAGGCTCAATTCAAGCAGAATTTATTTTTCCCTCAGCTTGGCAGCTGAACCATAAAAAAAAAAAAAAAAATCAATTATTCAGAGAGCCCTAAGAGCCTTACTGAAGCCACCAGGGACCAGTGCTCCACTAACGATTTTTTTTGTGAGTTATTTTGGTTTAATAGTAAAAAGGCTGCATCTGAGCTGAGCCAAGAGCCTTTTGTAATGTTTGTGTGTCAGCATTACACGGCCTTTATTTTCTCTTCTCTAAAGCTGGATTGTTTGAAGCCTAATACTGTGATCATTTATTTACACATAGCCCAGGAGGAAGCAGTTGGGCTTGGTTAATATTCACCACAGATTTCTGCAGTGATTGTCCCTGGCTGGCAGCTTCCACATCAGATACATGCTCTGAGCTTAGTGTGCACAAAAGGATGTTGTGCCCACCATGACGTTATAATTTTGTAATGGATTAATTTTCATTTTAATCTACTCATGGATGATCTGTTGGTGGAGAATACAACTGTCAGGCCCTTCTGGGATTTTCCAGAGCTGTCACAAGAGCACTCTACCAGTACCAGACCACTGTTCTCATGCAAACCATGGGAGCAGAAGAATGAATATTGGAGGAGGAATAATGCACATGTACCTTCCAATGGGAAAAAAAGGGGCTTTCTAAGAAAAAGAATAATTCGTAGATAAAAAGCTTTAATGAAACACTCATAAAAGATATATGACCAATACTTAATCCTATGTAAGGTTTACAATACTTTTCCCTCTTCAACCTTTCCAACCACAACTTCAGCAGGTTCTCTTTACAAAACTGGCCTTTTGAATTTCTCCCTCCATGACTGTGCAGGCATATTTGGAGTGGCCAGTGTATTTGGAGAGAGATCCCAGTCAAAAATTACAGAATTTCTTCCTCTGTAGCAGGGACTCCAAGAAAGCAGCTGTGATAATTACATTCATTAAGATAGGAAAGTAAATTTAAATCAGCTTCATGCACTGATCTATTCCTTTACATTACGTCTATAAACCCCAGAAAACAAGGGTTTGAGCAGAAAGTTAAGCATCTGTACCTGATAAAATGGTTTTAAATGCTTATGCTGTAGGTTAGTGCCTCAATGCAGATTTTATTGCAGTGCCTTTGGTAAGAGATGCTACCTTAGCTTGGATCTTTTATCCAGGTTACTCATGGTATTTCCAAATACAAAACCTGTCCTAGCTGATGCTTGCTAAATGCAAATTACAGGCAAGCTGTTAGAACAGAGCCTTGAGGCACGTGTCAGGTTGCTGAGGGGTGTGCATGTTCCCTTTGTTTGAAAGAAGGGAGTAATTATGTAGAGGGATTTATTCCATTTAGATACTACAGCTAATACAGCATTAACTGATCTTTTATCAGCTGTTCCAGGAGTGCACCTCACTGGTGGAAACAATGCAAATTTTAATCCCAAATCTGGAGTACTAAGTAAATCCTCTGAAGAAGATTGTGAACTCTCTTTTCTCCTGGTGCAGCTCAGCAGCCTCCTGCAAACCAGGGCTCAGGGAATTGCTCTGAATAACCTCCTGCCATTGAGACCATAGAGAGAATGGAACATTTTACATTTTAAAAAAAAACCCAAAACCAAACAAGTTTGTTGTCTGCAGGAAGAAATTGGAATTAATTAACTATTACTGTGAAACAGAACTCTGTAGTTTTTTGTTACTTTCATCTTGTGTCTGCAAGCACACTGGTCACGGCCTGGCCCATATGAGCTGTGTATATTTACTTTACATAATTATGTTATTTCTTGGGAAATTAAAACCTTCCCAAACCATGAGATTTATGGTTTGACTCAGGGGTGAGTCAACTCCTTGCTAGACTTTACCAAATAATGTGTTTTCTAGAACAGCAATTCTGGATAAATCCAATACACACAGTGTTACTGTGGAGGACTGAGATCATAAACCAGAAATCAAACATTGGGACCATATCTGAAAATCTGTCAGGGCTTTTGTAAAATGCAGGGGTCTGAGATAGAGATTCAGGTTGTTATGGATGGCCCTCTCTTGAGTAATCTTTTGCTAGTTCTGCTGCAAATCATCACTCAGTTTGTTTAACCTTTTAAATTCCATTTTAATTTCGCTAAAAATGCTGTTTTCCCCACTTTAATGGCCAAGCCATGTCATCCCCTTTCTCTTCCTTCTGCTCATCCCAAACTATTATTTTGACATATATCTGTTGAGGATCTGGTTCATTATCTCCTGAAGAACATCTTTTTCTCAAATGTCAAAACAAAAGTATGCTCAGCTGTTCTGCAGAAATTTGCAAACTAATGGACCTTTCACTCTAGAAATAAAGGACTTTAATTGAGTATTCTAATGTGTTTGGGAGGATGTGGAAGATGGATGAATGAAAGTGATACGTTTTCTACCAACAAAGACTAATGTTGCGAGAATGTAGGGGGAAGTGCATAATTAGTTTCTATTTTCATCAGAGCAGATACTCAGCTTCCAGAAGGTCTGAGCTAAAACAATTTGGATATGTAACCTTTTCAAAAGAAACTTTTAATGCTCATCTGCTGCAAAAATATACTGAAAGTCGGTTTTCACAACTAATATTAAAAGCACAACAAGTTGGATATTTTTGTTAAATTTTATCTAAAATATTTCTATTTTCTTCTAAAAGTAAATGATTTTAAATTATATTTAAGTGCATTCTCATGCTAATGGTTTTCAGGAACAACATCTCTCCAATTTCCTGCTCTGATAAGTCTTTGCCACGGGATCTCCTGCCCATGAAATGAATCCTGTTGCTACCAGTGGGTTTGATGTATCACAGCAACAACCACTAACGTGCAAAATTCAAACAGAAGAAAGACACCTGACAAGGACTCGAGTGATGTTCTTGAAGACCTTGCAAGCAGTTCCTCAACTGCTTAGGTTTAAAAAAAAAAAAATTTCAAACCCAATTTCTGCTCCTACTTTCATAGGAATCTTACAGCTAAATTCTAAGGCAAACATCACTCTCTCTGTATACAAAAATTTGAACATCAGGGATTTTACCTCAGTGCAGGATAGGGGTGTGAGAAAAGAGTTTTCCCATAGTTGGAGTGCAGGCTGCATGTGGGATCCCATACAACAAATATCAAATGATCAAATTAATTTGGGGAAATAGAGAGCAGATAGTTCATTAAATTTTCCATGGTCCTTTTTACTGTTCTAAAAACTATGCCCAATCTCTATGAGGTTAGAACATTTTCTGAGTGTTAAAACCTTAATCTGTATTTTTCCCTTATTTTTTGCCTATCTTTATACTTCATTCTGAAATGAATTTGAGCACAGGAGTTCTGATGTACAGCCAAAGGAAAGTGTTTTAATTTTACTTCTCATCTAAGAGTCAAGAAATATTTTCTTTAAAATTGAAATGTGATTTCTGCCACGTTTCCTAAAAATACCCCCAATTATTTGAACCCACCAGCACTCCAGTGACTTAACTTAACTGGTGGTAAGAAACTGAAATAGGCAGAAATGGGAAACTTGTGTCCTGTAGTGCAAAATTCTAATGATTAAACCCTATACCAAACCATTTGGGGTTTTATTTATTTGTTTATTTATTTGGGAGGTTTTATATTCCTGACAATTCTGCAGTAATTCTGAATCCATCCAGCCATGGGATGGGAGAAAAGAAGGGGATTTGTGACTGATGCCCTCCAGTAAGACAACAAACAGAGAGAAACTCAGGCTTTTCCCCAAAATCTTGCAGCCATGCCCTTTGCCATAAATGCTTCTGTGAGTGACTCACAGCAGTGCAGCAATAACCAGGGAGGCCACAGCCCAGTGCTGCAAAATCCAGGGAAATGTAATGAGAGACCCTTCTCACCAGTGCACCATCTGTTCTTTCCCTGCAAGGAGATCGAATTGTTTTGTTATTTACGTTTTTTTTTTTTTTTAAATAAATCAGTAAAGATCCAAATTATGGTGATTTGGGTTTATTAAGAGCTGATGTATCATCAGGGGGATTTTGAACAGAACTACAATGCAGATGCTCCAAATGTACTTTAGAAAAAGACAGCCTTATATGGGTCAGGGCTGCTCTGCATGGAGTAGAAAGAGTCATTAATAGATTTGGCTGGTTTTTCACTGCAGTGTGCTGGTTAAATAAACCTACTCATGCTTCATTCCCTTTTGGTTTGGCAGGATTTCTTTCCCAATCATATAAATGCTTCCAGTTGATCTACCACTGGTCCATACTGTCAAGTGGCCAGAAGTATAACATGGGTATACTGGGACTCCAGTATACTTGGACTGTTTTATCTCATTTTTACCATCTGTAAGAGCCTAAGTCCTGGAAATACCCTGAATGCTAATGGAAAGAGCTGCAGCTCTATCCCTTGGTTTAGGAATACTGCATTTCTCCCTCATCCCAAAGCAAAGTTTAATTTCTCAATTTACTGTCATTTTGATAAAGTAAAAGTTTGGTGTTGAAATCACATCTCAGGAAAGTGGTGGCAAATTGAAAGTGAATACAATTTGTTCGTTAACACCTCATGCTTCCAAATAATTTATCATACAAACATTTCCTGGAAAACAAAAGCCACTTATGTGCAGGCAACTTATAAAATGTTACTTGTTCATCTAATAAACTACCCTGGGGCCAACAACTACATTAGCATTGCACAAACTTTCTAACTTATTCATCATCACTATTTATTATTAAAACTTTATCTGTTTCAAGTTAGTGAATAGCTGCCTTGGGATACACTGCTCAGAGCACAGGCAACCGAATAAAGTTTACACAATTTGCATAATATTGTACAACGGATATTAGCTTAGAACAATATGAATCCCCTGGATCATTTGCACAGCCCCTTTGGTGTTTAATGTTGGTAAATATTTAAATAACAGCAAGCCTATATAATTATGAAGATTCCTCTTCCTAATCCGCACAGATTGTACGAAACGTCGTAAATCATGTCTGCTACACAGCCATGGCCAGACTGAGCATAAAGAGATGATTTAGAGATTCTTAATGCCTTTTCTGGGAATTCTGTGGCCCATCATTCAGGAAAAGCTGGCTGCCAGGCAGGAGGAACACGTGTGAGCACTGCCCAGTGTGGACACTGGGCGTGACAAAGGATAGATGCTTTGAAAGCTGACATAGATTTCATTGCTCTGTTGTGGTTTTGTTTTTACTGCAAATCAGCTGTAGATCAGGTGCCTGAGAGGTTTACACTCCCTCTCTGTTATTTTGTGCTGATATACAAAGTGCTGGATAAAACAGAGTAGGATGAATTTTTTTCCACAGGACTGGTAACACTCCTGAAGGAGATGTCATCTCACAGTGTAGATTAAATTGTTTAATGCTGGTAAACTACTCCCAGCTTGTGGATGCACATTTAAGGGCCTGATCCCCAAAACTGCAGGACACCTTGGGATTTATGATGTACTGTGGAACAGCAGAACTCCTTAAGATCTTAAGAACTTTCCTGAGACTCTGATTATGAAGCTCATGGCCTTCATAAATCATTTGCATCCACATTCATTTTTTTTAAACATTTGTTTCTGTGGGGTTTTTTTCAGTTAAAGATCAGTTCCAACCACTACTGAGCAAAGGCAACTTCTACTAATGTCAAAGCTGGAACATGTTCTATGTTATGTAAAATTCTTAATATCTGCAAGAATCAAGTTCAGTTTCAAGGTCTAAAAGTGTAGCCTGGTGGGTGATGTCCTGGATGAAGACACATGAGACCTGAGATCTATTTCTGACTCTGACACCAATCCACCACCCATCAATCAAATGTTATTTACATTCCCTGTCTGTAGAATGACATTTAAAATCATGGTTTAAACTCTTCAGTGCAGTAAGGTCAGGGATCTTTTTGGGTCTACAAGTATTGAATGCCCCCCTATTATTGCCACAAACAAAATTACAATCAAGCCAAGATGAAGCCAAATCAATTGTAAACTTATCAGTGCTTCTAAATTTATCTAGACCAACTGATAAGTAATTTCCAATCCATCTCAGAAAGTAGCCCAATACCTCCCTTACAATTTCATGACTGGTGCAAGATACAGAGAACTATTTTTAGTTCCTCTTTTCCACGTCACTCAGTGGTCCATCCCAGTCTTTAAGCAGTTCAGTAGAGAAGCACAGTTAATCCACTCTTTCCATCATGCTGCCCAGGAAAGTGAAAATTAAATAAAGGGACCAAGAGATATTTTGATAACTCACACATATTTTTCACCTGTTCCCCTTAGGACACACACGGGGATTTAAATAGATATTATTTTTGATGTTTTTTAAAGAGACTAAAATGGATATCTGTGGAGTTAATAAAATATCTCATCCCTGAAGAGTGATTACATTTCTTTCACTCATGAGAAAGTCCTTCATAATTCATTTATACCTGAGGGTCTTTTGAGCTATGGGTCCTTCACACTTTTGAAAGACACGTAATACCCTTCATGGATGACGTCCCTTATGTGTATTGAAATTGTAAATTTAAAGGGTAGAAGTTTTGAAGGCATATTCCACATGTAAAATATAAATGCAAGAACATAATGTTTCCCTCTCCTTTCTGAAGGGCCTGTAAGACCTTAGGAGAACTTGACAACATGAAATATTGTAGTGAAATTCAATGTAGGATGTGCTGCATGCGAGACAAGGAGTAAGAAATTGAGTTTTGCATTCATCTATGTCAGCAGAATGCACTGGTATAGCTTTATTTGCAATGCTTTAGATAGATTTCTTTTATACTTTCAAATTACTAACAGAATATGAGTATTTCACCTGAAAGTATCAGCATTATGTCAGCAGAACATCCTGATGTCAAAGAAATATTTTATACACTAAAAAACTATAAATTCCTGTGTAGAAGAGACTGACTGGACACAGCAGGGTGATAAGCACTACATAGATTTGCAAATATTATACTGTAAATATCACGCAGGGATAAGAGATTTGAACAGAGTTCACCAAGTTTCCTCTGTGTTCTACTTAACATTTATAGCTAATTTTTAATTAACTGTCACATGACACTATTTAGGTGCTTAAATTGGTACACTGTCCTTCAAACCAGTTCCTGGAAGCCCTGGAGAAGAGGGAGATAATGAAAATACAGATTTTAAAAGGATCATCCACAGATGCTCTACAAATATGTCACAGTCATCGACAGCTTCTCCTGAGATTCAAGATTACGTGGATGACCCAAGTATTTAAAAATCATTGTTCATTCCTCCAGTCATTGCAACAGAGCCAGAAAGGACCTGCACCATCCTGTCCCCTGTAAAACCTGTGTCCCCAGGGAAGGCAAGGGAGCTCATTGTGCTGTGGTGTCACACAGAATCCCACCAGGACAGAGCTGGCAGCTCGGGGGCTCCAGGTGTGTGCAGAGCTCACAGCCTGAACCCCTCAGCACAGCACCCCTCACTTCATCTGATGCCTTAAGTTTTGGCTTTCATGTTTTTCAGATTCTGTGCTGCCCGGGGGTGCAGTTCTGAGCCTCACATTCAGTGTCAGTCAGCTCTCTGCACAGAGCAGGGTGACAAAATAAATCCTTCTCCTGCTGAAGGCCAAGGACAACTTTCAGGCCCAAAAGCACAAACAAGGGTGGCTAAAGGGAGAAACAAGAAGGATGAGACCTCACGACCTGTAATGGGGCAACTAAACCTCAATATGCAAAAGGACCAAAACTTAAAAAAATATAAGATCTTGTGACTGGTCAGCCAATTTGTGACCATTCTTAGTCCATCTTGGGCATAGCCCTGGTCAGGATCTTGTCCTGCCCAAGGTGTATCCTAAGGCTTTTCAATAAATATCTACTTTATTCTCTAGCTCTGTCCAGTCTCTGTTGCAGGTCAGCCTTCCCAAGGCATCACATCAGCTCCCCACCTGCAATCTCAGGTGGCTCCACCACCCCGAGCAGCTCCTCCGGTGCCCGCTGACAGCACAAGCAGAATTCTCAAGGCAATTAAGCACAAATATATTTGGAGAGCTGTCCAAACAGCATTTCGCCATCAATAACATGGACAAATGTTTCCTTCAGCTACAACTTGACTGCTCCTGCCTCTGCATGCACCACTAATCATCGTGATGCATATGAAAACACGGCACGTAACCAAGTGACAAACGGGCACTTTTGGTTTGGAGTAAAAGATGAAGGAAAAAACGGGGACAGATGTTGTGCAGAAACATTTTAAATAAATGGACAGGGTGTCACAGTGGAAGCAGAGCTGTCAGCTTGCAAGGATGTGAAATTACAGACAGAGATCAACCACAAGGCTTCCAAAGACACACATCGGTCAGCACGAGGCTGTAAGCAAAGTCATGGCAGAGGGGTGAAGTCTGGAAGGAGCTCCAGCTCAGAAATAAAACAATTAGAAGAACAATTAGCTCATCCATTTTGTGGACGAGTCTTGTCAGCACATAGCCTGAGTAACACTAAAATGGTAGCTAGGAGTGATTCTAATATATTAACACAGCATAGAATAATTCTGTTTTATTGAGCTCATTATGGCACATCTGTATTCCCAACACTTTAATCTGTTCCTGGCAGAAGATATTAATGCAATCCTTCAGGCAGAGGAAATCAGCATTGTCCTTTTCTGATGCCTGAAGTCCTCCAAGTTCTCCATATACACAGTAAACTCCTGGACCTGTATCAAGGTCTGGCTGAAGGCACAAGACAGGATTTGTCTGGGTAGTTCAACTGTCACACAGAGCTGATGTGGTCATCACTCACCACACCAGAGGCCAGGACTCCCTATAACAAAATAACACTGAATTATCTTTCCCTACCTCCTTAAGAAGACCCAAGATTAAAGACTTTTTCTGCCTTTTCTTTCATTTATGGTGTTTTTAAACAAGGGATGAGTTAATGAGGGGCTTCAGCTCTCTGATCCAACAATCTGGTATTGGTAGTGACCAGGAATAAAATGTATTCCCTTTGGATTGTATGGGGGGGAAAAAATAAAGAAAAAAGATAAGAGAAGGGAGTGTGACCCCAAGGCTCAATATGAAAGGGCAAATGAAGATGGAAGTAGTCCTTGGCTCAACTGGTGGGAGAAAACACAAAATCTTTTCACTGAAGAGAGTGTTGATAGAAGGAGGGAGGAGAAATAGAAACTTTTGAAGATACAACAATATGCTGCAGTTTTTTAAAGGAAAAGGGCAGGAAAAGTTCAGGTGAAGCATAAACAATTCCTTCTCTTCCTATTTCCAAGGAAAAGCTACAAGAATATTCCACAATCCTTGTTTAACTGAGAAATAATTATGATGGCCTGATGAGCTGAAATGACCAAGATATTTTCTTTATAAAACCAGGAAGTGTTTGAAATGAAGGCAGATAAACTGTGGTAGTATTTGCTTTCAAATAGGAAGGCTTTTGGCCCTCAAATTTTCCAAGTATTATATAACAAACGTATTCAATTTGTAAAAAATATTTACTCCTCAAAAAAATTAACAGAATTTTCTGTAAAGAGCAGAGGCAGCAAATGTTGCTTTGGCATGATTTGAAAGGGAAATGGGAGTGATCCAGAAGCACATTTTGTATATGTTAAAACTATAGCAGATGTCTCATGCAACATTTACAGTTCATTGTTTCTTAAGACATTTTGCAGCATAAAAGAAGCTATGAAATAGTTCTTTGGTCTCACCCTTTGATTCTCCCTCTATTGCCTCACTCTACACTCTCTCTATGGGGTCTCTGAGACAACACTCCTCTCATTAATCTTTCTCTCCTGACCTTTCTGGAAATAAAAACAACAAGATGAGGCACAGTAAGGAATACATACTGTTCTTGGATGTGGATTAGAGCAGGGGGTGAAAGAGGAATTCCAGGCTTTCGTTGGGCACACTGTCTGCAAAGCTGCCAGGAGCAACTTCTTCACCCACAGAGTCAAGTAGGAAATGATCTTACTCAAAAAGAATTCCCTCAAAGTTGGTTTCTTCCCAAAAACATTAAATGAGAGGTTATTTGGATCATCATCTACATGCTCTGTAGAAAGCATCTCCCAGGTACAAATTCTTTTTTTTTTTTGCATGCATTTGCATTTTCAAGTAAATAAACCTTTTGAATTGAGCAGAAATCCACACCATTCCTAAATAAAGAACATGGCAGGGCATTTCGAGACTATACTTGAGGACATACATAGATAATTAATGTCCAAAATTTCCCAAATCTGTGCCAGAAGTCCTGAAATATAGTGCACACCATAGAAAACTGAAAATCCAAACTGAACCAAGTCAGTGCAGATATTTCCATTCACTGAATTCAAGTAAATTTTATGGGTTATTTTTTCTTTAAAAAATTTTGTTTCATGTGTCAAGTCCCAGATTATACTTACAAACATCAATTTAATAAAAATTATCATCACATAACTCTGTATTTTGTTGTTCTTGTTTTTTAAGATTTTAAAAATAACATTTGGCTAATAGTAAAAAATTTAAAACCACACTATAATAAAGTGAACTGATAAAATTTCTCACAGNCATTCTGGGAGCAATACCAACTGAGCACACGAAGGATGAGACACCCAGGAACACCAGGAGCTGCAGCTTCCCACCTTGGTGGTGTCATTTAGTGCCTGACAGAAGAAGATGTAAAGCCATGCAGAAGTAAGACTTTGAACTTCAGCTCTTAAAACCCCTAAATCCCAAACTTAACAGAGTGTGTTCCTGTTCTGTCAGCTTCCCCAAAGAGGGAAATTCTCCTCTGGGAACGAGGCACCTCCTCAGGTGGTTGCAAAGCAAAGTCCTTGCCCTGAGTAAGGTGGTGCCAAGGCATTCCCAGGAAGTTCCCTGCTCATTCCCAGATTTCCTTCACGGGCTCAGTGCTGACTAAGACAACGAGAGATGCCAGAGATGGATAGTAACAATAGTGGGGAGAGTCCCCAAATCCAAACTCCCTCAGAAACAGGAAGGCTCAAACCCAGCCCTCTGCCTCGTGGCTTGCAGGAATAGAAGTGGCACAGCAAACAGAGCAGATCCTGGGAAATCTAGCCTTTGTTTGCTTGTTGAGAAGGCAACATCTGACCTTGTCCCTTGCCTGGAAGTTACCTTGACAGAGCTGGGTTCGTTTGCCAAGAGGAAAGGATGAATTGTGGGCATGAATTGGTCAGCACAACTGCCTCATCTCAGCCAAGCTGTCTGAACGGGTGCAGCTACTGAAACATCCTTCTTTCAATAAAAGGTACCATTGGAGGCCTGCATTTAAAAAGGAATTCAGGGATGAGGTGACCTTGTACAGCCAAGTCAAGCTCATAAATCTGTTGGAGTATTGAAATCCTTGGAGGACACACTTGTTCCTGCTCACATACTCTTATTTTTTTTCCTAAATATGATTTAATGGGGCGTTTACAGGCTGAGAGCAGCTCTTTGTTACAACTCAGTGTACAAAAATTAAATACCTGATTAAATGCTCTGCAGGACCAGAGCCTCATTTCATACTATTTTAAAGACGCAGCTCCCGTGGAGTAAAAAGATTAATTCAAAGTTTTATAAAATTAAAGTTATTAAAAATCTGGTTATAGAATCGCTGTGCTAGAATTATACATGATTGGTTTGGATAATTTTAACATATACCTAAGACATTAAATAGAATGTTGTCAAAGTGATGCTTTGCCAATTAAAAATGCCTTTTTTGCCTAAGAACTTAGAAGAATGAGTGTATAAAAAAGTAATTTTTATTTGAGAGTGAGCTACTGTCATTAAAGCTGAAATGCATCATGGAGTAGGCAGGTGTGGGAAAACAATCTGTGTTTTCTGGCAGACAGAAGTAACAGGTCCTTCTGTGCCCTTTATTCTGTGTTCATGTCGGAAAACTGCATTTGGTATCAAATGAGGGCCCCTGAAACAGATTATTGTGCCTTAAAGCATAACTCTGACATGTTTTTGAATATGTTTTAGGTACCATTATAACAAAATTCGGAATATTCTGTTCATAAGATCTGTCTGAGCAATGTGTCCTGTCAGGAGTACGTGGAAGAACACACCTGTAGGAACAGCAATTCCATATACCATGAAAAATGGAGCCTTCCCACTCTCCTTATGGGTGGAGCAGGGAACTCAGCAAATATCATCCATGTTAGAAAGGTTTGTGCTCTTCCCTCCATATCTGCACATCAACGAGTGCAATGCTCTCATTTTAGCAGAGCTTACAGCCCAAGTTTCATAATGAATTGTCTGAGACACTGCAGCTGATAGAATTCTCTTTAAAGACAAAGGCAGACACATGGATTTGGGGTGTTCTGCCCCTCTCACCTGTGTACCCCTGTTCCCCTCACTGCTGAAGGCTGTTGTGGCCATAACAAATAAAAATGAGTCACTTTTTAGTCCCAGGAAGGGAGCAGAATTCAATATTGCACCTGTAAACACTTACACATTTCTATAGCAACTAATGTTTGCCAGTGTGGCCAAAGTATTCCCTTTATCATAAAAAGCCAAGAAGAACAGTAGGGGGAAAATCTATTACTGGAGAAATACCCAATTCCAGGCAAAAAGGTCAGAATTGCTCCTGGGTTCTCAACATTGGATGCACATACCTCTGGGCACTTCAGCAATTCACTCAAGTGCTCAAACTGTGTGTTTTTATACCACCCACGTGCTGCTGCTTGAAGAGCAAAATTTTTAACAGTCTAAAAACGAATGAAGTTAGAGTGAAATCCAATGGACTGTAGTGACCACATAATTTTTTCTCTCTTCTTAATATTGAAGAGATTCCTCAAAATGCTAAAACTAGAGCTGTCTCAGGGTAGCCTGGGATGCAAGATTTTGGGAAATAGTTCTCTCAGAGCCCCTAAGGTAAATCCCTGAGTGCCTGCTTTGGACACAGGACAAACTACTCTAGTTTGGTAGCACAAGTTATTAATTATTAGCCCCAGGACTTCAGGTGTTATCTGTATGGTTTCCATGGAGTTTACCACAGTCCACGGGGGATACCAGGGGTGTTTTGATTAGGAGTAGTGCAGCCCCAAAAAATAATAGGGGATGTTTTCAAGCTGGGTTCAGAATTGGTGCAAATCCAGTAATGATGCCATAATAGTTACTCAGTGTCTCCTTGCCTCATCTGTATCCAGGAAAAAAAAATAAATTGCATAAAAAACATTGCAAACGTCCTGCCAGTTCATGTTAACGATGTGTATTGGCACTCCTTGTAGGGCAGGAAACAGCAATGCTATTCTAATATGTCTTATCTATTTCCCACTCTTCTTTTACTTAGAAATAGTTTTAACTAGTCTGGTTTCCTTCTTGCACCATACCTGTTAGTAAAATTGCTGGGCAGAGTTAAAATCACATTAAAAAAATCTGTCTAAGGACTATTATTTAGAAGGTATTGCATGTACTGGAGGTGAAACATTTTCAGCACGTTTTGTATTCAGGACTCAGGTTGAAATGGTTTTTGTTAGGGGAAAAAAAAAAGGAGAAAAGTGTTTGCATTGTCATAATGTGGCAAAGAAGTGTTGATAAATTGGCTGGGCAGCTCCTCAGGACTGAGTGACCCTTGGAGAGCTGGGCACTGCTTGTGCCACTCAGTCCCAGCAACTTGGAGTGGGGGCAGAGGGCAGGACAGTTGATCTGTCATTTGAACTGAAATAGATTCATTGCTGAACTAATGAAGGGTTGTTATAACATGCTTTGTGCTGGCAAAACCACCATCTTGTGCAAGATCCCATGAAGCCTCACCTGATTTTATTAGGACTGAGAACAAACCTCTGCCCTGCAGAATATTATGGTGTAGCTACAAAAGCAGTGCAGTTCAGCCAGATGGTGTCAGGAGCAGGATAATTTGTCTTATCAAAGCCTCCATCAAGTACCAGGCTCCTGGTGCTTGAGTTAATTTGGAGAACTGTGAGACAGAAAGGCTTTGCACAGTATTGACAAACCCTGCACTCCATAGTTCCTGTTTTGGAGTGAGGAATCCAGGGAACACAAGTGACATGAATTTGTTCAGTAATCTCAGCAGTGTGCAGACAAATATTCCAGGGACACCAGGGCCCTGCAGCCATGCCCAGATCTCAGGGAATGCCTGTTCAGTGCAGACTGGGAAAGGCAAAGCCTGGAATTTCTGGCATTGAGGATTCACCTCTGGAATTGAGGTAAATAACTGGAATGGGAATAAAAATCCAATGTACTTCATCTACTCCAATCTTTTTTTGTCTAAAAAGTGGTGATAAACATAAATTTTTACATGTGGACAAAGGTGTATAAAGTATTCTTGATTAACTAAGGTGAAATTCTAGATGTTGCTGTGGAAATAGTTTATAAATGGGCTCTTTTTCCAATGCATTCTGCAAGGGTTTCTGTAGGAAATACTTTGCCCCAGATTTTCAGTGGTGCTCATCACTTTAAAAATCCAGTGATAAGTATGCTTTGCTGAAACTGACATTTTTATCACTCTTAGCATATGGAATCTCTGGTAATGAATTTTGTTCAAAATCTAGAAATAATTCCAATCTAATGGAAAACAAGCTCAGGATTCCTTAACTTTATGACGAGAAACCACAATGCAAACAGACAAATAGAAACCCCCCCCAGTCCTCCAGTGAAAAAACACACCAGTTGTGCTCTTAAAAAAGGTGTTGCCATGAAGAACTGCTTTGTCCCTCCTGCTGTGCAAATCCCCAGCAGCTGGATCCATATAAATCGCCGTGAAGATTCATCATCCTCTCCTGAAAAGTCCCTGTAAGAAACTGCAGTTGTACGAGGTGTCTGCCTGAGATAGTGCCACAAATAAATCTGACAAGCAAACAGCTCCAGCAAAATGGATTGCACCTGATGGAGTGTCAGCTGGCTCAGTGAGCTGGGCTCTTTTATGGCTGCAAGGAATGAAAGACCAATTTTTGAGGGAGAGTCGGGTGGCTGATGGAGCCAGTGCTTGGGCACAACTGTTTCAAAACACCCCGGAGTGTTCAGGACATTCCCAACTGCACAAAGGATGGTCAGAGAATCCCAGTAACGCCGAGGTGTGAGAGCAAATCTGATCAGTCCAGATCTCAATTTGTGGATCTTGGAGATGCAAACTGCCATTTCATTGTGCAAAGATGATTTCTGGAGTTTTATTTGTATTTATGATTTTATTAGTTTTTATTTCTGGTGTTGCGTTTGTATTTCTGGTGTTTTATTTGTGTTTTTCTGGTGTTTTGTTTATTTTCTTGGTGTATTTTTTTGTAAATTTAAAAATATTTATTAAAGGGCTAAATGATGTCTGACCCCTGCATAATCTCTCTTTTGGAAAGATTAACCACTGTCATATGTATAGTTAATTGTATGTGTACATATGTCTTTTCTTCCTTTTCTCCCTTTTCTCCCCTTTTCCCTAAAGAAAACTTAAATATTTACTCTATTGAGTGAATTTAAATTATTTGGAATGGACTCGTTCCCATATCAGATATTCAAATTAGTAATTTTTAAAATTATTTTATGCTTTAAGAAAACCAGTGCATATTAAAATTTAAAACACATTATAAAATAAATGTTATGAATGGTCATTTCTATGAAGGAAATATTATTCCAAAAATAAGAGTATGAAATAGGCTACTGGAATATACTGGATGTTCATGTAACTATTCTTACATCATGACTGTGAATTTGCTCCTATGATTACTGCAAATTATTTGAATATATGTTAGATCAATACAAAATGTTTGAAGAAAGATCAAGAAAATTAAAAAATCCAAACCACTCTAAAAAGAGCCTGGAAATATATGTATCCTCACAGAAGATTAAGCATTTAAAAATACAGTCTACGAACCTGAGATTAATTCATAGCACAAGATTAAAAGCTTTGAGCATATGTAATTCTAACTAGATCATACACTAAATATTTCCTCATTGTGCTCTAGCAGCCAAATATTAATTCAATGTATGCACATCTGCAAGATTATTTAACAAGAGGAGGCAGAAAAATAATTCAAATGGCAGACAGCATGTTATCCTGGCTATTTGTGTGTATAGTGTAACTGCGGGAAATGAACAACAATTTCTGCTTTTTGAGAAAAAAGAGGTCCCAATTTCCAGCCACTGAAATTAATTCTGCACACAATAATCTGGCCTTTTTTTTTGGTTTGCTTCACAAACAGAAGTCTCTTGCACACAGTGCACTCTAAAGGCAAAATGTACTGCTCTCAAGTATTGGAAAATAACATTATTTCAGGGGCAGAACATCACTCACAAATATTGGCTATTTAACAAGGAGTCTTAAACATAAACCTGCTGAGCTACTGTGTGCCATTTTTCCAGAGAAAATGCACACTTGCCAGTAAACTGCATAAATCAGATTAAAGGAAATGCATGAAGAAAGAAAAAATACAGTCCAATTTTATACCATTACATAGCTTTTTATACGACAACATATATGTCAAAAGGCACTGCAGAGAGGAACATTTACATCTCAGCTGTAAAGGAGAAAACTCCTCTGGCTTCCATTTGCTGGCCTGGAATCAGTGGGATCCTCTGAGCTTTTAGAGGGGGTGACATTTTTCAGCTGCAAGGCTCTGCAGACCAGGCTGAAAATTCATATTTCCTGCAGCAATTCCCCATCCCCTCCCCTCTACCACCACTAAAGTTTATTTGGTTACAAAGCTCTAGACAACAAAAAACTGCTTGCAAAATGAAATGATCAGCAGGATGAAGCCAGCAGTGTCCAGGTTGATTTGTTGAAATTTTATGCAATTTTTGGGGTTTTCCTTTGGACTGGATTTAGTCAGAATTTCAGATCCTGCCCATCACACACAGCTGCCTAAAGGAGCAAGTGCTGGTTTGGACTCAGCACCCCCACTCACTGCTGGGTGGCCTGAGGACATCAGGGGCAGAGATCCTGATTCATTTTTCTCAGGAAAGTATCTGCTCTGAACTCAGAACCCCTCTGCAACTGAACCAGGATGTGGCAAGCTGGGACAGCAGAATTCATTTATGAACCTCAGCTCTGAACAGATCCGTGGATGTGGCCCATTAGTGTGAAACGCATCATTTTTTGGAGGCTGGGAAAATCCTGAACCTATCTCAAATCCCATATTTTATTGTCAGCAGCAGCCAGTTCAGTGAAGCAACTTATGTGGTGCAAGGACTGAAACCACTGGGACAATTCCAGTTGGGGAAGTGACAACAAAGAAGATGCAGGCTGAAAGCAAAGCCCTCATGTGGAAAGGCTCATTCCTCTGGCAGGAAATAGGAGATACTTGGTGATTGAACAGTGCTGTGCTGTGAGCTTGAGACAAACATGTGGAAGCAGATGAAGGAGAGATCTTTAAAATAGAATAAAAGACAGCTGGGAAAACATTTCTGAAAGATGTTACATATGAATACTACAGTAGTATACTGATCTGAAGCACACCCTGTTTTTTATGTAAGAAATTAAATTTGTGAATGGCCTTTTCCTTTTTTAAAGAATTCGTTCCTGTTTGTTGGATTCCGTATGCATACCACACATCCACCAGTATTAACATTATCTTTGTTTCTCTGGTGCTGATGCAACAGGTTTTCCATTTCCAAGGTTAAATTTCCCTCTGTACAGTAGAGCAGGAATATAAAAGCCCAGGAAACATTAAGTTGCACTGGACTATGACAGCTGTTCTTGCTAACTTTGCTGCTTACCAGTGCTGAGGCTTCTACTGAGCAGAGAATTAACATCTGCTGTCACAAGCTGATTCCAGAAATGACAGTAAGTTGCAAACTGAAAAATGTTGGCACAATTTCTCTCTATCCCTTACACTGAAAGCAACTTATGGAATTCACTGGCTGTGTGCAGGGGAGGCAGTGTGCAGTAATTAATGGCATATTTAAAATCTGTGGCATGCATTTGCATTTGTCTCTAGAGAAAGAGGAAGATGACAGCATCTAGGTAAATACTCAGCAGAATTTCACACTCAGGATCCTTCTGTCTCAGTAATCTGCAAGCTTGCTGTAACCAACTAAAGATTGTATTTACCCCACTGGGAAAAAATTCTTATTAAAGAGTTTTCTGAGTGTTTGTGCAATTTCTTTCTCTCCTCCCCCCCACTTTAAACTAATCAATTTTAAATTGAGGGAAAGAATCTAAAGGAAGATTGGAACATCAGCTTCCAGGGGATGGCATGAGGGAGAGAACTGGCTGGTTCATCTCTGTCACTTTTCCTCCTTGTTTTGAAATCAGCTGGTGGTGAGCGAACACTCCCACCTCCCTGCGAGCCTGTCGGGTTTGCAGTGGGCAGTGAAGCCCTCGTGTCTTTCCAGGTCAAAAACTGCTGGGGAATGAGAAGTGACTGAGATGATCAATGCCCAGAGGTAAGAGCAGTAAGATGTGAGCACTGGCACGTTTGTCTCTCTGTGTTTGGAGCCGTGTGAGGGGATCTGAGCTCACGTTAATAACGAAGCACACGGAGCCATCTGCTCCGCTGTCTGTCGGGAGTGACTCAGTGGAGAAGCCCGGCTCAAAACACCTACAGAAAACTTCTGGGAAGGAAAACGAAGCTGTTGTAACCCCAAAAGGCTGCCAGGAATCCACAGGTACCTCACCAGTTACTCAGATGACTTGGACATGCTGCAGCAACACCAGAGAAAAACCCAAGACTAAACCCTGTCTCATCTGCCAGGACGGTTTTTCTCTTTGCTGCAGCTGTTTAAAAAAAAATAAAGTATGGAGAAACATCCCAGTCATTCTCTTGGAAAGAAGAGGGAAGTTCATCTGTTTGCTCTTGGAAGACATGGCGAAGCTGTCATTGCAAATCATGTTTTAAATAAGTGTGTGGGAGTACGTGTGAGACGTGTGAGACGGAGGGAAGATGAGAGAGCTTACACTTAGATAAGACAAAGACAAGCTCTTCATACACAAAAGCTATTCTTTTGTTGTTCCTACTATTCCCACCTCCTCCTCCCTTGAAGTTTTCACTTCCTTTCACTTGATAACATTTCCTACAGCCTCAGGTAATGCACTCTGGCAAAATGCTGTGCTAACTGAGATCTAGCTTTTAAGACTCACAGAACACACCAGTAATTTCACGCAGGAAAAACATCTTCAGCAGGCAGCCTTCAACAATAAGGAGCCTTAAGTAACAGCTTCTGAAACGTTCCTGGTAGAATAAAAAAATACCCTGACTGACAATTCATTCCTCATAATATGTTAAGATTGATTGCCTTAGAAAGCCTATGAAATCACATTCCCAGTGATGTTATTTGAAGGCTCTGTATAATTCATCGACCACTCTGTCATGCATTGTGCATGTGATGTTATATTTTGGACACACTGGGAAGTATTAGATATAAAATTACTTTGTATGATGCAGCCCAGACGTAAAAAAGTGCATTGCTTGGGACTACATGATTCAGTGAGAAAATATAAATGGGAAATTACTGGAGCTGAAATTTTATTGCAAAGTTATTTATCTTTGTTATTACTTTCTGAATCCTTTTGTGCTTATAGGTTGCTACAAAAGATAGAAAAACTCTTACTTACACTTTACACTGAGGATTATGAAGGTGGAAATAGTCACTGCATACCAAAAAAAGAAAATAAATTAATGTGTGGTCCAATTTTGTGTTTATTCTCCTAATGTCTAAAACTGAATTTTATGTACATTTATATGCTTATACATACCCAGACACACACAGTCAGTCTGAACAAACAGTTCTAGAATTAAACTGAACATGAATATTGATGTATTATTTTAACAGAGAAAGATATAAAGATGATTTTAAAGAAAAGGGAGGGTCTTTTCATTGTAAGAAGAAGGAATTATACACATATAAAAATGCCTTGGCTACACATAGATTTCCCAGGTAGAAAAGCAAATGTTTCCAGGGAAAACACAACTATTCATAAAGGTGACTATTTCCATCTAGCTCTGTAAAGCAGAGCATGCTTTCAGTTCCCATCTCTGCAGTGGCAGCCTGGCTCAGGACTTCATTCCAGATGCATCCCACGTGCCATTTAGTTTGTCAAACTGATTTCCTGTTCTTGTGTGCAGTTAGAACACTGCTGTTCCAAAAATGGGCTTTCCCTGCCCCTCTGGCTGTAGCCACTGGTGGCTGTGCTGGTCAATCAGCCACGTCCTGCACTACAGCCCAAAGTGTGCTCTGCATGGGGCAGGATTTAACTTTGGCCTCTGCCAGCTTTAGTTTCTGAGCATTCAAACTTCTGAGCTTTCCTTTCAGAAGACTCTGAGAAATGACACACAAAAAGCTGGGAGAGAATGAGTTCTGAGAGAAACACACACAGTTTGCAGGTGACTGCATTGTGCTACCAAACTCCATCTTGGCATCACTAATTCCATCCTTCCTTCTCTTTCCTAAAGGTTCCCACCATGTGATCCATCCCTCTGCAAGAGGATGGAAAGGAAAAACACATCTGCATTCTGATATCATAATCTCCAACTGGATTTCTGTGCTGCCAAAGGGAATGAGGGATTTCCAGAGGAGGCTTCAGCCCCATGCACATCCCCAAAGCCGTGCCCTTTGCTCCAGCTCCTTCCCCTGTGCAGGCTGGGCAGGCTGGAACTCAGGTTTAAAAGCATCTTCAACAAGTATAAGAAAATGAATCAAAAACAGGAGATGAGAATCCCAGACGATACAGTCAGCTGAGCTCTTTGCATCATTTCTTATTCTCTGTAGCCTGAAAGGATTACAATAATGATAATTTTTGTGAGGGCTCGTCGTGGCAATTTGAGGGGGAAGCATGTCTTCCATTGGTTTATGGGGCTATAATAGAACTTTCTGTAATTCATAAAAAGAATCTAAACATTCCATGACATGTACAACTGTACAAATACAAGATATCAGCCAGCGGAAATCCTAAAATAAATAAAACAACCAGATTTACCAGAAAGTGGTAAATATTCAGGTCAAGACAGGATCTGATAAACATGTAAAATAGAAATACAATTAAACGAGAAATTTTATGTTTTAGCAAGACGTTTGCAGAACTGCTCATGTCCATAATGTCATGAATTGGAAACTTCCAGTTGAAAATTTTGTGTATTAAAATCTTTGCTGTTAATTGTGGTTATATGATAACGATGTTAATTAAATGATACTGTAATTGTCTCACATAGGTGTCTCTAAGGATCTACATACTAACGTGAAAGTGCAATTACATTCCTGATAGTGATGTCTTGGAAATAAATCTAAAAACTAAAATAAATCCTCACAGAGGTATCTCTCAGCTTCCAAGAGAAAAATTTTGAGATTTTCAGAAACAGAATTCTTTTTTCCAGTGGAAAGGTCCAACATGCTGATTCAGAGTAGTTAATGGACAACTAGACTGATTCTGCTTGTAATAAGGAAACACATTTTTGGTGTGAGAGGATATTTTGAAGGTAAAGAGCAGAAGAGGAGAGAATTTTTCATTTGAAGAAAGTAATATTATTTAGTGCTTAGTAGCACAAAAAAAAATGTTTTTAGCTTTTCCCTTGCCTGTCATTTTCCTGTGCACATCAGGTTATGTGCAAGCATCCATAAATCAGCTATAATAAAATCCAGCTCACAGAAATTATATCAGGTTATTTAAGCATGCCCAGAAAGAAGGGACAGGAATGACAAATAATACCTTTACAAGGTAACAACTTCACATTGGCTATTATATGGGTGCATTTAATTTGTGTTTTAGTTTAAAAGGCAGATTCATAAGTGCATTTTCATTGTCCCCAAAACAAGGGACATATAAAAAGAGAGAAATGCCTATGTTTGGTTAAGACATATAATTTTCTCAGCTCCTTAATCAAGTACTAAAGTAAAGCCTTATTTCTTACAATTCAGTGCATATTAATTTTTGCTCAAAAACTCATCTGCTGAGTTTCAGTCCTGCATACATCTGCTGCAAAAATGCATCAGCACACTGCTTAATAGAAGGGAACTATTTTACCCTTTTGTAAAGTTAAACCCATTTTCCAAAGGTTAATATTTAACATGGAATGAGCACTGAACAAACGGAGGTTTTACCCCAGGCACCGTTAGCCAAGTGTTTAAAAATCACCTTTTCTACATGAAAGGGTGATTCCAAGTGACTAAACCCCAGACATTCAGCTGGTTAAGGAAATTCTTCCATCCATCTTTGCTGAGCAAAGTCTGAAACCTGCTCACCCTGAAGCCCCTGGGACAGGAGGCTGCCCCCAGGGCTGGGCTGCTGCATTGGGGCTGTTCCCACTCCTCCCAAACTACCCCTTTGTGCTCTCACTGACACAATTTTTATTAAAACCAAAAGGAAATACCTCTCCAGAACAACTTAACTGTTTATTTTGTTACAGCAAACTCTGCTCCAGTCTCCACAGGAAACCAAAGCTGGGCCCTGCATGGAGTTCCCAATACTGTAAATATTCATTGCCAGGTAAGATTAATTTCTTGCTCTGCACACAGAGTCCTTCAAAGCACATTCAAGCACCGTGGAGCTAAAAAAATTAATTGCTCTTTATTTTTCCTCTTTTGCCCTGGATTTATAATTTTTTTCTGTCTTCATTAAATAAGACAATTTTTAATTGAACTATCTCAGCATGGTGGGTTTTTTTTTCTGTATCACTGCAGCCCTGCAAGTGGTTGCCTTGTGAAAAATTGTCCTACATTGATCTAACCTGAGTTTGCACTACCTCCCTCTGTATCATGAGCCAGACTGGCACTGTAACCTGAAGAGACACGTCCTCTAAATGTGTTCTGGCTGTGGATTTTTTAAGATTTTTGTCCTGCACAGAGAGCTTGGTAACATGTCCTCAAATCCCATCTAACTCAGACAGACAGCCTCAAAAACTTTGACAGTTCCAGGAAAGAGCCCCAAACTTTTCATTGTCTATCCACCTCTCCATTAAAATCAAACCTTTCAGCTATTTTTTTAATAAATGATTTTGGATTCAAAGCAACTTGTATCAGTATTATGAAGTAAACAGCATTTGGAAAATGTAATTATTTGAGTCAATAAAAAGCTCTTTTGCAGCACTATAAACTTCCCTAATTTTGTGTTGCCTGTAACTGAAGGGCCAGGAAATTGGGCTGAATTCCTTGAGTTCACAGCCCTGTTTATGGCCCTGTCCTGATGTAGTAGCTGACCAGGAAAAACAATTTCCTCTGCTCCCAACTCTGTTTCCCCAATTCTGAAACCCTGAGCCAGCAAAAAGCTTTAATTAAAGCTTCAGGAAAAGTCCTAGTAACCACAGGCCAACCTACCTGCACATCTCCCACTGCAGACAGCCTGTGACTCACGGTCGAGACGTCATGATTTTATGCATGAAAAGCAATAGTTGCTCTAATTATCCTCTAATTAGTTTGCTATTGACTGCAAAGGAGAATGCATGTGTTCCTCTGACAGGTGTGTGAAACACAAAAGAGTAAAAGTACAATACTGTCAGATGTTCCCAGATATGCTAACCAATATATCATTCCAATAAATTTCAGTTCTGAGATGAATATAAAGGCTGAACACATTCTATAGAATAGCTCTAGACAAACTGCCAGGAAGAAGAAGGTCTTGAATTCACAGTGTTTAATATATGATCACATCTCCAAGTACAGTAACTTAGAAGTGGGAGGGTACTGAGGGAATGTTAAATGTAGGCCATTATATATTAATATAATTTCTCTCTTACTCCAAGATAAAGAATATTTTTGTTCACGCAGCCTTAATTTAGATGGCCTGTCAAGTCCTCCTTTCTGCAGTGTCATGATGAAAGACACTGATGTGGGCCAGCAGAGGCTGTGCTGGGTCTTTTCAACAATTACTGTATAAATGCTAATGAATCTCCTCCAGGGGAAAGCCCCACTCAGCTTCCCCAGCCAGACCCCCCATCACAGCACCCAGAAATTATCCAGTTGTTTGCTTGTGCTGAATCTTGGAACATTTTGGGATCTGCTGAAATCAACACAAGGTCTCATGGATTTCAGAGGGTGCTGTAGCAGTCCTGAACACTTGGATCATCCTGCCCTGAGTCCCTGCTGGTGTCTGGTCCTGCAGGGAGGCCCATGGGCTCTACACCAGCTCAGAGCAGTGACAGAGGGTCTGTAGTGAAATGGAGATGGGAGCTCAGCTTGGACTGTGCACACCCAGCCTAACACAGCTGCAGAGCCAGAGCCAGGCTTAGGGCAAGAGCTGGGTGTGGGGAGGCAGCAAAATTCCTGGGATGCTGCTGCCTATTTTACCTGTTAGAGCCCCACAAAGCCAGGCAATCCCAAGTGGATTGGGGTATTGTCCATATAGACTGTGGGGAAACCACCTTTGCTGGGAGCCAGTTCATCAGAAATCTTCCCATTTCCATACAAACAAAGAAAAGAGTTTTCCATGGGGCTGCCCTCTCCCTGTTACTCCTGTCAGGTGAGTGACCCACGTTCCATTCTCCCATGGGACACTCATGCTGGGGCCCTGCTTCCTCTGGGGACTCGAAATACAGTTTTGCCTACAGTGTTGAGAAAACCTGAACCTGTGCTGATACACTGAAAACTCTGCCTTCATCTTCACTTGTCATTACACAACTGCATTATCAGAGCATGCTACAAACACACTTTTATTTTTCAGGGCAGGCACACCTTGCTGTTTTTCCTGTCAAATTACAGGAGACATTTGCTGGTCTGACCATCCTCATTAGGCAGCTCCTTTATAGCCGTGCATTGCCACCGTACAAAACAGTTTTAAGCTCTTACAAATAAAACAGTTTATCATAATTAACTGCATGATGGGATAGAGCTCCCTAAAGACAACTATAAATATTGCTTCCTTGCTCCTGACAGCCTGGCAATGAGGATTTGCCACGAGGTGAAAGAAGCATCTATATTTTACTACCTCGAGTAGCAGAGTGGGCTAACCACAGCAGTAATTGCAATGATCATAGTCTTTACCACTCTTGACTGTGCAGAGAAATATGCAGTGACATCACTGGAGAGTGGTCTTTGCTGAACAGGATCAGTGGGGATGCAGCCAGGACTAGAATGTTAATGACTTGCAGTAAAACCAGCCTGGTTTACCTTCTCATCCATCACCATCCCCACAGACAGCAGAAATGCACTGAGAAGATGTCCATTGAGAGACTGGCTTTAATTAACTCCCATCCTCACTCAGCACAGGAAGGGCTGTGCCTGGTTCAGGCTGCTCCAGCTGTGCTTTGTCCACGCCTGCAGGGTGGTTTGATGGAGCAGCGAGCGCGTCTCAGGTGGCTCCTGCAGACCGGCTCGTCCCAGCTGGGAGAGCCACTAGAAGGAATCAAAAGAGTCAGGGAAGCTTTGAAATTTTTACTGTAATCTAAATCAAAGTGAATCATGTTCATCCACTCCCTTTACACGTTCCCATCTCAAGGTCAAGTGTTTTCTGTAAACTTTCCCAGGCGCACGCAGAGAAAACGACGCCGGCTCAGCCTCGCCACTTGAGCTCTCCCAAGGTAAACCTAAAGAGTGCAGTGAAAAATGCAAGGAGGGAAATGGACACTCAGTGGGACCTGGGCTGCTCCATCAATATGTAGCACAATAACCATTTTTCGGTGTGGAAAAATTTAAATTAGATATCTCTGGCTGTCAGCACCTTCCTTTGCAAAAGCAGCTCTGATGCCTCGCTCCTACAGGATCTGGACGCGACGAAAATGTCATCCAGCGAGCTCAGGCTGAGAGACAGCTCCCCAAATGGTAACTTTGAAAGAGTAGAGAAATCTCATGGTGCAGAATTGTGAACTCAGCCCCAGACAATCAGGGAAATGGACTGACAGCAGGCTAAGCCTGGCCACAAACCACAGTTGTGTTGTGCCTCCAAGAAGGGGAGTACTAAAAACCAAATAAAATCTTAAGAGCAGAAAGTCATCGGCTCAAGATACAACACGTGTTCACTGATTCAGATCCCTTTCTTATTTTTATGCCACAACCCTTAATCCCTGGTGTCAAGAATCTCATCTAATTCTTTCAGCTTCTTTGACTATATTCTCTCACATTGTTACACAGGGGTGCAGGCTCATTACTTGCTACATGAAGCAGCTCTGCAGAGTTTGTATTTGACTCCTGATTTTGTAAGCCTTCAGATTAAGTCCTCTTATTGTTAGGCTCTTTTGGATCATCTTTATCAAAATTTTTATTTCTTCCTTGAGTTATTACTTTATTAAATTTAAATCTTTAATAAAGTCTCCTTTCCCCCATGACAATAAACTTAGCATGAATAAACTTTTCTCACAACTTTTTTGCAATTTTCCAAGTCTTTATTTTTTCACTCAAATCTGAAAGCTTTCTACATAAGGCATGTTATTTCTTTAGTGTTCAAAAGAAATAATAATTTAAAAAACCCACTAAAATATGTGTTGAGGGCAAAACTCCTACCTACAGCTTACCATGTGCTAGGATTTACATGTGATATCTGGCCTGTGTTAGGTTAGAGGTAAATACATCTGTGGCAATGCCATTCCAATTCCTGTTGATTATATATGCTTGTATAAGCTAAACCCAGCTCCTCAGTTACGTTTTGCTTGTGTGTGCTCATTGCAGAGTCCTGTCACCCATTCCAAATTTGTGCTAATTGATGATGGCTTGGTTTTGGTTGTGAGGGAATAGAGTCAAATAACACCCTGAGCTCTTCTTTGCCCTCCCTGCTCGATCATGAACCAAGGCTTTGTTTTGTCTTATTCCTCTTCTTTAACAGCATCTACTTGCATAACCTCCCTGCTCAGTTGCTGTGTCTGGAACAGCAGTTCCTGATCAATCCAGGGAAGCAGGCAAAGGCATCCTTCTTTAACTGGCAGGCTGCACTTCTTCAGGAGCATAAAATCCATGTAAGGTCAGGCAAGCAACACTTGTGGTGCTGCAGACTCCATTATTCTTTGGCAGGTTTCCCATCTTGAGCAAGTCAACCTCTCAGGGATGAGCTAATTAGAAAATGTCCCATGAAATTATCGAGGCTCACACCTCACACCTCTGTATTGCTCCTCCACACTCTCTCCAGAGGGAGTTGACTGGATTTAGTGCTTTGTCACTTGGAACTCAGGGCCTTTACTAAGGGATGTGCCAAAGCACCTGGGTGGGGACAGCTCTCCCCATCCCACTCCTGTGTAATGGTGTAATTGCAGGGGTGGCTGCAGTGACAGCCTGTGCACACCCTTGGGAGCAGCTGATCCTCTGGAGTGCTGGGGTTTGACCTCTGTCCCTGTCCTGCTGTTCCTACGCTTCAAACTCCCCATTTAGCTGGGCCACACAGAGAGCTGCAGTGACAGAACATGGCATGACACTGAATAATCAGATTAACAACCTAATGACGTGACACCTGATGGCCACAATTACAGTGGCCACTGCTCAGGAGTTTGGCTCCTGGAAAAAGGAGGGATAATGAATTATTCGTCAGCTGCTCTGATCATCAGAAAATTCATGCCTCCTCTGTCTTCAATAAACCTTTTCACTCTTATTTATAATAAAACTTTTACTTTGCAATGATATATGCTAAGAACCTGTTAAATATCTCTGCCATTTCCTGAGTAAATTACAGATACGGAAAAATACTTACTAATAGATCTGCATTATAGTGATTTTTTAATGCTAGAATTAAATTACCAAAAAAAAAAAAAAAAAAGGAAAATGAGAGAATATAATCAAGATCAACCAAGAGGCCTGATCAGTGTAAAATGAATGCCTTGATAATCAAGAGTAATGATTTGTTGACATCAATACTTCTTACAAGTCAGTGATGGTATTATTTCATTCTAAGTAAGAATGGAAAATACAGTGGCTCGTAGCCACAAATTAGATGAAATGTTGGGGCCATCTGCTTTAAACTTCTGTAAGTATTATTTGGCTATTTAAACTAATACATCAGACTGAGATAAAATCAGTAACTGTTGCACATACAGCTCTCACAGTGAATTTTCAGGAAGAGTTTTGCTCTGTGTATTAACCCAAAATATACTAATAAAAAGTCTGAGTAATGGAATATTGTGTGGAGAGTCTCATAAAAGTTGGAGGAAATTTTATTCCAGCTCACTGTAGCTGTTTCTATGCTAATCTTTGATGCTATTGTGCCTCTTCCTGTATGCTGTAAGCACATGTACACTGCAGTGGAGACCTTGGGTAACAACAGGGATTGAACCATTCCCTGCTGTGCTGAAAACCTGTCTTGGCCTTTTGAAAATCATATTCCTGCTGCCCTCGGTCTGCAGAGATCACAGACAAGCCAGTTACAATGCATTAGAAAATGCACTGTTTCAGCTTGTTTCTGGCTTCTTTAAATTCCACATTTAAGCAGCTACTTAAGCCTCACTGTTTTCAAAGCCACTGCCTGTCTAGAGCCTCCTCTATCTTGCTGTGAATATTTCATTCTTTGATACTGTGTTTGACTCAATACTCTAATGTTTAGCACCAAGTTTCCAAGTATTTGTCCAATTCTACTGGTCATGACCTTTCTGTGTCTAACCTGATAAAATAAACCTCCAGTCCAAGTTATAGAAGCGTAAGATAATATTTTTGATTGAGTTCACTAAACTTTGGATTAGGGTTACGTGTAAAATAATTTAAGGTTAAAATAATTTAAGTAACTTAACAAGTCATAACTTTCAACCCATGTGAACTTTGATCAATTCAGGCCTGACTGTAAGAAGTTCTGAGCAATTCTTGCTTACTTCAAAATCAATAAGTGGCACAGCAGCTCTCAATCTCTCTTTATTTGATCCACGAGTAAGAGCTTAAGAATTTTACCCCGTAAGGCAAAGTGTTTCTACATAATCAATGTGTGAGACCACAGCCATAGCCAAGGCAGCTCTGCTGCCCTAAACCCTGCTTAAAAACTGTATCAGTGTCTGTGTTGTAGATAACCTGGGGCTATGTTGGATTTCAGGGAAACAGCTGGGATTATCAAGTCTATAGAAATGGTTTTCGGAAGTGATACAATGGAGTCTTTAATAAATAGAAACTTTCTGCAGTACTGAGCTATAAATTACTGTATGATAACATCTTCCCAAAGACAAAACCTCTCAGCACTGTGTGTTTGGGGCTGCTTTATTCTGGTACCAGAATCAATAATGTCCTATCAAGCCTGGGAGAAAATGAAGGGAATTTCCAGGACCCACAGCTGAACTCTTTTCAGGATGACTTAGTCTTCCACACGACAATGTAATAAGGTTCTCTACATTGATGCAAATGCATTCCTAAAGGTCACCTTAAGTTTAAAGAAAGTGTTGTGAGGAAAATCTGATTTCTCAGTGCTGATTCAATAGCACAATGTGTTAGCACTTTCACAATGTGCTAGCACTTTTCAGGAGACTTTGCCACTGGCACTTGCTATTTTTATCTACCCACCAGGCAGCTCAGCAAAACCCAAGAAACAATTTAACTTTGTTCATTCTTCCCCCTTGTGTATATAATAATACAGGAAGAAGAAATAAGGTGAAAACATAAAATGATCATTAAAAATGAATGAGAAGAGTGTGGGTAGAAGACTTTTGGGTAAATGGACTGTATCCTCATTGGCACGTGGATTTTTTTTTTCTTTTTTTTTACTTTGCTGTAGGTTAAATAGAATTTTAACTATTTGCTCTGATTAAAGTGCATCGTGTTGTTGCACTGGAGAAACAACAGGGGAATAAATTCTGAACAGGAGATCAATACTGTCACTGCTGCTTCTCCCTTGCTCCAGAGGAAGGGAATTTTGTATCTTTTGTTCTGTGAGCCAGTTCCACTCTGTGCTCAGTTGTTATCTGGCACTTTAGGTGGAGCTACAACTCTCTGCTCCTTCACTGCCTGCCTGCTCCTCACCCTCCATGGAAGGTGGGCATGAGAACAGCACGGGGACTGCAATATTTTCACACATATGCAGTAATTTATCAATTTGATCTGAAACTAGTGCATGAAAAGATCCCTGTTTTGGAACTGATTTCTATATTACATGTTCCAGTGGTAATTTTGGTGGTATTGGAATGGTTATCCTCTGTAAGGTAACTTTACCTGCAGAGTAGTTCTGCTGCCATCTTTGGGAGTACCAAGGTCTTTTCAATGGTTTGAACTGCACACTAAGGTTATAAAAACTAATCTAAAAAGGAACAGAGGTCTGGGACAGCCATCCTCCACTACACTAATTAACAGCCTAAAGGCTCTCCTCCTTCAAGGAGGAATACGGACATCCACAGCAAGGCTTGGTGTGCAATATTTTGTCAGAGTTTACACCTGAGCTCATTTCACAACTTTCTCACACAGGTAAGCAGAATTCACTCTGATTAATGAATTAGATAGCCCTTGTAATGTAATGAATTACATTACAGCCTTTACATAGTTTTGTCATAAAGGGAGAATAAAGAAATCTTGTGTCTGTTGAAACTTCAAGTAGATTTCACTTAATATAGGAGAGTCGTGGTAAGGTGTTAGATCAATCTGCATCCCAATACTCTGAAAGACACAGTGACCAAGCAGGGGCTGTTTGGATTTCCTGTTTGCTGTGAGACCCTTGACTAGAACTGCATAACTTCCCTAAACTGATGCACAGAGGAGTTCAGGCACAAACTGTAAGCCACAGAGCATTTCTAGTTCAATCTGTTCTGCAACTGCATGATCATATTTAACACTTAGCCAGCACTTAGTTCTACAAAGTGACCTTGCTGCAGCAGTTTCTGTGGTGTTCAGACAACACTGATATTACAAAGTGGAATTATAATTCATGGGACACAAGTGCTTTCGAAGGCACTCACAAGAGCACTGGGACAATCGAGCAGCACCACAGAAAACAAACAAAACCCCACATTTAAGGCTGTTGAACTGTAGAGTTTTTAAAACTGCTTTAAGTCCAGGATGATACTGAAACAACAGATGGTTTGACAAACATTTTCCAGAAGTGCAGTTAGCTGACAGAGCAGGATTCTTCCCCCCTCCACAAAGTTACTGTCTTCTGATCAACATGAAAACAACAGAGCCTGCAGTGACACTCCCCAAGGAGAGCCCTAAAAATACACAGCAATATAACAATGCACTGAGAACCTACTACAAGCCTCCCTCCTGCCACTGCCCTGGGGTGCCCTGCCTGGCCTGCAGACCCCATGCCATCAGGTCATCCCAAAGCATCCCAACCTGCCCACGGCCAGCACCACACAAGCCACCAAAATGTTCTGTGTGGCAGGATTCATGCCAAGCAGGGATCTCAGGGATTTTCAGGAATGCAGCAGCAGGATGCAGACCATTACTGCTTTAGCCAGTAAGCAGATGGCAGCAATAGTTTGTCTCAGAAATAAGTGACCAGAGCTGCTCAGTGCTGAGCCTCTCGCTGCATTATTCCACAAGGAGGAAAGCACCCTGCTTTTTACACATTTGTTATCCTTATTTTTCACAGAACAGCAAGAAGGTACGTGGGAGGGAAGAATACATTGTTGCTTAGCAATGAGATGCTCATAGCACTGTTGGGTTTTTTTAAAGCTTTTGCTAAATATACACATACAAAACTAAGATAAAACCACCCTGAGCACAATGGAGAAGTAAAATTGCATTCCTAAGAATGGAATTACTGAGGCCAAAGATTCAATTTCTCTCTGTATCAGGTACCCAACCAAATGAATTTTCTGGAAAAGATTATAAGAAATGTGGCAAGTATGAAAAGCAGTAATTTCCCTGGTATTCCTCAATTGAGTCAGCAAGCTCAGAACTTACCAAGCCCCAGATTTCACCCATGTCATTCCTGTATCCTCAGGGAAGTATCCTGCACTAATTCACAATGTATGGTGTTAGAAATACTTCCAGAGTTTCTGCTGAAGCTGCACCCTGGTGATCTCACTGTCCCTGTTTCTTTCATTGTTCCTTATTCCCCTTCTCCTGACTGGTGTTCCAGGCATTGTGCTCTCCCAAAGGATCTCCTCTGAACCCCTCTGTGGACAAGGATATGGGATTAACCCCTGGCAGGGAGTGGGGAGGAAAAGGAAGCACAGGATCATCTGTGCTGCAGATCACAGAATCATAAAGGTTGGAAAAGACCTCCAACATCATCAAACCCAACCTTTGACTGAAGACAACCACTGCCACCAAACCATATCATGGAATATTGCCTCTACTAATATTTTGAACAGTTCCAGGCTTGGTGATTCCACCTCTTCCCTACAGAGAGGGGGGATCCTTGCCTGACCTCCAGCAGACAGAACCACTGGGAAATGGGAACTCCAAAAATCCCCACATACCCCAAAAAAAGTAAGGTAAAAAGTTCTTTCCCAACCAGCTCTTCACTTGAAAGTATATATTGAAATACTTTGCAACAGCTGTAAATTGCTAAAGGACCAAAAAAATCCCAAAACAGATCCTGGCTGCTGCAAAGTATGGAATGTCAGGTTTGACAAAGGAATAGGAGAGGCATCTTTAATGCAGACACACTTAAATGTACAACCTCCCCCCCAGCAATTTTTATTGAAGCACCAATGAAATTTCGGTTCCAATTTCTACTTCTTTTTGCAAAAGTTTTTTGTTTGAAACTTAAAGTCCATAGAATTTAAAAAAAACTCTAAGTTTACGACTTGTAATATGTTCCATAAGTTTCTTTTCTGCTATGATTCACCAATATTCATGCTGATGAAAGAAAATCTTATCTACTTTTTCTGCCAAATTAAAATGTGAAGAATGCACAAAAAAGTGAAGGAATAATCAAGCATATTTTTCTAGTTCTTTTTTGCTGGAATAACATTTTGAGAAGAGGTCCTTCTTGTTTTTATGCTATTAATAATCCTCCATTTGCAAAATCATCAATGTCTGCGCAATTATAAAACTGTAATTTCAATTACTGGAGTATGAACAAGTGGGATGAAAGCATGAGTTATGAGGGAGAAACACTGCTTTTTCTTCAACATTTCACTATTAAATCAGGAAACTAACAATCTGTGAGTGGTAAATGGACTTATTTCTAAACAGAACATTGGGTAAAATTAGATTACACAGGCAAGTAATTTCTGAAGCTAAGCAGATTTGAAGTGCTATCAGCTGGGTGGACAAGTTGCACAGCTGGTGTTCTTCTGGGAGACTCTAAGCCCTGGCAAAGAAGAGATTCTCAAGTGAATACACAGCAGTCTGCTCCTGTCCTGTGATTTTCACCAATATCTTCTGGCCTCTCTGATGGGAAGATGGGGTGAGCATTCTCACTCAGGTTAGCAAAAGGAACAAGAGCTTTCCCTTGGACACTTCAATATCCCTTCTGCAAACAACAACAACGGTGCACGAGTTTCACCTGAGACCATCTAAAACACAATGGCACAGCAGCCTTTGGAGCTGGCTTGCTGTGGAATTAGAGGGTTTTCTGAAAAAATGACAGAAGTCTGTCTTTTGGGAGAAATAGGAGAAAATCTCCAAAAACAGCTAAAACCAAACACACCACCCAGATCTCCCTTGATTTATTCAGAGCTGTCTGTGGTCTGGAAAGAGCAGAACTATGAGAAACTGCATTTAAATAATACTGAAGTGTTAAGGGAAACATGGATTTCATCACATTTGGAAAGCACAAACCATGGCATCTGTGGGACTCCTGTTCCACCTCTCTGCCGACAGAAAAAGTTTTGTCTGTGGTCTGTGAAGGAAGGGAATTACAAATCTCCAGAACTGTAGAAGCTCAGGATAAAATAAGAAGTGATAAAATTACAATTGTCTTATGTAACTGAATTTTATTTTGTGAATACATCAAATATAGTCAAGCTCCAGCACACTGTTGCTACTGCTTTTCTTGCATTTGTTGCAGCAAATTCTGAAAAGGAGAGGACAAATTTTACTTTGGGGTGTGATGAGCTATATACTCTCATAGTCAACCTCTCTTCAAGGCAAACCTTGGTTTGAAGCTATGTATTGTCATTTATTCCTGGTATGGTTAAAAAAATACAGTTCTAAATAGGCTGAGTGATTTTTGTACCAGCCTCCATTTCTAAAATATCAAGGACTTGATAAAGTTATGAGAGGAAAACTACTGTAAATTTGTTTTAAAAAGAAACATCACTATTTTTAATCATTCACCTTAACCCCAAAACTTTGCATCTTTGGAAATGAAAACTGCAGCTTTGCAAAACTGAGCTTATGACTTCCAGCCTTCTAAATTCTGCTGCTTCTCCTTGCAGCGTTAATAACCAGAGAGAAGACAGATAATTAAACCATAGAAACCACTGCATTTCCACCTCCCATCCCTCCTTGGTTAAAAATGTAAGAAAAACATAGCAAATGAGATTTTGTCTCAAGTGTTTTTCCCCTGCTATTAAAGATGCTTCTCTGAAAGGAGCACTTGCTGTTTTTCTGCTATTAATAATCCTCGATTTGTGACATCAGCCCATCCCCACAGCAACACGCTGTGTTCAGCTACTGCCTCAGATCCTCTGCCTGCTCCTACCCAGAAAATGGACTAAAAACCACGGAGAGCTGTTTGGCTTTTCCATGTAAGGCTGGAAATCTGGCTAGTGGTTGTTTTTCCTCAGTAGGTCACTTTTTCATTTACAAGAGGAATGCTCACCTATTTAATGCAGCAAATCTGCACCAAAGTTTGGTAATTTGGGCCCATTGGCCCTCAGATAAGTAGAGGTGCATTGGACCATCCCTATTAATTAGGAAATGCTAAAATGCTATGAACAGTCTGGTAACAGCAATGGAGGAGATTGATGCACCTGAGTGGAAATTTGGAGAGCTTCTCACTGCAAACCTACTGTGCTCTGCACAAGACAAAAAAGAAAGGAGGAATGAAAAACAGCAACCTCCTATGTGATATTTAGACTATTTTAGTGCTGCCACTGCTTAAATCTCTGAAATACTGTGTTCAGGAGTTCTCATTAACATGGATTTTAATGGGAGATATTTGTCTGAGCAGCTAAGTCGTTTATGCTTACATAAGGCTGCCATTTACAACAAGAAGTATAATAGCATCTTTGAGCTTTTTAATTAAAAATTAATTAGGAGATTTAAGAACAAAATCATTGGGGGTTACTGTACAATAACATGTTTACAAAATCAGGTCTGGGCTTTTTGTTTTTGTTAAGTGTTTCAATCAATTCTGCGTCTATTAAATATAATTACGTATGATGCTTCCTCAAAATTATAATGTAGCATTTAAAGAGCAGCTGGGAAAAGTCTGTAATTTTAACTTCAGAACTAGGGTAACCATTAAAATGCAAATAGGTGCAAACAGCAGTTTGTTGATGAAGAGACCCCTCAGCATAAACATTTTATCCATTAATCTTGAGATTACAAAGATTCCTTCTGTTTTATTACTACTTATTACTTTTGTCAGTCAGGTTTCCTAGAAGATGCCAAGTTCCCTCAAGAATAATTCACTGTTAGGAATAAAAGCTCGTTCTTACCGAGCAGGATAACACAGACATAAACATTCCCTTCTGTACATATACCTATGCTAAAATTATATTATGTGGAAATGTCTACAGTGAATTAAGAAAGAAAAAGAAGGAAGAAAAAGCCCTCATTCCCTTTTCTAATAGAGTTATCAGTTTGAAAAAGAAGCTGTGTTCCACTTCTACTCCAGCTTAAGGAAGTAGCTTAAATGGATCAGACTTCAATCTTCTCCCCTGATTTAGAAAGGCATTCAACCATTTGCTTAATTTTACTTTGAACAAGGGAAAGAAAGAATGAGCTCAGGTTTCACAGATGTATTTCTGGCCTAGGGATTTATTTATGTTAAATTTATTTATTCCTGAGCTTTAAAGGGAGTTATTCTAACTTGCTACTGCTTCTCTAAGAAGATAATTTGATCCACTGTTATTCAATGAAACCATATGGATGAGTAAGTAAGTAATGTATATCTGATTGAAATATCTTATTTCACAAATTTAAATAAATTCAGTTTAACAGCAGTTTATCCAACAGAACTTGATCAATGCAGCATTTTGAATGAGATTGCAGTTTTGGCTGTCACGCTGTGGTGGTAGAGAGGGGTTTCCTGAAAGGTGAAGTAAACACCAAACCTGGCCACACAGACTCTTTATTCCTGGCTCAGCTCAATGTAGAAGCAGAAAGTGTCACGTAAATCAAACGTGCCATTTGTGTGAAGGACAGCAGCATGAGCACCAGGGGCTGTGACAGCAGAATGGGCAGGCAGAGCTTTACCCAGGGCAGCTTCACAGCTTCCCAACAGGGTCAGGGAATGTGTCAGTGTGTGGTTCCAGCCATCATGACTCCTCTGCCAGACAACCTCCCTGCATGCACACAGCCCCTGCCATTCAGAGAGGATCACACACTTGATGTTTGGTTGTTGTCCAAACACACTTTGTGTCTGTTTTCATTGCATCACAGTCACCTGCCCCCCTACACCCATTTCTGGGAATTCTGTTGAAACCCCAACACAGGATTCTACCCTGTTGTTACTAAAACCTCCAAACCTCTGCTCTTACAGGGGACTGAAGAAAGAATCCTAAACATTGTCTAGAAAGAGATGATGGTATTTCTTTGTTTTGCTGCAATCCACATCACACAGTGGCTCCCACCATGGAAAAGAACAGGTCACTCCACCCTCACTGCCCCAATCAGTCAGCTCCTCAAGCTGTGTCCTTTCCTGCTTTTATGGAAATGTTTCCTCTAATTATTTAGTTTCTTTTTCTGTGAATATTATGCAGGGTTCAACAAATACTGCATCCCACTCCCATCTCGTACCAGGGTGCTCTCTGAGAGGTCATTTTTTGCAGGAGTTTCTTAGACTTGGGATGTGAAAAAACTAAGTGAGGGATGGGCAGTGAACAAAGGAATTAATTATTCAGCTAACCACAAAAGGCTCCATATCACTGTGACTCAGCCAAACAATTCATTAACAGACAGAGGTTTCTGAAGGATGATGAACCTTTATTACACTTGTAATCATAATGATTGGCTGAATCCAACCAGCCTCAACATTTCCCCAGTTTTGGGTTCAGAACAAAGTTCCTCAAAGGAAAACAGATTTTGATGTCAAAATCCAAATTTAGACTAACATGAGATCGACTTGTTCAGGGAGAGAATGAATTTTCCTGAAATTCAAAACTATGATTTCAAAGTGTCTGCCTGATTGCAGATGATAAGTACCCAGAGTACCAGAGGGCTTTAATCAGTCAGGAGAAATTATCTCAAACTGAAGCTGGCTGCTGATACAAAGGAGAGAAGACACGGAACTCAGGAGATCAGGGGAGACTGCTGAGGGTGGGAAGAAAGCAAGAAGTACAAGGAGAAGGATCAGAGGGAATATTGGCCAGTCACCCTCACCTCACCAAGGACAAGAGCACAGCTGAAATCCAGGGAATTTCATTTAAACACGGGAAACCCCTTTTTTTCCTGGAGAGGTTGTGGAGCCTCCATCCTGGATATTGAATCTCTGGTTCTGAGTGGCCTTAACTGACCCACTTTGGGCAGGATGGCTGCATGAGATGCTTTCTGGAAAGAAATCAGATTTGTAACGTGACATACATTGTAGCTGTCTATTAAACTTCTTTATTTATGAGCTCTTCACATACTTATTGCTTTTCCCTCTGACTTTAGTGTATAAGATAGTTCCATATAATCAGCATTTTCACTAAAGTAACAATTAGTGAATGATATATGGTTGTCCAAGTATGAGCCTTCTGTCTGCTTTCAGTTGAAAATCAAATTATTTTAACAGCTTTACTGAACTTAAAATGAGGCAGAAATTAAAAGGACTATTAAAAAAAAACTAATTAGAAGACTATGAAGATAAATCTAATTTTTAAAGTTTCTTTGATATTACGTTTTGCCATTTTTATCAACTTTGCTCTCAACACAGAAGAGACCTGTCAACATTGTCAGAATGTCTGTAAAGAAAACAGATGAAAATCTGCTGTTGTCCACATGTGGAAATTATATTTTTGTTCTAACTAACAGTAATTTTCATGTGGCTGTCACCTTCTCAGTACACTAACCTTTGAGATTACAACTCACGGCTGTGCCTTTAAAATAGCTGTAAGACATTAGTGTGAAAGGTTTACAAAACCTTCATCAAGATGCAGAACAGGGAAGGTGAGAAGAGCAGAGAGGAGGCAGAGGTGATGTGCAGGCCCTGTGCTGTGTGAAGCACTGATTTTGTTATTCACAGTTTAAGCAGGGGATGGAGCTTGTTGTTAAACATTCCATTTTCAGAGCAATATCTTGAAATCAAGGCTGGGCTTCTCAAGAGTACTAAATGACTTTGCCATAGAGTCAACTTAATTTGTCACACTTAAGTAGCTACCATAATTAATAGTTTAACTATAATTTGTTTAACCACAGAACAACAAGGAAAAAAAGCAAAGTTTAATAGTTTTGCTACCAAAAGGTACTGAGCCATACAACCTGTCACAGGAACGTGGCCTTCTAGAACAAATCACTGCATGCAGAAAAATCTGAGCTATCAATACTTCACCCCCTTTGCTCACACACTTAATTCCCAAACCACCACTTCTGTGAATGCCATCATTAAAAATTTTAACATTTCCACAGATGTGTAAGTACCAAAAATGCATTTCACTTGAGCAATATTTGAAGTACATTTCTGTTCACACAGTTCTGCTATGCACAAAAATGTTGCGAGGCTGGAAAAGATAAAAGACTGCACTTTTATACAAGTCCATCAGAAACTGTCCAACAAAGTTTTAAACCCCTAATAAGCAACAAGATCTCAGCCTACTTTCCAGCCATGACTGCAGTGCAGTTACCAAACCATTCGACTCAAATGTGCTGCCCAGTTCTTTCATCTACCACTCTGAGACTCATCTCCTGCTTCTCACCCATCACTGCACTTGCAGACATAAGATGAAATATTTCAGGATGTTGTGTGAACCTCTGCCTTCTGATGCTGTGAAGTACCTGGATTAAAGAAAACCCCTTCACACACTTCCCTCCAGGCAGTGACTTTAACCCTGTCCTTGGGAACAGGCAGTTCCAGACAGACCTACCTGGTGCTGGATGTTTCTGCACGGCAGCAAACCCATGAAGGACAAAGTTGGTCACCCAAAATTCAGAGCTCTTGCTCGTTGAGCTGGGAGGAATTGCTCTGTGGAGCTGTGGGGAGATGATTTATTTTCATCTGTATTCAGTTTCACAGCTCCTGTAGAGAAAACCAGTAAGGCTGCAAACCAGCTCTAAAAATATGAGTTATACAAAACGAGCTAATTACCTAATTGCGACTCATTGAGATTATTACGAGTAAGTTCAAAGGACTGGAATGTCTTGTAATAATGGTGTTTTGTGGTGTGAAACTTGCAAATAAAGACTATGAAAAGCCATATTGAAAACCTGTGGATTATTCAAAATTACAGCAAGTAACTATGCAAAGAAGCACACAAGTCAGATATGATTACTTGTCTTGTAATACTTTGTTTCTGCAAGAAACAAATGTTATGATATATTAGTGTTTTGTCAATATTCTTAATATATGCTCACAGCCATTGTAAAGGAACAATTGGAACAAGAATTAAGCTATGAATTCACAATAAGATTCCACTTCCACACCTGATACAGCCTTAGTGTCTGGAAGACTTAGATTTTAGGAGCTGTCTGATTATTGAATTTTTTTTTCTTTCCCCATAATAAAAAAAAGATACATACAGCATTGAAATACATAATTTATGGGAGCACATAAGAAGAACACATTTTCCTAGCAAGTCACTGAAATCTAATTTAGTGATGGAGGACTAGGTCAAGGAATATTTTTAAAGTCTTATTTCACTTTTTCAAGATTTATACGTCTGTTTTTTTCTGGAAGAAACAGTGCAAAGCTGCTTATGTTGTGACTGGGATAACTTTGGGTGGTGAACTTCTGTTATGGATGCAAAATTCCCATGGTGTTCAGTGAGGAGAAGTTATAATATAATTTTGATTATGTTATTCACCAGAACTTAAAGATAATTTAAGGAGTCTGCCTTCTACCTTCCCACCAGGCAGCTGTAGACAGCAATAACATTTCATTCCTTTTTTTCACTTATTTTTGTTTAGATTCATATATGTGAGATAAAACCACGTGTAGTATGTAACCGTTTATGAGTCTCATCAGGGCTTGGAATGAAGTCCTACAGTGAGCTGAAAATGGAAGCTCAGTCTGAAACTCAGCCCTTGATTCTCTGCAGAAACACTTCTGAAAACCAAAATCACTGAAGACAAAAATAGAAGCTTCACTGAAGGGCTGTAAACACAGACAAAAGCCTTCAATGACTATTCAGAGATTCATTCCACAGTCAGTGCTCTGTGTCTGCAGAGCATTTACTCCAGAAATGGCTGTAAGAGTGCCAGGAGATGGGAATACTCAGGAATATGTGACTTTACTTGGAAGATTTTGATGTTTTCTTCCCCAAAGTATCATGTGAGCTCTGGTGGTTTCCAAGTTCACCTGTAACTATCTAGAAAACTTCACTATTTGATCCATTGTCTTTTCTTTGCAGGGAAATAATGTTAACAGGCAAATAATTATATTTTCAGCATGCCAAAAATGATGTGCTCCGCTGTCTGCTTTAGCAAGGTCAGATACTAAATCAACAGAATCAAATTAAGATGTGATTTTGGAGTGGCTTAGACACCAAGTCAAATTCACTTAGATGAGTCTTGGATGTTTTAATAAACCTATCAAAAAAAGTTGAGGAATTAATGGAAGGAAATAATTCAGATGAAGAACATATCTCATACTAGTGAAGCTTGTAAAGGTTTTTAAAATTCCTTTTGCCATTTGAGCCCTACATGTATTTCTTCCTGTGGTTCAGGCTGGAGAAGATAATTTTCAGACTTCCTGCACACAATGCTCATGCCTTCAGAGAAGTCATCAACAATTCAAATCTACAACAACATTTTTGACAGGTGTTAATATTAATGTATTTCTGGGCTGAAGAACTATGAAAAGAGGGAACATTTTTGTGATTTCCTGGTGCTTGATGGCTTTTATTAATTTCTCATCACTTTCCTGCCAACACGTGGGCTGGTGCAGATCGAAGCAGCCTTAGAGCTGTGCTGGATGTGCTCGGGTGTAGGAGCTCCTTGGGAGGGAGATGTTCCACCCAAGTGGCTCTTCCAGCACATCTCCACTTGGGCTGTCCTTGCACAGAGGACTGAGAAAGGAGCATCAGAGGATTCAGAGGAGCATCTGCTGGCTTCTCCCCCATTATCATTGCCCAAGATCAATGAGGAATGCAGGAGTTCCTCTTGGCACTTTTTCCCTCCCATTCCATTTCTGCTGATGGCCAGGACACCGAAACTTCCAAAGAAATTCTTGACTATCCCAAAGGACCTCCTGGCTCAGCCTGCCCCAGTGTCCCCTGGAAATGACACTGCCCAGATCCTTGGCACAGCACGTTTTGTGAAGGGTTCACAGCATAAATAAGCCATTAAATGGCTCAGCCCCAGGACACCCTCCAAAACTTTCCAAGCAGCCATCAGGGCATTTTGTGCCAATCTGCCCCGTGGAGATGTTTATAAAAGGCTCTTTTGCAGAGGACAATATAATGGTTCCTTCAGGGAGCCAAAAATGAATAAGATTTGTCACAGTGTGGAGCCTTAAGAGTATAAAAGCTGATATATATTAATACATTATGATGAATTACCATGGAGGAGAAGCAGAGAATATCTAAACATGTTTTGGTTTATGTTAGATTTTGGTAAAATAATTCTAGAAGCATTAATAAAATCATCTATTTGTTTACAGTGGACTACATTCTGGGGTTTGAGGGTTGTATTTGTTGTTTGTTTTCCTTTGCTTTTTCTTTTAATAAATTTTTAGAATGCTATGATTTTACTCATTTTTTATCCTGGATATCATCAATCAGAGAATAACTAAGGAACCTGAGGGAAAAAATATCATTTATGTCAACCACTATTAGGCTGCTTTATTGAGAGTAATTACAATGAAAGTAAACAAAGAAAATAATTTGTTTGCCAAAAAAGCTTCTGGCAGTGGCCTACTTGAGAATTAAGAGATTAACTGTGAGTAAAAATAAAAAAAAAGCTGTGTATATTGGTCTAGTAATTCTGAATTAGGGTTTTTATATGCCATTTGCAGAGGAAAAATGTTTACTTTAGCTTAAAACTCACTGTCACTGGGATGGAACTTCTTCTCAAGGAGATTTATGCATGAAATTCAAACATAGTTAAAATTTTGCTTTTATGGTTTATGTAAGCCATGTGCAGAAACCTACATTTTCAGGTGTTAACTTATTCATAGGTATTTTTAGCTTTTCATTGGATGCAAGGGAACGTTTTCAGAGCTCCAAGTGAGGTTTGTTTTAAAATCCACCCAAGAAGTATCAGTATGTACTTTTTTTGGGGTTGATGAAAAAGAGATGTGCCAGTATCTTTGTGTAAAAGCATTTTAGTTTGAAATATTGCAGAGCATTTCCAAAAGCCAGGAAGATTTTACTTCTTTATATGTGACAGAGAATCTACCCTTAAGGATGCAATACAAGGAAAAGCAACTTCCTACACAAGAAATGAGATTAAAACCTTGCAAGATGCTACCCAAAAATGCCACAGACATAAGGCAGATGGCAAAGGTGAGGCATCTTCCCTTTCCTCTGCAGAACCATCCTGAGACAGTGGAATTGACATTTTTGACAAATCCTGCACATATTGCTAAATATCTAAAGGAAGGAATGGAGCATCTCATCAGGCAGCAGGGTTTTCATTTAGGGTCTTCCTTTCCCAAGCCCAAGTGTGGAAAGCAGCTCTGCTCACAAGGGGTCAGAACAGGAGATTTCTCAAGGAGGGAGCCCAGCCTGCCAGTCAGAGAACAAACTTCTCTGTGCCTGCTTTCCCCTTTTATTAGAGTGGAGAAAAATGACAAGAAAATGGGACGTGAAGTAACTGCAAAACACGAACAGACATTGTCCTTTCCCACAGACGAGGCACAGCATTTCCAAGAGACACTTGTGCAGTGTATTTTTGAAAAATAACAGCCAGAGACAGAGAATTTGTAACCTCCCTACTGAGGCCACTGCTTATCTGTTCTCACCACTGAAAAAGTTCTCCCTAATGTCTGTTCTGTGCTACAATTTAAACCCATTATTTCTTGCCATTTCCAACACGCCTTTGGAAAACAATTTACTTATCTCCTGTTGGCATCATGTTAAGGTTAAAACTTCACTTTTTGGACTAAACCTTTCAGTTTTTCCTGTACACTTCTGGTTTTTCCTGCTCCTCTCTGGCCTGTCTACCTTTTGAAGTGATGTGGCCAAGTTAAACACATTGCCCCGGGTGAGGCTTTATTAAAGTAAAAGCTGCTGTATCAATGTGTGAAATCAGTTGGGCTTTCCATCAACACACTTATGGGAGCACACAAACATTTTTTTTTCCTCTCTGCAAGCAGAGGCTTGAGGATGCAGCAGACAAGGACAAAACCTGCGTTTCTCCACAGCAGCACAGGATGTGTCTACATCAGAAGCACAGAGTGGGCTGGAGCACTTTCTGTCCCTATGATTTTTGTTAAAAAAGCAGCAAACCAGCAAAATGCAGCCTCCACGGCCACAAAGATCCTTCATTCACCTCCTGCTAAAGGTTTACCTGCAGCAACTTAGCAATTAAGGACAAGAACTACAGGTGGCATGGTCTTCCACTAGACAAAAATTAATTCATACTAAAATGAGGCATTTATTTGGGACAAAGGTATGTGAATTTTGGTAGGAGTTTAGCCACTGTGCTGTACAGAAAGAGAAAAGCAAACAATGCCCCATTATTTTACTTTCAGTAATAAAAAGTCAGCTAGCCTTTACTTTTCCTATAGCTACAATTAAGTTGATAACAGTCAGGGTGAAAGATATCTATCCCTCTATTGCTACAAATTAAACAAAAATCACTTACAGAAAATTGTGAATAGAGCCCTGGAGAGCCAAAGAGCAGCTTAGCACATTTCAGAAAGTAATTTTCTGCAAGAATATTGCATGGGATAATAAAACTGCAGATAAGAACCTCATTTTAGTGCATATCTTTTGCCTCTGCCGTGTTGTTACCTCAGGATTATGGTGGTGTTTTGGGCAGATAGGAGACAAAAAAGAAACCCCAAAGAAGATATGTGTCCTCATTACTCAGCCATTGTGATGAGAGGTGACATAAAAATGCCTCCCCACCATGAATGAGATACCCAGTGGAACCCTTGTGCCAGGTGTTGTCAGGTTCAGTTGCCCACAGGCTCCAGCTGGAAAAATTAAATAACTTTGGCATGAGCCCCCACCCAGTGAACCTGAGAGAACCAAATTGCCTCCCCCAGGTACCCTTGACACGGAATAGTTCTGAAAGCTCCAGCTTTACAGATTTAAAACAAATCATGCTGGATTGGGAACAAATGAAATTTCACATAAACCACAGATAAAAGTCAGCAATTTCCTCTGGGGAAGGCCAGCATTCCTTTGAGGACCCTGCCAGGAACTTTAACCCCCATCCTTTTCAGGTGCTGGAGTGGACAATGAAGTGATATTTATGGTGTTAGTCCATGTTTGTCCTTCAGAATTGCTGGGTTACCTGCACTGCTGGGAGTCTGTGGAGCCTGTGCAGAGCTCCTATGGGGCTGGAGCAGCTCTGAAAGTGAATCCACAACGTCCCTGAGAGGAGGCAGCTCTGAGCTCCTCCTGCCCCAGCTTGACTCACTCCCAGTGAGGCTCGCAGCAAAAGCTGCAGCTGTGTCAGTGTTTCACATCCAGTATCTGCCCACTCCAGAGACTCCAGGATCAAGGCACACACTGAGGACACTCACAGTAGGAGTGAGAGATAAGATTTGATGTGTGTCTCAAAACCACAATACAGGAAAGGGGTGAGGAAGAGCAGCTTCCCCTGTTCTTTCTCCACCTGACCTCTAGATTTTGCTGCACAATGTGGCTGGTGGAGAACCACCCTGAACCTAAGCTGTGCTGGAACGCTCCTTGTTCTACATCATCCTTCCAACTTCTTTCTCCATCTCAATGAATCCATGCAGCACATTCCCAGGACAGGACTGGCAAATAAATCCTTTGAACACAGAGATTGCTGCAAGTCTCAGGCCAATATTATTTTAACCTCTTTACTGTGCATTTCCATAATGGCACTGGGCAAATTGGCAGCAGCAAAGCAGCAGAACATTTCTCCTCTGAGAGCTGACAGGAATTTATCTCACAAAACCCGCTACCTTTTATTCCTGGTGACTTGAGTCTTGGTTCAATTGTTACAGTTGGTGAACTATGTAAGCTGCAGTGAAATACAGGGTGTAGATAAGGTGTATGTGTCCAAAACGACACAGAGAAAAGGGACTGTTTGCTTTCAGCCCCTGCCCAGAGTGCCACAGCAGTAAGAAGTTTTCTTATTTTCTTCCTTTTTGGCTCTCTTACTGGTGTGTGTAAAGTTCCTACACAGAGGGGCAGAAGAGTCGTGCTGTGCCAAATTATGCACAATATTTAGGAGGTGAATGGGGGTAAGAAAACTTGTCCTGGACAAGGATTAAGGATTTCATTGTAGGCAATGAAAGGAATTCACATTCAGTGAGCAGCAAGATTATGCAATGAACAAAGGGTTATATTACGGATATAATAATGCTTTTTAGAAAAATAATATCCCATACTTTAGTAGACATCTGCTATAAATTTTGTTAAATTAAACACATGCTGGATTTAACAGACTTGATCTTCTGTTTGCTTTGAGAGCTGCTCCACTGATAGGAAAAAACAGTCACTTTTTGCATGTCTTCTGTCCTTTTGATAAAGGAGTAACTTATTATGTCAGGTTACATTCTAACACATCTATTGTGTGATTCTGTGCAACAGATTGCAGCTTAATAAACTAAGTCAGGAAATTCAAGATATACGCAAGGTCTTTTGTGATTTGGCAATGTCTTATCTGTCAAGCTGCTGGATATCTGAGCTGAAAGAGAAATGACAGGGAAAAGAGGAGGGTAGGACAAAGATATGGGTTCCATAATGCTGATTTAGTAAATATCAACCTGCAGATTGCTCAGGCAAAGGCAGTGGGAGTGCAGGTTAAGTCTGCCAAAGCACAGAAGAAAACCTGTGCTGCTCCTGTTGCTGTCAGGAGCTGACAGACAGCATCAGGGGCTGTGTCTGGAATCGAGGTACAGACACACAGAGAGCAGAAAGGAGAGGGGCCCTGACCTGCTGTTTGCTCCCCTTTTCTCCCACCCTATGGATGTATCCCATTCATGGCACACAGTGCATGCTGCTCCTTGCAGAACAGGAGTGTTAGGGGTGGGATGTGTGTCCATGCAGCAGCAGGAGGCTCACAGCCTGCCCAGGCAGAGCAGAAAACTTCCCAGAGTGGGTATTTTGTTGTGTGACAGAGATGGAGCTTCTGAGGAAACTAAAACCCTGCCTGAGCCACAGTGAGCTGTTCCAACAACCCAACAGTGGGCAGATCCATCCTCCCAGAGATTTAATATCATTACAGCTCTGAAGTAGAACAGTAATAGGACAAATAGCAGGACAAATGTCTGAACACTGACATTCCCTCTCTCCTGCTTCATCTTCAGGCCCTGTCCCTGCTGCCAGCTGCCCCTGTGGAGAGGTGCTGGCAATGCCTGAGGGTACCTTTGGGTCAGCATCCTCCTAAAGTACAGGGCTGCCTCAATTCTATCACCTGGCTCAGGACAGAAGAGATGCAAGGAAGGAAAGTGGTGAATAAACTGTCAGATGCATCAGGAGGACTACAAAAAAACTCCCTTATACTATGCTGTAAGCTTCTGAGAAGGAAAATATGAGTTATGTATTAGGTTATCACTGGCTTGCGGCTGGGTGCATGCTGCTTGTTGATGTAGCAGATTTCTGCAGTCAAAGCTGTGAGTGACATTCCTGCTTTTCCAACACTGTCCTGGGAGTAATAGGCTTAAAGCAGATGAGACTTGGATGATCATGTTCCTGCAGGAATCTATAATGGGAGGACAGATTGCTGAAGAAGTGTTTTATAACTGATCCGGTGAGGATCTGTAGAATACCTATTTAAAGAAGGTTGCACCACTAGCAGAGAGAAATCTTACATGAAAAATGTATTTGCAGTTACTAAACAAACTTTAAAAATTAGTTCTTAACAAAAGGCTGTCAAGAAACCAACACTACAAGACTTAACAAGAGCAAATTTTGCATTTTGTTCTCTGGTGGACTTTTAAAACCCAGACCTGAGAGCTACTGATTGACTGAAATAATAGCACACACCTATTCTGCCTATTAACTCCTTATCATTGTGTGTCAATTGATAGATATCAAAAGAAGGACATGTACACTGAACATCTTTCTGATACTCTGTGAGCTTGATTCCATAGGATTCCTAAAATTCGTTATTCTGTATTTGTCTCACACAATTTGAAAAGATAACATGATGTCTCTGTTTCTCACAGTTGAGGAATATTTTTCCTAACAGGGACTAATTCTTTGTTTATATTTATAAAAATGATGTATTCTTTGGGTGACACATCCTCATAATGAAATAAATAAGTCAACTTCAACACATATAACTATCTTAATAGAATTGTTTACCATGCATGAGAAAACATCTCCAGAATATGTTCTAATGATACTCTAAATAGCATTTTACTTCCAATCTGAGAAACACAGTTGTTCCCGGTATAAATTCAAATCAAGATTAGTGACCAGAATTGCCAATAAAATGAATGAATAGTTGGGGAATATTTAGATCTATCAGTGGAGTGCCTGCTGTACTGAAACAGCATTATGTCCTTGCAGGTAGAGAATTTTAAATCAAAGTAACATTATTATCAGTGTCTGCCTTCATGCACCTTGCTTCACAGACACTATTATGCATTGAGCAGCAATTAGTGAGTCACCAGGGATACTTTCCTAGACTCTTCAGGTCAAAAAAGCTAATTAACCTTCCTCCTGTATTCTGAACAGACTTACAATTATCAGTGCCAAATCTCATCCTTCTTTTTCCTTTCTTTTTTTTTTTTCAAACAACTTTTAAAATATTGGTGGCCAATAAGGAAAAATGTAAAGAAGCTCTCCTGATGAAACCAGAAAATCCACTGAAGAGGTCAGAGAGCTGAAGCTGTGACCCGGGTTTGTTTGTTTATAGCAGCAATGCTTTGTTTAATAGATTTCTCACAAAGCTCTTACAAAGCTCCGTGAGGGTGATTTAATTAACTGCCCATTTGCACTCCAGGTAACTGCAGACACTCAGTGCTGGGTGAGAACAGCTCTTTGCTCTGCAGTGAGCTGCGAATGCAGTGACAAATGCAACGACGTTTGCAATTGCTGCCCTTGCCCAGGGGTGAGGGTGACAAAGGCAGGGCAGGATGTCACCTTGGGCAGGACGTCACCTTGGGCAGGGCAGGATGTCACCGTGTGGCAGGGCAGGGGGTGACACCTCTGGATGGATCTGACACTGGCACTAGGGATCTGAGCTGATCCCTCACGCTGGATCTGCTGCTTTACAGGAGATTTTTGGGAGGGATTTATCAACAGGTAGGGCCAGTGCCACTAAAAGATGGCCAGAAGGTCACTTCAAAACCATGGAAATACTGGTTGTCTGTATTGGAGTGGGACACACATCATTTTAATGGGTTTGGTTCTAGGTTTGGTACTTCATGAGAGGCAGGAGGGTGCTTGCCCAGAAAGGAGAACTCCAGGGAAGCAAAGTGACAGCCTAAACCTGCCCCATGCAACCCCTGTCTGATCCTTCATGGCCTCTGCCCTTGCAGTTTGCTCTGAAAATAATACCACATTTATTTCCTCCACAGCTGCTCCTCTGTCCTCCCTGCAGATCATTCAGTTAACCCACAGCCATGGACACAATGATTTTCCTGTTGCAATAAAGGGAAAACTTCCAGCATTTCAGTAGCTTTGCTATGGCCTCCTAAAACCAGACCAGAAAACAGATCTTATTCTGACCATAATTCCAGCACCTTTTGCGCAAATCTCTCCTTGCATTTTATTTATATTTATTAAAAAAAAAAAAAAAAACAAGCAGAGAGAAAGGTTAAAGCAAATCTGGCAACACTTATCTTGGCAAGGCACCTTTGTGACCATGGCCTATGTGCAGCTGAGTCCATGGATGAAGGGAAGGAGCTGTAGTTTTCCCTCGTTTCCCAAGATGTGAGATCCCATGGAGGACCCTACTACATCCCCTGCAATTACAGTAATTAAACCACAGCCACAGGGGGCATTTAGGAGAGTGAAGTACTTCACACATCCCTTGAGCAGGTCAGAGGATATCGTCAAGAGCTTGACAAAGAAAGGAAGGAAGAAGTAATGTGCATGAGAGGAGCGGGTTAGAACAATTTTTCTGCAGCGTTTAAATATAGGAAAAGATCTTCAGATCCTGGTGTCAGGTGTACTTAGGGAAAAAATTCAATTTATTGTTTCCAGTGTTTCGCCATGCATTCAGCAGTGTGAGTCTCAGGACTTGAACTATACTAGAGCAGGGTGGCATATCTGTAAAACTAATGTTTCAAACTGCTGTGTGATAAATTAAAATAATTCCACTCGTCATACTGCAAAAAAAAACCTGGCTGCTCAGAAGCCTTTGAAAAAGTACTTTCAAGATAAAATATGTGCTTGTTGTTTCTGTGTCTTTTAAAAAAGATGTTGTGTCTTCTTCACAGCTTCAGTGGTAAAAAAAAAAAAATCATGTAAAATGTGTTTTTCTCTGACATTTAGATGTCTTGCAAAGTGGTTTATTATAGATCTTCTGGACGTTTGGATATTTAATTAAATGTCAGAAACATATTCTCTGTCCTCATGTGAATGAATATCAAGAGTTTATTTATTCATAGTCTATTTGTTATTCTTTTTCTGTTTCTCACACAAAATTATCAGTTGGAAAGTCGGTCATCAGAGACACTTAAAATTTTTTGGGGTCATAAATCTAATTAACCTCAGCAACTGTGCTTAAAATGGTGAATAATCTTAGACAAGTTCTTACAGGAATCTACAGAACCACTCAGAGATACTTTTGCACCTGGTTTTTCAAGTGACCTTTAATGTAATTCTCAAAACATCCACGGAAGGCATGATGCGAGGAGCTGGGAACACAGAATCCAGGCTTGTCTGAATTTCAGCAAACCCATGCAGGAGCTCACACTGAATGAACTGGGTTCATTTCCAGGAATAATCCTGTTAAAGGTGTGGACCAACACCGTGAGCCTCGCCAAGAGGAAGGAGCATGATACACCTGAGAGCTGCCAGGGAGCTGGAATGAGATCAGATCTTTGGGTTGGGCTTTTTCTTTTTTTCATTTTTTTTCCTAATTTTTTTCTTTTCTTTTTTTCTTTTTTTCTTTTTTTCTTTTTTTCTCTTTTTTTTCTTTAATGAATGAATGGAGAAGAAGCAATAAGCTGTAGAAGATTGGAAGTTAATAATCTGGAAAGAATTAATTTTATTTCGATTAGGTTGATATGTAGCAAATTTTCTGTGTCTAACTTGGATAAACCTTAAATTCTCCTGGTTTGCAGGATGTAGAGTGGGAAGGAATTCCTTTTATTTTCTGTTTTGTATCACAATTGATCACTCCATAGGGATGACAAGGGAGAATATCTGTATTTTATGCCTACCAGCATCACGAGTGTCATCTGGTTAGTGCTGCCTGGTTCCATGCTGTAGAGAAGAACACCCATCTCAGACCTGAGAAGCTGCAAAACATGAAATATTGAACAAAGTGAGCTGAAAGAGAACATATGATGGTAAATTTCCCAGCAGAACAGCGAAAATGTGTTTCTTAGTATTTAAGAGGAAAATGTGCAGGTGGAAAATTGAGCAAAGCAGATAAATGGTTTTGATTCAGGAGAAATGGGTGAAACTATTGACAAGTGCTTGGCTTTGTTTCTGAATATCTGACATTAGATGGAGGTGACAACATTCTCATGCATGAAAATTACCAACATTGTATGGGAGTGTTCCAGAAGTGCTCTGAGGGAGGTTTATTCCCTGTTCCCTGGGGGGAAATGCTCTGCTCTGACCATGGAAATGACAAATGAGTCCCCTCAGATACCACCTGGACTTCAAAACCATCGGTTCTGTATCTCAGGTGAGGGTTCCAGAGCTTCTGCCTCTCCAGATGCTTGGAAATGGGATTAATCCTAAGGAAACACATCAATTTCTGGGCTGAAAAGCTATTCTGATGAAACTGTCCGTGAGTTGAGATCTACACAATTTACATCAAAAAGGATAAAAATATCAGCTGGTATCTCTGCATTGATTGCTCTGGATCAAGTAGAAGGATGGTTGAAAAATACTGTCAATAATACAAAACTTCTGTCAGAGGTCCTGAAAAGGAAACCCAGAGTGTCCAAAAATGTCAAAACCCAAGAGGTTATTTAGATTATCTGCTCAACATTGCACTGTGTTTCCTATATTCTTGATAGAAATTTTCACCAAAATACTTCCACATTGTTCCTCCTTCTTAGTGTCTCTAATGAAACAATGCATTCTAATTTATGTAGCTACACACACACACAAAAAATTTTTTCCAAAATCTGCCTGGAATGGTTGATTAACTTTTGCATTATTTTGCCACAGCATATTCAGTGAGCACAACAGAATACTTGATTGTATTGAACATTAAAATCTTGTATATGTTATGCTATAATCTGCATTGTATTTTAAGTGAAGATAATCCTTCACTATTTGTTCATATGTGAGGGGCTTTTATGTTCTCTGTGGTGCAGCAATTCTTTAAGACAATTTTTAGTGCTTGTTATTGCAAAAGTACTGAACAAAATCCAACAGAGCTAGACGTTGTTTGGTATAATTTTATTAATTCTTTTTCTTTGTTTGTTTGTCTTTTCCACAGCAGCAGAAGAAACTGTGAAAAGGAAAATTCTAACCAAGCAACTCCTGGAGGCACTGGCAGTTTGTATTTGTGAGGAGACTCAGCTGCAGAAGACAGAATTGTAGTGCCCGAACTCTGTTCAGATGGGAATTGTCTATTTTGTGTGCTTTGAGTTTCCTTTATCTTTCCAGGAGTAGTTAAACCTGGGAAGTTTCAGGCATGTAGGACCTGTGATCTGAGTGGAGCTGAGGATCAAAGGCTGAATCAAAAAAAGCTTTCTGCAAATTTTCCTTCAAGTCTTCTTGAAGCTGGATCTGTAAAAATTTTGCATGTGGGCATCAGACTGATGCCATTGCATTGCCTTTCACTGCATATTTCAGACAAAAATGTTCATTATTAAACAATTAGCAAAAGCTGTAGTATTAGATGTTACTGAGGAATTCTGTTCACTTTTCCCAAATAATTTCTGATGTGGGGAAAACAACAACAAAAAAATCCCCATCTTTATGAAATATGGGAAATAGAATTAGACAATATTGGTGTTCAGGAATCAGAACTAATGCCCACATTTCTGACATTGTGTCTGTTCTGAAAGCAGCAGCTGATCTTTGCCACTCTACAGGTTTGCTGGTACAGGTTGCTCTGGCAACAGGATGCACAAGCAACAAGATTCCACTCAAGGCAAAAAGTTTAAGAAGGAAATTTTCCCTCTGATATTTATAGCTGAAAAGTTGAGCACATACTTAACTTTAAGCATCTCAGGAGTCACCATTGATTTTAGATCTCCCTTCTCACAGCTCTGGTCATTTGCTTTGACTACAACAGAATAAAAACTACCAATAAGAAAAACATTTTCATCTGACTCAAAAGAGAGTCCCTCTGCTGAGGTTAAATGTCGAATCAGAGAGGAAAACTGCTGGTGGAATTTTTTATGGATTAGTGCTAGGGTTCATTTTATTTAACATTTTAATTACTGAGCTGACACAAAAGTTTGGGACATTGCTTGTGACATTTGGTTCTGAAATGTGGTTGGGAGACATCACCAATGTAAAGGAAGAGTGGAATACCCTACAGGACAATTTGGATGACATTTAGAACTGGAGTAATGGAAATAGGAGGAAATGTAAGAGCACAAAATGCACGACCATTCACTCAGGAATGAGTAACAAGAATTTCTGGTACAACCAGGGAGCTCATTAGCTTGGAAATGACAGAGGGTGAGAAGGACCTGGCCCTGTTACCTGATCTCAGAAAGGCTGGGAACCACCAGTGTGACTGAGACCAGGAAATGGCAAAGGTTATGCCAAGACATAGCATGAAAAAAATCTCTGCTGAAGTTTGAAAATGGAACATTTATCAATAAAATATTAACCTTAGTGAAGGGATCTACCTGAACCTGCTCTTTTGTCCACACTTTTTTGTTATTTTTCATCATTTAGAGATATTTTTCTTTGTCATAGGCATTGATATTTGTGAAAGCATTACACTAGAGTAAAGCTACAAAAAAGTTGGTGAAGACGTTTTACACATGGATCTCAGAGCAATGGAAAATCTGAAATAAATGTTGGTTACCATTGAGCCTGGCAGCCCATTCTCAGGGTTGATATGGTGTGAGAGAGCATCTCTCTCAAAGTTAGTCTTTCCCTAAATCAAAACAACAGCTGGTTGTTTAAAAATAAGATGAGGATTACAGGCAAGTGAGACATTCCAGTGCCTTCCCTGACTTCCAAACAGAGGTAAGATGATGCTAATGCATGGCTGGGCCTTGAGTTCCCTGGTTAAATCTCTTTATCAGAGTCCTCCTGCACCCCCTGCACACACATCATTCCTCACTTCCAACAGGACTTGCATTTTGAGGACAGAAATTTCAAAGCAGATTTCATCACCACAGGAAAAGTGATACTGGAGTTGGTCCAACCTTGCCAGAAAAAGCTGCATTCCCACATGTTTCCCAGTGACACACTGAGCATAAACATGAAGTGCTGAGTACATGAGCCAAGCAAATTATTGCACCTCTGCAGATGAAAATTGTCTCTGAGAGCTGCTTTTTTCCAACCATGGGCTTCCAGTTCTTGACTATTTCAGGTTTTTATTGACACAGAACAATGATGAACTAGAGGTCAAACCAGAAGTTTGTTCTGTGCCATGCTCGTGCACTTTGAAACACTGCAAGATAATGACACAGCCCTGATGAATATTCATTCTTAGTTTTCAGTCACAGTATCAATTTCTTTGACCCCTATTGTCTGTGTGGTGAACTAAATAAAAAGCAACCACAACAGCTGAAAACTGCATACTTTAGGGCATATCCTGGGAAAATAAGGTCACAATGAAAATAACCACGGGAGAGTTAAAAGGTTTAACATTACAGATTATTATGCAGGTTAGGCTTCTGCAACATTGGATTTCCCTAAATATGAATGCATGTAGCACTTAATTACAGAAATGCCAGTAGATGGCACTCAGAAGTGTGTTGCATGCTTCAATTTTTGTCACATCACCAAAACCTATTGCTGCTCATGGCAATCTCTTCTTTATGCATTTCTTACCATCAGTGTTAATAAAAGATTTGCTATTCAGGTTTGTTACATATAGCCACAGAGCAATCAAACATTCAGAATGTGCTATTCAGTATCTCTGTAATGGCATTACAGTTCATATTAGAAACATTTAGGCCTACACATACAAACAAATTATCTCTATTTTCTTTACTCTCTTCCCTCAGTTCTGACCCAGTGGCCTAACAAGTTAATGTGATTTGCCATTTCTCTAGGCTGGGTTAATCTTGATGGATGTGTTGTGGTTATATCAAGTATAACATAAACCAAATTACCAGAGTCTTCAGATCTCCTTCAGTAACTCAGTTTTCTGCAAGAAGGCACTTTTATCCCCTTTGTGCATGCCATTTTTCTCAATCTCTCACCTTTTTTTAAAAAATAAATAACATTGGCAACGCAGCAAATGTTGACTTTGATCATTAAATTGCATTACATGCTTGTTCCCATGTATTAAGTAGCAAGATCCAAGATTGGAAACTGCTTTAAATGATGTAAAGTCACATCTAGGGGTGGATAATCCCATTGTTTCTGACCATGGTAAGGATTACAGAAGGAGATCCAGATGCCAGGTAACTCGAGCCATGGAAATCTTTACAGGGCACATAAATAACTTTGCTACTGGATTCAGAGAAAAGACCCTGCAGAAAGTGCAGCCCCAGGGTTCTATTCTCATGGCTACTCCTGCACTGAAAGAGGATTAAGGGATGAGATCCACCTTCAGAAAAATAAATCATGTAGAATACCAAATTAAATAAAGTGTTTTTGGGACACCACCACCACCATGACCCTCAACACAAAAACCCACTGCAGGATTAAAAAACAAATGCTGAAGAAAAATAAAAAATAATGCACTAATAGATATTATACAGATGATAATGCCTACTTGCTAAACTGAAGAAGGATTTAAAGCTTAGGTATTGTTCTCCTAAAAGCTGCTTGGAATGTTAACTAAATACTTTATCACAATGATGCCTATAAAAATGTTTTCCCCCTTCAGAAATGCAGCGTGAAAATAACTTTGCTTCCTTTTCACAGACGGGGGTGTAATACAATAGGCAAAGGAAAGCGACATTATGCTCTGAAATTTTGTTGAAGAGGATCTGGGGTTTCAAAAGCTGGATTCAACATTCTGTGTGTAATGGGATCCTGCATTTCCTGGGGCTTCACCTTGTCCCAGAATTGCAAGGGTTGGAGCTGCACCCAGATCGTTGTGTAGATTTGCTGACAAAACACATCAGATCCAGCTTTAATCAAGGCTAGCCACAGCACAGCAGTTCAAATATTTGGGAAGTAAATAAATAAACATCCAGGGTGTTCTGTGCTGAAGCCCACATCTCCCTCAGCAGTGAATGAGAACAAGCATGGACCTTTCTGATATTTCCTACACACAAACCCCATACCCTTAACACTAAGAGATAAGGGAAAATAGCCATTCTTGGGGTATCTGGTGATTCCACATCAGATGCCTTATAAACCCTGCAGAACCCAGCTGAAATGGAGGTTTAAAATTTATGTGTTAAACAGGCATTTGCATTTGGAGGTCTCAAAATTCAAATGGGGGTAGGATGTTGTTTCCTGACCTTGAATTGGGACCTCCCTTTGCTCCTCGTGTGCAGACACTGCAAAAAAGGCTTTGTCTTCACCCCAGATGATGCCAGCATAAATTAACCTTCCATAAAACTCCTTCTCCTGTAATTTTATGAGCTTCAGCTCTACTTACTTAAGACATCATGATCATCTCAGGGTGTCTAGAATGGAGAAATGACATCAATATATCAGCTTATGTTTTGGAAGAATGCATCAAGAGGTTGTACTGGGGTTGAGGATACAAAAGAATGAGTGTGACAGGTAACTCTAAATTTTAGAGACAAGAACTGGTTCGTATTTGTACACAAATACTGGATTAAATGTGAGTGAATATCTCAAGTACTCCATCCTAGTCATTTTAACTCAGAGAAATTGACTGGAAAATCAACTCGTGTAGGAAATTGGGTTAGCAGATAATAACAATGCAGATTTTAAATGTGTTTCATCATTCTGAACATGTCTAGATTACAGCAATTCTGGTTTCACTGTAATTATAAATCTGCATTTTACCATGTTGCATATTGTACTCTGCATTCAGAATTCAATTGTCCTCAGGATCCTGTCCATGGAAGTTGGTGTGCAAATTTGTTTTCCTCTCTTCCTGTTTACTGTTGAAAGTGCTAAATTTGGGGATTGAAGCTCTGCCTTCCCCACAGCCTGTGAGGTAATGGTGTGAATATTTAGAGGGCACCAGATCTGGCAAGACAAAATTTAATCCCAAACCCAAACTTTAGTCCAAATCATGGACTTAGTTTTACCAGATGAAATTTAAGTCCCCCCAAAGCTGGGATGCATGACACAGAAGCACACAAATGAATAGAACCACATAATATAAAAGAGCTATTACTGAATGAAACTTTTTGTTTTTTTAATGAGTAGCTCCTTATTTCAGCAACTTTTTCTTTCAAGTATCCCTTCTATAGAACAATTTTGCACTCAGCCGTAATCTTCAGGAATTCACTTGGTGTTCATGTAGATGTCACATGTATTTGCACTGATTTTCCACCACTGTTTAGGATTAGTTAACGGGCATTTCAAATGGAGAGTTATCCCCATGGGAGTAAAATAATTTCAGTTTTGGTGCACACATTTCTAAGCCAAAATACAAATAATGAAATTATATCAGGCAGTGGTTGGCTTTTCAAATAACCTACAAATAGGCTGTTAAAAAAAAATCTGGGTAGGGAAGGTGGAAAGACAGCCTTTTGTCTCTGAGAAAAAAGTACTTAGGAATAAAATAATTGCTTATTCTCTAAGTACAGAGAGACAGATGCTGCTGTAAATCTGACTGGCTGCACTGTGGTCAATGAGGCTCTGTTAATTTACAGCTATTTATGAGGAGGTGTTTGCTCAGTCACTTTCTGATGGGGATGGCTGGTCTACAAGCTATTCTATTTTATGGAGGGTTCAGTCATTTCACTTGTTTCCTGCTTTTCTGATTGGTCTGCATTACAGTGGTGGCAAATATATTTTACAGCCAAGGAAAATGCTCTCCCTTGTGATTCACTGATTACTTTCTATAATCTGAATTCAAGTGTGATGAAGAATTCTTTTCAGGCAATGCAAAATAACTAAAGAACACAAATTTGTCTCCCACATTTTCTTAATAAATACTGTACTTGACTAATAACTACCTCAAGATTTTTGCTTTTCTATTGAATGGTACAGCAAAAAAATCATACAAAAAGTGAAACAATTCTAATGTTCTTTTGTAAAAGATTTTAAAGCTAGTTGCTTTAGGCACTGCAGAAGCAGTCCTTAAATAGGTTGTCATTAGTTTTGTCAAGTACCATTTGAGACATCAATATGAATTCTGAAATGACCTTTTCAAATTACAGATCGAATTCCCTGATGAATGGTCCAGAACTCATTGTATTAAAGGGGGAAGATGGTGTAACCCCAGCCATCCTGGGCACTGAGACCTGCCTGGAGGTGCTTCCATGTGTTGCTGTGAGCTCAGGAAAGGTTCCCCCTTGCCAAGATCAGGGAATGCTCTAGAAAAAAGGATCAGCTTCTACTCAATTCCTATTCCCAACATAAGAAAATAATGATTTTCCATTGTTTTACTACATTAGCCATTATCAGACTACACAAGTTGCCCATGGCACAATCAGGCATGCCCAGAACTCTCCTGGGTGCTCCCTGAGCCCCCTCCCTTTGACCAAATTCTGGTTTTAGTTTCCACATCAGGAGTCACCACTGTCATGAGTAAGGACAGGAGGAATAGAAGCATTTATTAATGCTTTGTGCAGAATTTCAAACCATCCCAAGGAATCTGACTGCTAGATGCCCATTAAAATTAATAGGAATTGGCATCCAGCATGTCCCTGTGGTTTTGATGTCTCAGCTGTAACATTCTGTTTGTTTGTTGGTTGTTTGAAGTGTGCAGACCCTGAGCTGCAGACGCTGCTGAGATCTGACATTGTTTCCACTGAGACACGAGAACTGTTTCAGTATTTGCACTGATCTTTTCTTTATTATCACCCTGCACACCTTGGGTCAATCCTACTGCCAGAGTTCATTTCAGACCACAGATCTTTTAAGCTGACTCTGTTTTTTTTTCTCTTAATAGAGCAGCCTGGGGATGTCATTGTTCAGGTGTTTTGTTACTCGGGTCCTGTCATCGCTTTAAACATTTGATAGATGAAGCTATGGAGAATTGAAATATTATTTATATTCACACCCCTGAGAGTTACAAACTGTAAATTGAGACAGGAAACTGTGAAAGCTCTCCCAAGAGGCAAAATCACTTCTTTTTACTGCTGATTATAAAGAAGATTGGCTGGCAGATGTTAATATTGGCAGTTAGTCTCTGACAAATTTTCTGTAGGTATGCCTAATCAATTTCTGCTGCATGGAATGAGAAATGGAGCTTGAATATTCAGATGTCTAGACATGTAAATATATTACCTTTATAAATAGGCTTAAATGATTAATATCTTTGAAAAAAAACAAATATGAAAAATGGATAAACTAGAAGTGTGGGTGAAGTTTCATAGATTATTTAGATGATAGATAACAAAATTTGTCTATACATTAGGAGGATGAAATGACCTGTGCAGTTGTCATATATGTATTTACAGACCTCACTGGTCTTCCTGAAAAATCTCTCTGAACTTAAAAACTCTTTATCCCTTAAGACAGTTTAAGTGTTGTTATTTGAAACAGACCTGTTCTAGACACAGATATTATCAGTGTAATAAGGATAATGCAATTTGATCCATTAACACTGCAGAAATAGATGCTTTCTCTGTGCAGGGTCCTGCAAACACTTCAGGTAATTTAATAGACCCCAGTGGGATGCTCTGAAAGAGAAGGTTTCAGGGAGTGACAGGAGTGATCCCATAATTGCAACATGATTATTTCATTCATAAACGTTCTTTCTTCATGGCGATGGAGTACAGATCTCTGGAGGAAAAAAAAAAATGAAATTCCTTCCCTGGAGATGAGCTGTGACCATTCCCTGGGGTGTTCTCAGCTCCTTTGCTCTGCCCATGGGAGCAGCTCACAGCTCTGTGATGCATCCCCAGCCCAGCTGCCCTGGTAGTTTCACACAGCAAATCCCAGCAGCTCCTGGAAGTGCCTCTGACAATCCCTGGCGAGCTGCCATGGCACAGTTGCATTATCCAGGTAGCACAGAAGACACTCCCTGCTTTCCCAGCATATCTGCTCACTTAGCTATGGTAATATGATTAACCTGATTATTTCTGAATCAGTCCACTGTGGCAAATGATGAAATGCCATATGGCTTGGGGAGAATGAAAGCAACGTGTCTGTGTGGTGCAAGAAATGTTTCTGGATGGGTGAGTGAATTATGTATTATGATTCATAGTTAAATACCAACCTAAGAGAAAATTCTTTCTATGGAGACTATTTAGGCTGTTTCTATATTTTATAAAAGGCAATGGATCAAAGAAGAAATCTAAAGCAGCAATGCGTACTTAATGACCTGTTCCAAGGAGTAAATTATGGCTGGAATTGTCGGGGTATTAAACTTAGCAGAGCAGAGCTTAAGCAACAGGAATGGAAATTTTCAAAATATAGTTCATTCTTTTACAGTGACACAATAGCAAAATAAAGGAACCTCTGACAATATGATTTATTGAAGAAACGAAACAAAATATGTTGGAGTTACTACACCCCAAAGTCATTTAGCTGTTCTATTACTTTTAATGAATAGCCAAGATCAGGGAATATATTCAGTGAGATAAGGCTCAGCACATTTCTGATAAGGGGAGAAAGGTAAAAAAAAGAAAACCTGCATCAATTTTTCATTCGGAGGTTTATTTACTGGAGGTTTATATATATAAAATCCCAAACAAGCATCAAAATGAAACATCCTATTTTCTCCCTGGTCCTTTTATCCATTTAGAACCGAGGCTTGACTAGAGAAATATATTTGTGTGATAACGTTTCAGGAAAAAGGTCAGATAAAAATCAGATGAGTGTTTCAGAAATTCACAGATGTTTGTGACACATTTCCCTGTTCTCAACGGGACAGGAGGCTAAGACAAACCATGGCCTCTGCTTGTAGCAAGAGGCTGAGAAAGACATTGTACAACAGCTTTAAACCTGAGAAATGACCTATGGGTTAATCAGGAAAGGACCATCAGTTTTTTTGGGCTAAGCCTTCAGTCCCTGAACAAGCCTGACTAAGTGGTCCTGCTGCCCCCAGGTTGTGCTGTAGATAAAGACCATGACAACATTCACAATCTGGGTTTATTTTGCCGTTTTAAACCCTTGTAGCTTTCCTAATGTTAATGAGGGTGAGGACACGACTTTACTCTTTCCCAGTGATGAAGGACTCCACAATTTTTTGTCACCCTACTCGAGAGTGGAAAATTCCTTCGCTTATGGTGTATTTCCTTCTTTCCCTGTGTGCCAGGGAAATGTTTATTGCAGGTGCTAGGGAGAGTATCAGAAATGAAACATTCCTGTTGCTCTCAGGTGCACAGGTGTACTGGATGTTTCTTAAGCTGACTCAGGAATTATTGACTATGAGGTTTTTGGTGATAAAATAGCACTCATTTGGGTCTCTTAAAAATATATGTGTGAATAAACACAGTACACCAATAACTGCTTTAAAACTGCTCAAAGATGTGGAATAGCACATTGATGATTAGCTTAATAAACTTTGACATACTATTAATTTGATGACTAAAATCAGCACTGATCACAATTTTAGGAAGGTGCAAGGGTTCTCCTTCAGACTGAAACTACCCAGTCCCTCAGGTACTTTTGTATAGTAGAAAGATTGTCTTTGCACAAAGAGGAGTGATGGGTTTAGTAACAGCAATGACAGCATGGCTGAGCTCTTTGGGTGGAATCAGAGTAGCTGGAAGTTATGAGGAACATTAGAAAAGGACATTATAGAAACTTCATTCACTTCCACAGGGATCATATTCCAGGCATGCAAGGAACCAAGATACTTATGGGAAATTCTGCTAAAAATCTCTTAGAGCTGGCATTGCTGCTGAAGCAAAGGGAGAATATGATGACAACATGAAGATCTGAATAGACTTTATTAATAATCCATTTTAAAGCCTCATAAATATATAAAGAGCTCTGTAAGATCTAGATTAATAGACTCCTTCCTCCAAAGAGATCATTCAAGCACCTCAATTCTTCTCCTGACTGCAGCAAATGGCAAAGATCTCTTGAGTTCATGCCCACTCTGAGATATAAAAGAAAAAGCAAGAGACGATGTTTTAGAGGAAGAAAATCCTTTCTTACCAAGAAAAAAAAAAAGAGGGGAAAAGAAAAGAATTCTTGGTAGTCAGAATACTTAAAAAAATATCTGATGCAAGAAAAGAGAGCACGAGGAAGACTTTCTGAATCACAGGTTGACATGAAAGAGAGATCGAAGGGATAATGTGAAAGAGTTTAGGAAGCTACACAGTTTAGAAATTCCAAGCACTCTGATGCCTTTCAGGTTCACTGTTAAAATCTTGGCTAACATTTGTACTGGCAGGATTTTTTTCTGTCACTGTGAGACCCGAGGTCACACTTTGACCAGTGTGATAAAGGTCTGACTGTATTAATGTTGCCTACTTAGAGCAGTTCATCTCCTTCAGTCCTCCAACCCCCCAGGGACCAGACACTGTGATTATTCCAGCACAGCTGAGACCCTGGGGCTCTATTTTGCTATTGATCCAGAGCTCTCACTGGCCTTCTGTTCATCATGGATGGACTCCAGCACCTGCCTTTGGAAAATCTTGCCAATGACTGTAAAATCTTTTAAAAACTACAATAAAACAACAATAAATAATGTATTTAGGGAGCTATAAATAAAGAAACAAGATGCATGCAGGTGAATCTTGGATCATTTCTACCTCCTGTGTCATGGATTACCTGTAACTTTATAATTAACCTTAATTCTGCATTGAGAATTGACACTGTCAGTTTAAGTCAGTTAAATGGAAGAAGAGAGTATCCTGTTTAGGAGAAGGCTGGTACAGACAGTGAGGAAGAAAAGGTGTAAAAGATGTGCAGTGGATAGCAGCTAAATGTGGTAATGACCTTGTAACACTGCAAGGCAGAGGCTTGAAGGGTCCTTCACTCCTCAGACACTGAAAGTTCAGTGCCTGTGCTCGTGTCCTCAGAAGCCAGGGGTCCAATGGGTGACAATTTTGGGATCAAGGGACTTGTCTGAGCCTGTTCTGTCTGAGTGTGACTCTGTGACACTGAACAGGGGACTCCACTTCCTACTGAAGAGCCTCCCTGGTCTGGGGCCAGCTGGGGAGCACGCAAACTGAGAAGTCCATGAACAAGGAACATGAAGTTCCCTGTCACATTTCCTTTAAGAAAAGGCTCAAACAACTGGTGGTATCTTTGGGAGAATTTTGGGGCATTTTTGCTGTTGGACCACGTAGGTCCATTGCTCTGAGTGATTCTTCAACTTTTTGGCCCCTGCAACGTCCTCTCAGGTCATCTGTCTTTGTACAACTGCCTGAACTGTTGCCAACAATTAATGGTAGCTAATAGGTCCCTGACTACTGAGAACACTTGAAGCTGCTAATTACAACCTGTTCACACTCCTCTGCCCTGTAGGAGCAGAGCTGCTGCTGACTCTGCTGAGTAACATTTTATGACCCCTTTTAGAGACTTGGAAAGGCTGTGATTGAGTATCTGAGAAAACATTGATCCAGTATTTATAAAAAGGTATTTGGAAGGAGTGTGTAAAACATGTTTTGTGTCCATTTATACTCCTGCATACTACGCAGGGTTACCAAGACTTCAAAGTTTTATTTTTAAGAAAAAGTCTGGTGAATCTAAGCTGTTACTCTTTCCCTCCCTCTCTGAATGCATCAAAACCTAGCAGGGGTGTCAAATTGCATCACTGAAGGAGAGAAGAGGAAGTTCTGTTTATTTCATTGGGCTCTATATGGAGATACAAGGAGATAGAAATTGGAGATGAAAGGAGATACAAATCTCCTTTCTCAGGTCAGAAACATCTCAGTTTTACCTTTGGTGTCACGGGTGTGCAGTATATTGCTCATTATGTATCTGAAACACACAATAGAATTGTTTCCTAATTTCTCTGTTTGCTTGAAGGTCAACTTGGTGAAAAAAGAATTCATATACAAATTCTTCCTCTGTCTTTGGTTTTACACAACTTTCCTGTTGCCCAGCACAATATCAGACAGTTTTTATTCTGACTCCCCTTCTGGAACAAAGGTGAACACGATAAAGAGACCAGGATGTGCTGACATTACCCCACTGCTGGTTTTCTTCCCTTTTCCCTGCCATCACTTATCCTCCCAGGAGCTTCAAAACAGCATTGCCCAGCTTTATCCTCTGAGCATTACACACTGCTTTCATTCTCAGTTGCAACATTATTAAATCCATAGTTTTAAGTACAGTGTACAGATTATAAGGTGTTGCCTTTTGTTTTCCCTTTCTCTAGAGAGAAGAACGTTGTGGGCATAAGGAAAATACTGCCAATATACATTTATTTTACGTAGGTGCAGTCAGCCTAATGAAAGCAGCAGGTGTCCCTTTTCCAATTACCCAAACATGTTCTGCCACAGAGGGCTTTACTTCCCAACAACAGACAGAGAATTAGGAGTCCTGAGGCTTTTGACAACCTTTCCCTGCATGCTCTTTCCCCCCTCCTCGTAATTACATGCTCCAGCAGCCCCAGTTGCAGTGGCTGTGAAGGGAAGCTGTTTCCTTTAGGGTTATTTTCTCCTGCCTCTGGGTACTAAAGAGAAGAGGCAAAAGAACAAAACACCTTTTTCTCCTGTGGTACATCCCTGGCTTCCACCTCCACGGTGCTCATAAACTCTGGTGCCCAGCACTACAACTGATCTCAGAGAAAACAAATTCTTTCTCACCTTATGCACAGGGAATTTTTTAAACCCTGGGTACAAAATCTTCAGGAGACAACAGGCAGTGTTTCCTACACAGTAAGTGCTCTTGTAGAAGGAGAAAGTTCACAAAAGTCACTTCCAGTTAACCAGAAGAATTAACAAGTGACTCAAAGATATTCACTATGAAAAAGTGATCTGCACCGAGGATACATTCCTTACTGCCTCACTGCACATATTTCATTTCCTTGATTTACAAATATAGAACTTGGGGTGATTCTATGTACAGACTAGACTGCTTCTGATTCAAACAATTTTGGCAGATATACGCTGACTTGTAGAGATGTAAACTTCAGAGAGTGGTTCATAGGTGAAAAGGCTTTTAGAAGGTCAGGATGTTCTTGGAAATGTCTAGAAAAATAGATAAAAATTGGAAATAATTTTCCTGGAAGACTGAATGGAAAAGATGCCTCAAGATGAGGAGGCTGAGGATACTTCTCCTGTCCAGAGGGAAAAGCTATCCCCCCACATGACCCTATTTTTAACAGAGACAACTTTATTAAGAAATCACTAACAAGTTAATTACCACTTGATCACCTCTGCTTTGCACTCACAGGAAGGATGATCAAAACTTGCTCTAGTCTGAACTACTCAAGCTCTCTAAAAGTAACAACTTACGCTGGAGTTCTGTACATTTTGGTGGGATTGGGCACCACTTAGGAAGCAGCTGTACATCCCAACTTGCAGCATCACCAAAGCAAAAATTTCACCTTTCTCCAGAAATCCAGCCTGGCTTAGAACAGGGGTCAGAACTGAGCCATTCTGAATCCATGCAGGGGAAGCCAGAGTTCCACACATATAAATTACTTTTCTGACATCTGTCTAACTGTGCTGGGGCTCCTAAAGTTCACCTGGGACATGGGGGACTGTGAGAACCCAGCCTGAAGCCTTCTCCAAAATTCAGTGTTTCTCCACAGGCATCACAAAATGGACAGTAACAATGTCCACAAGCCAAAACACAAACCAGCTCTTGTGCACCGCTGAAATTTTTGATTTGACCCTAGAAATGTGTCTCTGGAGTGAGGAAGAAAGAAAAGCATCCTCTGGATTTATTATTTCTATTCCTTAAAGAAAAAGAAAGAAAAAAGTGAGTGATGAGTACCCCAAAATCCCCATCAGTGTAGCAAAATGAAGCATGAAATGGTGTTCAGAGATGAAATCCATCTCATGAAAGACTTTTGATGGATGTGAATTAACTGTTTAAGTTAAAAAGGATAAAACTTTGGAAGTCATTTTATCATAGGATTGCTCAGTTTACCAGGTTAAGCATTAAGTGGTTTTCTATTATTTTAAATTCTCTGAGATCTGGGTCACAACAAAGCAAGAATGAAATGCCTCATTACCAATTTATTTGTTTCAAAGAACAGACATCACCAAACACTTTGTTTTACTGTCTAGAAGCCTAGTGACAAATCAGAAGCCTGTCTTTCCACATCTCCACGAAGCTGAACCTTCTCTGCAAAATTCATATTTTTGCATTGGGAGGTTATTTTGAGATCATATTTTCCAAAATAGCTTTATCAACTTTCCTGCCCTCCACTCCTTTGCACATTTGTGTGGCTGAATAGGTGCCACAGAACCCATTAGCACCTAAAGTGTCAGGATTTTTCCTTCACATTCTACATTTATCCAAATTCTTGGTTTTGCTAACACACTTCTACACCCAGCATCTATTCCGGGGAAATGGTTTCTTTCCTACTACTATTATTAACCTTTCTATGCTGCTTATTCTATAAATGTCTGTGTTATTATAAGTAGAGTGTAAAAACTACTGTCTGAGCCTGCCAATTTAGAGCTTTTAAAGTGTCTCCATAATTCCATGGAGCTGAGTGTGACTCTGGCTGGTGCAGTGAGCAGAGAGTGAGGCAGTGGCTCCACAAGGACAGCGACTGAAATCATCTTTACAACTTCAACTTATTTAAGGCAAAATCATCAAGTTCTGCTTCAAAATGCAGTTCTTTTAACAAACCTTTTGATTAGTATTTTGCAATTAATTCCAAGCGTGTAATAAAACCTCGAGGAAGGAGAGTGTGACATCACCAAGCCCACAGAGAAGGCACAAAGCAAATATTTTACACAGCTCTCCTCCCAGTCCTTTGCTAGGTTTTTACAAATGCAACATGTAGAATTTTTTTATGGAACCTGTGAGAACAGACAGACAAGATGAATCACAAGTATTTTCCTGGGATATTAAAATGTGTGTATCTTTCTGAAACTCATTTAATAAATGATGTGAAAAACATCAGCTTGACTTGCTAAATGCAAATGAAAGTGGGTCTCAAGTTGTCTCTTATCTAACAGTTGCTTATTTCAATGATGTGCAAATGAGTAGTTCCCATATACAAAAATTATGGATTGGCAGAAAAACTTAATAAATCAACCCACTCCAATAAGATGTCTAGGTAGTGTCATTTGTGATAAAACTGTTGATATGATTTACCCTTTTTAGTAAAGATTTTATGCTAATGAAATGGTAACTAAATTTGAGAAGTTTTGATCCTTACCACAAACAGATCTCACTTTCTTGGTTGGAATCAAATTCATTCACTCAGTAATCCCAAAGTAAAGCAGCTGGAGAATCAATCCTATCAAGATATTTCAAAATCCCTTTCTAGTTTATTCCCATATTAAAGTCTATACCCTACTCATTGCCAGAGAGAAAATATCTTCAATTATTAAAGAATTATTTACTTTGCAGCACAAATTCTAAGCAGGACTCCAGAATAATCTACGGAAGAAAGTAGCTCAGGCCATTGCAAGGTTTTGATCCTCTTGCATTGGCAGCAAGAGGACAAATCACTTTGTCTTTTCTTACACTTGTCCAAATTCATCTATCACTGAAGGTCCTTGTGCTCTGCAATGGGACAATGCTCCACCTGTTCCTCATTTTTACAAACCAGGGATTGGTGCCTGATAAAACCAAATATGTGCACGACAGGATTGGCAGTTTGAACTGGGAAAGCCACAATGGGATTTTTTTTTTCAATAAGAAATTGGGTAAGATTGAAGCACTCTTTTATTTTGCTTGAAAACCAAAACATCAGCACTTTCCAATAAGCAAGGCTTTTATCTGGACATTCTTTATTTCAGCCCGGGAGGAATATAAAATTCCTGATTTCAACTTCCACAATGTAATCCTGTCTCAAATAAAATCCTCATTAGGGCAGTGTGGGTGCACAGCAGACACAGAAAGACACATCTTCCCAGGCTGGCTGTTTGCCACAGCATCAGCCACTGCATGGTGAAGGATGTGTGGCAGAGGGTCATCCAGAATCTCCCTCAATTTCTGTGCAGCAATTTTTCCACAGGGTTGATTGTGATGTCTTTCTTTGTTTTAGGAAGAAAACCCCTCTCTGAAATATCTCTTGCTGTGGGAGCTCATGTCACCTCGTCAATGCATTCATCACCATTATCATATTCTACTAAAAGATTGGCAAATTTGTTCAGCTGTGCAAGACAGATGTTATGGCATTTGACAGATGATTTCAGCACTAAGATGAAGTTTTTTTGCATGTGCTGTATACTTTGGCACTACATTATGCAGCACAAGAGTGAATTTTCTCATTGTTATCAGCCAAACAAGCCTTGAAAAGTGGGAATCATCAGGGAAGAATTATTCCTAAAGCCTGAAAATGGATTTTCCAAACACTGTGGTTTCAGTTCTAATTCCCTAATTATGATGTGGCTTTGGTCACTGATTGGTCACATTCCTGTTCTGATTGGCTGGAAATGGGTTTGAGGTGATGTCTTTCCCTCTCTAGCTCTCCAGAGAAGATGGAGTTTGGGGAGGATGTCTCCCAGATCACCAACTCATTTCCATAATGGGATTACAATGTCTAATGCAGCTAATGAGGAGCAAGGAGAGAAGCAGAACAGGAGAGAGAAAAGCTTGTAAAGGATTCCTGCTCACAAAGAAATACCTTTCCCTTGTTTCTTCTGTCTGAGACCTGAGAGAGAAACCTGGCTTTTAATTAACTAAAACAGTTTTTATGATTAAAATCTCAGCAGTGGAGCCTCAGATTCTGCAAGTTCATCCAGTGATTGGGGTGGCAGCTCTGAGACCTCAGAATTGCAGCTTTGTTCTTGTTCAGGTTCTTTAAACCTCACTTATCTCTGCACTGCATTCAGTGCTGCTCCCCAGCCTCACTAGGGTTGTGTGATGGTGAATGGATCCAACATTAAGTGCTGCACAGACAATATGATGAATTGCATGGACAAAAGATGGCAAAAGGAGTGAAAATCTTCCCAGCAATCCTGTGAGGAAAGCTGATTGGATGGTTCCTGTATATTTGATAATCACTCTGGTGTGAAAACCGGAATATCTGGCAGTGAGAAATGACTGTCAGCTTCAGGAACTCGAAATTTGGCACTCATAAACTTTTCATGGCTTCACAAAAACTGCTGGAGTGGGGAGAGGCAACACCTCCTCACGTTTGGGCTTTTGCTGAGAGAAATGAAGGTGCTAAATAGTCTTGTTTGAGGTTAGATGATGGACGGTGAACTCAGTTTTAGGACACCAGCTTTGGGAAAAACAGGAAGTATGTGAAAGAAAGGTCCATGTGGCTGAGCCACCTCATTGAACTACTTCTCTAAATGATGCATTATTCATTATTACAATTTCATGATTAGAAACCTCATTAATTTTTACTGAAAAGTAACATTACTCAGAAGCAGGATGTATTTGGAGGTGGGCAGCACCTATAATATCTTCTCTTTGACATGATTTTTTATAGAAGGTAGTCACACTGATGACAGATGTTCAGCCTGCTTGTTTGTGCCTTGTATTTTCCAGTGCAGGGTGCTCTGGCTTAAGTGATTCTTCAATTATTTTCAAGACGGAGTGTTTTGTTTTGTTTGGTGTTTTCAGTGTTCCAGTAATTAACAAAATGTGGCAGAACGTTTGTCTTAATTGCACAATGAAAGCCCCTCACAATAGTAATTACTTTAGAAAAGTCCCATAAAAAAATCTACTTGGCTTGTGAAAAAGCACTTTTCAATTAAAAAATTGATAAAAAAAAAAAAAAAAAAAAAAAAAAAAAGGTAAAGAAGGCCACATGTCCATATCAGAAAATCTCTGTTTGTGCACAACCAACCCTGACAAAGCACACAAATAAAAAGTGATCATGAGAAATTGTGCATAGAAGGTCACAACTGAATCATAATTTGGGTTTAAAAAAGCTTTATAGGATGTTTCCAAATCACATTTTTTTAGCCAGGAAATGAGTATGCAGATGGAGAAAATATGAAAACTGATCACAAACTACATTCCGAAAATGTGACATTACCTCAAATGTATCTGGAAGTCAAAAATTACCCCCCAAATTTTTAGCTGCTTTAAGGAGTGAGGCATCACAGAGTCACTCAGCCCAGAAGCCTGATCTGTACTGGGGAGCCCCTATGCTCTCCCTTATCTTGGTGAATTTTTTATCAAGAAAAATGCTAGGGTTGAACAGATAAAATAAAATAATCTGTCCTGTTTACAGAAAAATTCAGGTTTTTTTTAAAATAGATTAACTGCAAGTCCATCAGGCATGTGGCCTTCATATTTTCAGGGAAAAGAATTTCTTGAGGTGCTGGAAAACCTTATTATTTATTATGTAGCTGCAAGGACTGGAACCTGAGCTGTGCTAGAAGTATTTTCCAGAATGATGTTTTTAATGATTAGGTGCGATTTCAAAACAATTATTTAACATAATTTGTATTTGTATCTATGATACAGTGGTATCTGATTATCATAATACCTAACTACAGGTTATCAAGTGTCAGGATTGATGATGAAGATGTTTGACACACAGAACTGAAGGCTCATAACAGACCTCATCTGTGGTAGACCTGTTTATCAAGTCAATTTTCCACTTTCAGAAGGCACTGTGTACTATGTACTGAGATTGTGTACAGAGGGAGGAGATGGAATGAACAAACTGTATTTTGAGCATGAATTATATATGTGAGTAATTGATTCAAAGTCTTTCACTCCTATAATTTTAGCTGAAAGCCTCAGAAAGCTTCTGCCAAAGTTTTGTTCTGTTGGCTCGAAGGAGTTACCCAGGAATGTTCTCTGGGAGGGGGAGAGGTGCAGGCACTGAGCACCCACAGCTTTCAGCATCCTGTGAAAAATGCACCTGCAAATTATTGCCTACTGACTGTGCAATGCACTGGTAGAACTCAATTGAGGGGCCATCAAAATTCATGGAACAATTAATTTTGTTAAATTCAGTGCACTGCAGATCAGACTGTCAAGGTAGTTAAAATTTGTAAGGCTAACAGCTACAATTTTGCATTTTTTTATATTTAAAAAAAATGAAAATGTTGACATGCTTGCCATGATTTTACCTCAATGTCTGGTTTTAGCAACACAACGGTAATTACATTCTCTCTTTCTCTCAGAGACTGATTTTTTTTCCATTAAATAGTCCAAATTAACAGGTTATTCTGCATGCTCTGCCTTAACTAGCCAAGATTCGGTTCTTTTGAATGTCATGTAAACAACATAATTGCCAAATCCAATATCCAAGCCCTACTAAATTTTATATTGTTATGTATTATTGTATTAGGGCATTGTTCATGTGCTTCCAGCCACTAAGTACACCCAAAATCACAAAATTTCATACATGTACCTGGAGGTTAGCTAGTTAAAAGGACGGTTATTGGCACAGATAAAGGAAGTGTTTGCCTGGGTCACACTGGCACTGGGTTTATATGGAGCTGAGACACACAACACTCAGCAAAAGTCATGAATAGACCCTGAAGGAGTAAGAGAGGAGAAACAACCCAAAATCACTCCACACAGGTCAGGCCTCAGCTGTGTGGCCTGTACCAGGAAAAGCCCAGGAAACAGCATCATCAGGGATATTGGGAAACCAGCAACAAAGGTGAAAATGGCCAAGAAATAGAAGGGATGTTGGATACTGGGAATGTGCACAGCAACCTCGTGCCAACGGCTGCATTAGAAACACAAATTTCACAGCAAATCCTGCTTACAGCAGGATGGATCCCAGAGTGCCGCAGTCTGTAAGGCACAAGAAGATGAAGTTTGCAATCATGTTGATTTATTCAGTTTGGGAGTTGCAGTGGAATGGGAAACTGCATCAGATACTGTCATTTTAATGTGTTTTTTTTCTTCTCTATAATGAACTATTAGAATTTGTCTTTTAAATAGACCTACTCTTATCAAGTGAGCACATCTGTGTTGGCTTGCAGTTGATTGCTGGCCCTTTATTAGTTCTTTCATTGTAAAGTTCTGTTCTTCACAAGCTAATTCCCAGGATGACAATATTCCAGGAGTAATGTCTGTTTGGTGAGTGTGGATGTTGACTCGTACTCTCCTCATGAGCCCTACTTTCAGCATTTGAAGGCCTTAATGATCCATATGGTGTTGTAAAGTAGGAGGCAGTAGGATAAAATACCCTATTTTTCCCAATAACTTTGCCTGAAAAGAAAACTGATTTCCAAGGGAGACAGGTGAGGAAAATGGGTAAATGATTTTAAAAGTGTTTGTCACATTGTTGAGAAACAGCAGCTATCACAAACCCAGCTTTGGGCCACAGAGCTGTAGTTAAAATTTGTTTATGTTCCTACCAGATCTCAAAACTAGCTGCAAGAGACAACAACCTATTTCAGTGTGCAGAAATCACAATTACAGCCCCATCCAGCAATAACGACAAGTTCTCCTGCCTCTGTTCCACACCTCACAACTATTCACAGCCTTTGCCAAACTCCAAACCAAGAACTATTCACACATTAGGTCTTGCATTATTTGTCAGGCATAACTCACACTTTTGAAGGAGACGGATGTAAAATTCCAGCATCTCAAGCTATGAAAGCAAAGCATTTCAATATTAGAGGAAAATATCCCCAGAACACAGGCTGTAAATCGATATTTTGTGGTGGAAGTTAACACCTGCCCACGTTCCATACCCAGACATTTGTTCTGCTTTGTGACACACACTATCATCTAAACAGCAGTGCTGACTGTTCCTCTCCTGCTTTGTAACTCTTGCATCCCTGCTATTGCTGATCCCATCTCTGTGCAAGAAAATTCTGTCAAATCCCTATTGTTGATTCTATATTGCTGTATTTACAACCTGGCTGTAAATAGTGCATGGAATAAGCCTGGAAGGGTCAAAGTCTGCTGCTCTCAGTGATCGGCTTCAGTGGGTCAGACCTTTCAGAGAGGAAACCCAAAATATTTGATGGCACCCTCAAACTGGGAGTCCTTCTCCACAACCCATAGAACTCAGCAGAACTCAGATCTCAAACAAGTTCAACTCTTCAGCTGAAATGGATCATGGAACAACAATCCAGAGTGAACCTTTCACCACAAAGTCAGGAACCAAACAAAGTCTGGCTGATTTCTGAAGATTAAAATGAAAGTAAGTTAGATTGATTTAAGTATTTTGGCATGGTGGCTCTTCAGAAACATCACATTCTTGTAAAGTTGACAGGGGATAGGAATAAAACACAATTCTACAGCTCTTTTAGCTGTTGTAAGCATGTCCTGAAGTATAGTTTTCTTTAAAAAAAACTTTTTTAATATTTATAGAGATGTGTATTCAGCACTGTAATCCCTTCCTAGACCATCAGCAAATTATTCATACTTAAAAGCCTTGCAGCTTTTTCATGGCTGATTTTCTTTTTTTTTTGCTGTGACAGAAGGAATTAATCATGGCTCTAATGGCTCTCTGGCAAGTGCTACTTAAAAGCAACAAATGCATTTGAAAAATCCTTAGGTTTGCCTGTCCTGTTGAGAGTTAAAAAAAAGAAAAAGGAGTAAAAAAAAGTTCTTGTATCCTAAAGTGGGATAGGGTGCTGGAAAACAAGAACATGGGGGAAAAAACCGGGAACTAAATGGTCCCTAACCAAAAATTCCCAGCAACTTGTGCTGTCTCATTAGGAGTCGCAGGTTCTACAGGGACAGAAAAGTTGTCTGGTTGGCGAACAGACTGACAGTGAGGTCTCAAACAGGGTGAAACTGTCCCTACCTAAATACCAGCAATATTTGCCTTTCCAGTTCTTCAACTTCCGTAAAATGAGAATGATGATAATTTCTGTATGAGATGTGCTGATGAAAATCTCTGTATGAGGGGCAAACTTCAGTGGTTTGGCTTGTGCTTTTTAGTGCTTATTTGTTGGTATTGCAAAAAATAATAATGTTCATGTGCTTTTCTTGTAACTCTGTACCTAAGCTCCTTCAGTATTCACCAGCCGTAATACAGGCAAAAGTCTTTAAATAAAGCTCCTTTTCTTAAAGTCTAATTCTGATGTTCCTAAATAATTCTATTCCAATAAAAGGAATATGAGGTACCAGATTTTGATGTGGTTCTTAGAAGCCTTTACACTAAAATGCCACATGAGGGAGGTGTAGATACTCTAGACTTCTCCCTCTGAAAATAAGCACCCAATTTTATTTTTGTCTTGTTAATGGATTATGAATGACACATAATTATTTTCCCCCTGAAAATCATGTTAATTTTCAAGAGAAAAGGCCCAGCAATAGAATTAGCTATTGAAATGTGATAATGTAACACTGTTTATTGGTAAAACAGAACAAGATTTCCTAATCCTCTGTAAGTCATTTCCATCAATCCAGTCCTAGGTGACACTGCTGTATTAATGGGGGTGTGCTCTGTCCTCCAGGCACAATGAGCATAGAAGAGCATTGAGGTTTCTGCGTGGGCAACTTGAATCCCAGGACTTCACAAATGAGGCATTTTGGATGAAGCCTTCAGCTTGAGACTGACTTCAGGAGTGTGACAACCATCTCCCAAAAGGGTTTTTGTTTCTTGTAATCTGGACCTGCCACTGAAAGACTCTGACTCAACAGAACACTGATGTGCAAATCATGATTCAATCTTCCTACACTGCAAATCCACACTCAACAGGTAATAGTAATAATAATAATAATTATTATAATCATCGTCATCTATATGTAAATCCTGCTGTACTTCTGGATGTTCAGATTTCTGGTATTTGATCACAATGACCTGTCCAGCCTCTCACCAGAAGATTATGATAGGAAGGTTTTAATGTTCTATCTCCAGTTTCCCTTGTTCATTGCCACCTTGGTGCTGTGGAAATCTCCACTGATCTGCATTTAATGTTTTGGGTAATGCACAGAAGATACATTTTGGAAACTATTCCTTACAAATGATTACACGCAGAAACATTTCACAATAGCACAAATAGTTAGAAAACTAATTTCCTGTGAAGTACACTATGTTTTCTTTATTAATAATGGTGCTCCAAGTTGTATATATTACAATTCTTTCTTAAGTTGTAATTCAGATTAGTGTTCTGTTTCTTTATTTTTAGATTTCAATAAACTTGACATTATTGAAGAGGATTCATAAATTTTACTGAAATTCAATTACTGTAACAATTGGTTCTTGTGCAGTGTCCTGACTGAGCCACTGGTAGAAGTATGAGGATTATATATTCTCACCTCATTTCACAGGCAATAATGAAAGAGGATGAGACTAAATTCCTCCTATCTAGGTCTTTATTTAAAAACATAACTAGGGCTTGTGAAGATTTTCTTTCCACCCATAGTTGTTTCTCTACTTTCAGAACAATGAAAACAATTAAAGGAGTTGATTGTTTAATTAGGAAAACAATTCTAAAAGGCAATTTCTTTCTATAGGAATTTCAGCTTATCTTGAAAAACTTGAAAAAATTAAAATCATAAGTAGTTGGTTCAACATATGATTTTCTACATTTCAGAGGTAGGAAACATCCTTAAATAATAATTACTTTATGCTAAATCTAAAAATTAACATCCTCCAACCCTTTTTTCTTTGTTCCCCTAATGCTCAAGCTGGACACTGAGGGCAGGATGAGCCTCCTGACTGCAATGGGATTCCCTGATGTCCTAGTTTAGGGCAAATTTGAGAGGAAACCTCTGAATGGGGTCCCTCTGGGAACCAAACCCAAATGGCCCCTACCCCAGTTGGTCCGGGGGAAAAAATCTCCTTGGAGAAAAGTGGAAAAAACCTGTTTATTCAACACATGAAGTGCCCATAGCATAAAAATTGAATAATATGGAACAATGAAACCTCTCACTGCTCTGAAAAGAGATGGCAGTATAGAGAAAGGTGTAGCTCAGCTCTCCCAGTCTCTTATCAGTCCCTCCACTGCTGGAAAATGCCAAGGCCCCGGCCCCGGTGGGCCACAGACCTGAGGTCCTGGTGTCTCTCTGGGTTTTTCAGTCCAAAAAAAGTGTAAACAGTTCCAAGAAAAAGGGAAAAAAAGCAATCTAGGGAACTTTTCTGCCTCAGCTAGCTAAACTAACTAAAAGCAAAGGAGATCTCTGTCCTGCTGTCTGTCCATGTTTCAGATGAACATAGTCCAGGAGCGGAATGTGAAGGAGTGAGTGCAGTTCCTCAAACAAACCCTGCACTTCTCTTTCCCCTCTTTGCTCTCAGGACCAGTCTGAAAGGTGTAGAACTTCATATCCAGCATAAACAGGACAGACAACTGAGGATACAAGCATCACAAAGTCACCCCAGGACACCTGAAAAGGACCAATCTGTCTGCAAATTTGGGAATCGGTCATTGAGACACCCCCGGGCTGGAATGGTCACTCAACTAACATGGGCTGAACAAGGGTGAGATTTGAACCTTGGCAAGAGCAGAGCCTCATTAACCCCCAACCCCAGAGCAGTGAGAGACTGGGGACAGTGCCAGAACAGGGCCCTGACTCCTGAACTGCTCACAGCTCCTCTTCCTTCTCCTCTTGATAACTCGTCTCTCGTTCATTTGTTCAGAGCAGATAATTATAATCATGAACACGGCAGTTTGGTCTAGCAGGATTATTTCAAAGGAAACTGTTACTCAGTACACAGAAGAATATGCCCCAAGCATATTAGGAACAAGGAAACAAGTTAAAAAATAATAAAATAAAACTTCGTTACAGTTCATCCCTAGGTATAGAAAATTGAGGCCATTATAACGTAACTATAGAGAACAGCAGCTAAATTTGCTGATTATGACCCATTTTGTCAAGGAAGAATGACAGTCTCAGCTTTTTATCAGAAATAAATGTGGACATTCTTAAGAAAACTAAAATCTCAACCAAAATCTTTTGGGGTTATTTTACACTGAACTTCATCTTTACTTATTCTTACCATACAGACTAAATAAAAATCAAACAAAACTCTAACATCAGTAAGTGAGAGAATATTGCCTACTCTCAGCTACTGAATTAAATATTAATTTACTGTTCTTATTTTTGACATTAGATTTCATTTTCCAGGACATGTAGGTCAGAGAATGATTGTATTAATCTGTCTGCCCCCAAATGATAAATTCCCATTATAATCACAGGGCACAATAGAGCTCAGAATAAAAAAAATAAAATCATTGTATTTATTATTAGGACACCCAGTATAATATTTTTTTAGAAGAACTTAAAATCTATGAGACAATCTGTGGTACCAAAACTCTAAGGGAAGTTCATCTTTAACAACACATCTGTGTGAGACATCATTTTCTGTTTTATTAAATAACATCTATTAACTTAGCTTTATTTTATTTGGTATGACAAAGAATGTCTGACCTTTCAAAGCTTTTCATTTGCTGCAGTTTAAGAGAAACATTAGAAATGCCATAAGATACTGCTGCACGGGAAACACCAAGGATTCAAAGAAATTAAACTTGGATGTGAATACAAAAGACAACTCCAAATGTCCCCGCTCCTTGCTATGGTATTCGTTTCCTATCAGCCAGCTGACATTCAGAACATTCAAGAAATATGACTGCCCTTTCAGACTTCAAATTCGGATTTATTTCCTTCCCATGCGATGTTTATTTGACCCTGTATTAATGTCAGGCACAAAAAATCATGTTGTGATGAAAATGAAATATGTTGTTTGACTTTTTGATTCACATATACAGCACAAATGTCATTAGAAGGAAATGATACTCCAGGTCTGCTGATTTTCCACAGCTGTTCTAAATATTCTGGGAGTCCTTTGGAATCTAAAGTTTAGCCGCCATACCAGTTTGGAGGAGATCCTTAGGGAGGTAAATCCTGACAAACTACAATAATATACATAATCAATTAATTACATTATCATTATATATTAATCAATTAATTTCCTTCAAAGATCTCCAAATATTTTAGGACAGAATGTTAAATCCCTACTGGGAAAGATCCCACCAGAAACACAGAGAGGCACAAGTGTTGCCCATTCTGGACTCTTTGCTTGAAATTCCTAGAGATTTTTAATCCAATTTATTATTAGAATTCTAGCCTCAGATATTCAATGCTCTAAATGCTCTGCTATTATTGGAGCTGGATTTTTCACATCCTACCAACCCAGGGAGAAGTATTTCAGTGAAAATATTTATTGCAAGCATCACGTTGACTCAGAAAGCTTTCAGTTATTCATTCTGGTTTTCATTTATTATTTCTTAATAATTCATGTTACAACATTCCTTTGGCATTTTTCACTATATTAATGTTCTCATCCCAAATATATGTACTGAAATTTCTGTTAAGGCCACCACATTGTCACATAATTGTTAACCACCAGCAACTAAATTCTGATAGAATAAATAAAAATACAAATTTCACAAGTGCCATGGAGGAAAAAACCTCCTAGAAACTAGATTAAGTGTTGAATTTGCCAATTTCATCACTGTGGGAAAGAAAATGCTATTCCAGCATTCCTGCAAATTAATATATCCTACTCTACATTTAGATGGCTGGAGCATAATATTCCAACTCATTTGGAATTTATAATTTCTCCATGAATGACAATATATTGGATTTTTTTCTCCATGTAACCTGAATTTTGAACAGTTTTAAATGCATGATGTGCCACTTTAAAATAACTTCTTGCTGCTACAGCTATTGGTTTGTCAGCTGATTCTTCTTCCCTTCTTTGGCAGGTGTTTCAGCTGTCCAAATCACAAAAACTTCCACAGAAAAGATTTGAGGTGCCCAGAAAAACAGATATTAGTTGAAGTCTCCTATTTTGGTATTATTTAATGGGTAATTTACAAGTGCAAGCTGATTTCAATTGCCCATGTTTAAAACCTGTTACTTATTACACTGTGCAGTGCAGGCAGTGCTCAGATGTTGTGTGAGCCATTCTTTCCTTTCTTGAAATTAACAATTCCAATAATTAATTCAATTATAACAAATTATGATGATAATTTTTTTTAAAAAATAGCATAAATGCCATGGCAAAGTCAAACTTTGCATCAAAATCAACAGCAAACGACACAAGTCATTTGTTCTGTTGCTGGCAGGGCACCAGGACTTCTCTGAGCTCTTGGTGCCTCACTCTGAGTTTTATTCAAACCATGCAGCAGATGCAATTCTGTGTTCCGTGAATCATCCATGATTCCTCCCAGCAAACACATCAGTTATTTATGGGTGAGTGTGTACACGGCACACACAGATTCCTGCCTGACACCTGACAACAAAACCCAGCAGAGGAGACACCTGGCAGGGAGCTGGAGCATGGCTCAGGCCTCAGCAAATCTGTGCAGTGCTGCTTCTCCAAATCTCAGCTCATCCCTCATTCCTGTGTGGCACTTAAAAGTTCTGAATTTTGGAGTTAAATAGGCCTCCCTTGGTCCTCCTCTGCCTTCACAGCACACCAAATATTGGTTTTGGCTGCTGTGTGTTGCACACAATATTATGCAAAAACACAAAAGGCAGAAGAGGCACAGAGCTGAGATCTGCCTCTGTGTCTGACAAAACCAGCAACTCCATCCTGCTCATTTATTTCTGCTGAGCCTCACCTTCCCAGTGCTCCTGAGACAGGTTAGAAAACTCAGAATTGTCCACCAAACTCAGGGCCAACACCTGCTTCAAATGTCCCCAAGCAGTCATGGCAGGGGAGCTGCTTCATTTCACATCAGTAAGATCCGTGGTAGAACTCTGCACTCTGGGATTTGGCCTCTCACCTAAGATCCTTGCTTTGCTGCACTTTCCTTAGCTAATTCCAGGATGTAGAAATAATATCTATGCAAAAATCGTGTTCCTGAGACTAAGAACTCACTCAACAGGAAACCTCCAGGAATGTTGTAGGAAAGTGATGAAGATTTTAGGTTGCTCCAGTCCTGAGTTCTAGTGCTGCTGTCTTCATGTTCAGGCATTCTGATTTACAACTAATAATTACTCCATCATTAATTTTGAACTGAGAGAATAAAGAAAAGGTAATTAAAAAAATCTCTGGAGAAGAATGAAATAAAGAGACAGAGTGACGTTAACTGAGTGGGAGGCAGAGATACTGAGCTACTGCAAATTAATATATCCTGAGCAACTGTCTGCTCTCCCTTCCTGGTCTGCAGTTAATAGACAGTTAATCTTCCATGTAGCAAGTTCATTTTCCTTCTGCAATGAACAATTCACTTTGTTTATGGCAATTTCTCCAGCCAGTCTTTTCTTCTATCCTTTTATAAAATAACTCCAACCTTGCTGGTTTTCCAGTCTCATGTTCATAGATAAAACATTGCAGAGGGTTGTACCAGGGCCATGACAACTGCAGAAAACCTTCCAACAGCTTCAAAATATATCCAGATGCAGACAAAATCTACCTTAAAACTTTAGGTACACAACTTTAGCATGGCTATCTAAAATATCATGTGACAAGCTTCAGTTAAAGTGAGTCCAAAATGACAAAATCTTCAGGCTTTGTCCCAAAAGGATGGATAGAATAGAAAGTACTGCAGGAAAAAAACCCCAATCAAGCAGCAGATAAAGGAACCAGAGACTGCAAATACGTTATTTCTCATTGTTAGCCACCTTTTCCCTGAAAGATAAGTTCAAAAAGAAATGTATAATAGAAGACTAACAGATAAATTATTAAAATGGATATCTTTGAAAGAAGGGAACTTCTAACCTTAAGAGCTTCAGGATCAATTAGAACAGCTGGAGGATCTTAGAACAATGACATCAATTTAAGTAGAAATACAAAAAGAAAGCCCTTTACTTACAGAGATGCTTACAAAGTTACTCTTTGAGTCACTAACTACTCAACAATGCAATGTTTATTTAAGAAAAAGGACAATGATCGTGTAATGAGAGAAATACAAAGAACTAACAGGATGGGCTACCAGCATCAGCCACAGCATTCTTGGCTAGTTCTTAAAACACAGGAAATCATTCACTGAAGCCAAATTAGGCCCAGGCTGCTGTTCATCTGGGGGCACTGATGGAGACAGACAAGCCTGGGGCCAGCCCTGACTTTGGAGGGTTGGACAGAGCAGACTTCAGGAGGAGAAGGTAAATCAGAGGGAAACGAGCAACAGCAAATGGAAAAAAGCCCAGCTCTGCATGACACAGCTCTGGAGGGGGGAATTCTTGCACAAGACAAGGCTCTTGCAGCAAAACTGAGTCCTCCTATCCAAACTAATCTTTCCTTGGCACTTCTGCCCTATTAGAGCTGGCATTTCACCTTGGGCAGGAGCAGTGCCATGGTAACAGATGGGAACAGCACAGCCATGCAAAGCCACGTCTGAGCATCAACTGCTTGCTGAAGACAAGATCCCCAGCCAGCCCTGTCAAACACTGAGACTCAGAATCTCCCTGTGATGGAGCAGAAACAGCCTCCAGCCACGAGCCACTTGGGCAGAGTGTGACTGCAGTGACTCAGATTAAGTCACACAGAGGCACTACTGATGAAGGGAGCCCAGTGCCTTCCTTCAGTTCCCACTGTGAAAAAATTTCTTCAAATAAACTCAGAACTACATTGCAGAGAGAGAAAGAAAGGAATTTTCTTGTTCTTGGAAAAGGAGGTAAGAATTTCAAGGGGATGAAATCCTCCTCCCCCAATATTGTTTCATCTTTGCCCTCACCCTGCACCCCCTCAGAAAGAACCCAGCAAAAACCAAACAAAAAGCCAAACAAATGAAATTAGATGAATGGACATGCAAATGGGATAAGACTTTCTAGACTGGTGGAATAAAGAAACAAAGAGACACAAAATATATATTTAAAAAAAGGATTTAAAACTTTTTTTGCTACCAGAGCTATACAAAGTTAGATCCAACTCAATCTTACTGGTGGACAAGAAATTCCCCAGTGTTACACATAATCTGCTGCAATGCAGCTATGAAAGGTAAATGCTCATCCTTGCAGTGTATTAATAATTATTAATAAGTTCTTTATATCCCAGATGTTTTTTGAATTATTTCTGCAGAAGAACAGTGACAAAACAATACTCCTGGCAGGTTTTGCACTCTGGTTTTGTGCGGGAGAGGTTGAGAGCAGTTTTAAAGAGGAAGAAACTGAGGAATAGTTTCCAACCAACAAATACTTGGTGGGTTTGGAAAGCAAAGCTGTTCCTTTGAGCTGCTGGGGGGCACTCAGGCTCCCAAACTGCACAGCCTTATCTTTTCATTGATAAGGATTTGGCTCTTAGAACCAACAAGAGTTAAAACATCCAGGGAGCTTTTATGGGAGTGAATTTTCCTACAGCCTCTTGCAGGAAAGCAGCCAGCAAACACACTTTATATCCACTGCAGTCCCATGGAAGTTGCTGGCTGTTTTTGTGCATAAACTGGAGAATATGATACCTTTACAGAATTAGGGCCTTGGTTTGCACATCATCTTCCCAAATGCCAGTGGGAATCATGCAGTCCTTGACAGGGTGATGACTGAATAATTTCTACACTACTTACTGCTTAGGCAACACATTTCAAAAGATAACCTTATTGGACAGCCTGACAACATATTTTTATCATAAAATGCAAAACTAAGTTTAGGTGAAACTTTGATTCATTTTTAACCAAAACCTGCAGCCATCTCTTAGCTTTCTATCAAGAGTTATTTTGGCCAAAAGAATCTCCTCCCTCCTCAAAATGCATAACATGGAATTATTTTGATTCCACACCTTTAAATCATAGTATTAATTCACCATTTGCAAAATGTATTTCCTTATGACTTTTATATTATTTAGGTTTTAAGCCATCATATTTCATTTGATCTTTTTTCACATTGGGTTTGGATCAAAAATCCAATTATTTTGCCAAGTAACTCAATCATAAAACAGTTTGGAAGGGACCTTGAAGATCATTTAGTTCTAACTCCCCTAGCATGGACAGGAAAAAAGAATTTCTACAAAAATTCAAGCAAAAATGTGTAAAAAATTACACATTGCAAAGAAGAGATAAAAAAGGAGTGAAGATAACTGACCACCAGAAAAGTAATCAGAAGTCAAAACAGCTGCATGTTTTGCAAAGATCATCACATTACAAAACACCTATGAAGACACCAGGACAGTAGGATGAACAGATAAACTTTAAGAAGCAGCAGTGGTGGTGTGAATGGTACCCTCAACTCTGGAGTTACAGGATTAACTATGCCTTGACCATCCATTTTCCAGTCAGGCTTGACAACTTGGAGATAAATTTGTTATAAATGGTAATTTGGTATAAATGTACTGGTAAAACCCCTCAAAGTTCACTAATAATGGTACCTGACACCAGGGGCATTGGGTGACCCAAACACCCATCCACATTCTTCATGCAACTCATCTCACTGTCACCAAAGTGGCTTTTGCTTAGGATCTGCTTCTCCATAAAAAAATAGATGGAGCTAATCCAAACTGACCAAAGGATGGACAGGAGAAAGGACTTTGAACAGTTTGCAGTCACAGTAAAGATCTTTCTGGTTGATGGAACAATATAAATAACAGCCAAAGGGTGCTCCTGGATTTCTCAGCAATCCTGGGTTTGAATTCCTTACATCCATCCCTGATCAGTAACTGGTTCAGTCCTCTGGGCAAGCAGCTGATACCTGATCCAGGTTACTGAGAACTCTCTGCACACCTTGGAAAAGCTCTACCAAGAGAAAGTAGATTTAATTCCCCCTTTCCTGGGAGTCCATCCTCAGGAAGGATAATGCCTTCCCCAGACAGAAGCTCTCCCCACAGTTTGATGAGGAGATCTTCCCCTGTGTGCTGTGAGATTTGTCACTGGCAGCAGTACAGGGGGAAGTGGTGATGGAGCATCTCATCTGTCCTTGAGAAACACAAAGCTCCCAAGTTTACCAAAACCTGCAGGTAAAAGCAAATGCAGCCTTTTCCCAACACAAGCATACTGTTTTATTTATTTTCATTCCATTTACACAAACACAGCAAATCCACTGAAACACAAACGGCTTCCAACTATACAACTGCAGTCCATGTTTATACCCACTTCCCTGGATTTTTTTTGCAGTTTTAGCTCACTACTACTCCACTCACTGGTCAAAAACTGGTGCAGCAAAGCACTAAATCAGAGCCAAAAGTTTAATTTGAAATTCCATGTTGAGCCAGCTTTAAAAGAGCATGTTTCATCATTCAGGGCATGGAAGATAACCAAGTCCATTCACCTATTCCCCTTCCCATCCCTTGAGTTATCTTTAGCAGCCTGTGAGTCAGAAGTGCAACTGCAGCTCCTGCTGACGTACCCAGATGAGCTTTCAGCAGCCTTTGATGTGCCTATGTGGGAGGCAGCAGCACGTTTGGCCAGCAATTCCTCATGTCTGGGAAGGAAAGTGTTAAATCTGAAATTCTCTTGACATAAAAGGGATATTGAGATGAAAGAATAATCAATCTTTCATAAATAATATACATGGGTGGATACATTATATATTCAAAGCTACAGTCAAATGGTTGGGGAGAATGATAATTTATTCTGCTGAATTTCTTCGGAATGAATCCTGGAACAGATCAAACAAAAAAGTTATAAAATAGGAATTACAGGTAATGAAGGGCTCCTTGTTGCACTGGCGATCTTCTAGCTCTTATACATAATTAAAATATATGAGGTCAGGGATAAGCTTAAAGGTGATTATGTCAGGAATCATTTTGTTATTCTTTTATTAAACAATACTAGACCTATATTTATTTTACCAAGACATATATATACAATATGAAATGACTAGGATTGAAATGCATATTTTAAATTAACGTGTTTTGATTAAACACAGAAGTAGGAGAGAACTTCGATATTTGTGCCTCATATCTGTAGCAGGCTTGCTCTAGATATCTAAATTATTTGCTTTATTGCAAATTCATTCCAGGAAGCAACATTTCCAAGGGGAATCTTTTGGGGACACCATCAAGTTTCCCTTTTTTGTGAAGTTCTTTAGCCATTGTGTCTTGGTGTACTGAGAACCTGATGAAGCAATGGCAGCTTGGCTGAATGACCCTCATTACACTTCCAGCATCTTCTTTGCATAATTTTTCATGGATATTTTTATTATTTGACTATCTGTTTGTAACACTTTATGCAGGATAACAATGGTGTGGTCCATGTCTGTACCACAAACACTACACAAACCAACACGCACATCTCTGACATTATATATAAAATACAGTTGGAGCTACTGCCAGGCTCAAGGGGTGGTGAATAATTGTGTGTTACTCAGCCAAAATGAAAGCATGAGTTTACACTTGTTTTTAGGACACCTGTTCCTCTCCTTTAGTTATAATTACTAAATAGCTGAGAAGTTTTGAAATCTGACTGAAGTTTTGAAACCTGACAGAGACTAGTAGCTGCTGACAGCATAAACCTGATTTCCATGTGACAGCAGAAGACCCAAAAATGAAGGCAAAACTGGAAGAAACTTCTTTAAAAAAACATTCCACTTTTTTTTTTTTTTTGTCGAAACAGTAAAAAAAGGTCTTGAAAAAAGTAGGATCTATGAAAGACAGTAGGAATGAAGCTGGGGAGGGTGGATGATAGGAGGGACAAAAGAGACAGGGGGAACCTGAGTTCACATCCTCTCATGAGCAGCAACTGTCAGGGAAGAGCAGTGATTACTGTGCCCCAGTTCTTCAGGCAGAGGCAGAAAGGCTGACAATCCTTATCTGGTGGCAGATGTTCAATGGCTTTTGAGAGAACAGAACTGTGATGATTTGTCCCATTCAATTTTGAAGAGAAAACAAAAGGAAGAAAAAAGTTTCTAATATGCCTCCTCTTATGCTTTCAACCTAGATTATAGTCTCTTCAAAGGCTGGTGCACACTCAGCTTCCCAAATAGTTTTAAAGGAAATATATAAACTGAATTTTTAAGATTTTTCTGCTTCAGCGTGACAGACTGTCAGAAAATTAAAGTAACAAATTCAAGAAGGGTTTAGTCTTTGTTTTCTGGTTCTTTTCTTCTTGGCATTCACTCAGAAAAGCATAAACAATTCTCTTTGTACTGGCCACATAAGGATTTTTTTTCTGGGGGAGAAGAAAAAAGCAACATCCAGGGAAATAAGGAGCTCTTGGATCCTTTTCCAGCATGAAAAAAAATTGATTTGAGAAAGAGAATCTGTGAGATAGTAGCCACCTTTCCAAGTTTAATTGAATTAAATTTCACCTACAAAAAAAATATTCTCAAATTCAAATTCAAGGAAGGACCTGCCTGCATTTCAGATCTGGGTCATGTTCTTTTGAGTCCCCTGTTTCTACATGAACAAAGAGAAGGAAAGGGAACACAGGTGGCTGCACCTTTGCAGGCTTTAAATTATTCCTGAAGTTTTGGGTGCTTCTGGAGTTCTAATAGGAAAGTATTGACTGTCAGCATCCCTTCAGAGAAACAGCCCAGGAGCAGAGGAATGGAGGGCTGGAGTGACCCAGAGCAAATGCTACCATTGATTCCTAACTACAACAGTGCTATGGAAAAGAGATTCTACAGGATTCAACTGCCTTTAATGTAAAAATTACAAGAAAATTGCAAGTTTCTAATAGTGTGTTCAAAAATCTGAGTGATTTGTATTTTTTCTCTTTTTGATATAGAAAAGACTTGCAGATTATCTAATTAAAATGGGAAAATGAATTTACTGTTAATGGGTAAAATAGTTTCATTTGCTTCATAGCTGAAAGTTAACAAAGTAAGAAAATTCTTACTTGACATAGAACTGGTTATATATCACATTTGAATTCTGGTAAGCCACATTTATATGACAACAAATTCCATTTTAATGTTCTCTCATGCCCTACCTAAGAAGCCAGATTTAATGTGTAGCAATTTGCCCAATAGTAAATAAAAAAAATTATCCCAAAATATTTTCTAGTACTTCTACTTTGATTACATTCACGGATCCACATTCCAACCCTTCAGGATACAAGAATTCAAAGTAATTTTCAGCTTTCTTCTGCATATCTGTATTTAAGAACTGTGGCTGAACTTCAGTATAAATTCAGAATATCATTTTTGTAATTAAGAAGATAATAGGGAAAGATGTGATCTGAAAGTTGATCAGAACCTCTGGGTCTGATCATAGCCCTTCTTTGACATGTCCATTAATGTGACCACTTACACTTAATAAATGACTTCTTAGAACAAATTAAGAACTGAAGAGAACATTACATATTTCATGAGGTAAATAACCACATCAATAAAACTTCATCTGAAAAACACAGGGATCCCACAATCTCCCTCAAAGTGGCAGTACCCCTGTAATTGCAATTTCAGTCCATGTTTGGACACACAGCCCATGAAACATCAGAGTTGCTGGGAATCCATGGCACAAACCCCAAATGCCACAGTGTCAGAGAAGCAGCAACACAGAATGAAGAGAACAGCCACAGAAAGTGTAGTCCTGACACATCCTTTAAGTAGAAATGTTTCGAAAGATTTTCATGAGCTGCTCTTTAAAGGTCACATTACAGTGCTGCTGTTTATTTCCTCATCAGTTAATCAGGTGCTCTTTCCTTTTTGTAAGGTCTCCAAACCCTAGTAATTGAGTTTTAGACTTCTTATAAGATGTTCTGAGCCTGAGCAGAGTATGAGTGTTTCTCTCTCAGATCACAGATTACTAAAAGGTAGAAGTAGCTACTGTGTTAATAGAATTTTACTTATCTGGGCTCTCATCCTGAAAATCCATAATCATATCTGTAATTCTCATATTCAAGTAAAATTGTGCCTGGCAGCAGACATTCAAACCCTCAGAATTACAAATAAACATGAGAACTCATAGGGAAGATGTCTGGGAGACAATTCCTAAATGCCTCTGTAGCTGAGAAAAAAGGATATATCTCAGAATGAAAACAAACAGGTGTTGATAAAAGTGAAGACTGTTGTGTTTTGGTGCTTTTCAGGCACGTTTTTACAGAGGATCAAAGTTCCCAAGTCCACCAGACTTGACACCCTTTACACACTTGTAAAATTATGGTCCCTCTGAGTCACTTATAAATCTGTGTTTCCAGCTTCTTTTTCAACCAAACATCTCTAGTCCCAAGTTGGAGGCTGAAGAGAAAAAGCAGAAACCTGCAGCACCTGGGTGAGAACCAGGGAAAACTTCCCCAGACATGGTCCTGCCTCTGCCACCACTCCATGAATTCTCATCTTTTTTCTTTATCACATTTCTACTAATGGAGAGGAATACCACAAAATGCAGAAATTCGTGATCTCTCAGTTTAAAATAGCCCTTGGAGAACTAAAAAAAGGCAATTAAAGGTAAATTTGTCCATCATTTACCATAAATTCATTTAGGTCTGAAAAATCCCAAAGTCTCCTCCATGCTGCTCTGATTTTTCTTGCACAACACTCACTTTATTTTGACAGGTTCTGTCTTTCAGGCTAATGACTACTGGCAGCAAACCCGTTTAGTTTTCCTCAATTAATTTCTGAATTGATTCTTTTGCCTTTTATTTCTGACTTTTCCTCCATTTTTATATTCTGCCTTGATTTTGATGAAATTCTAGCTCACTAAATGTTTTTTTTTCTGAGAATTTTTCCACATTCTCTTTCAAAACAGACTTCAGAAGTGGGAAGAGGTATTTTAGACTATTCTTGCTGCCCATTACTGCCTGCTCTAATTCTTCTGACTTCTAACTTTTTTTTGAATTGTGCTGATTCAGAGTTCTCAGTGAGAAACACATTTGACCACTGGATTCTGAGAGAACACAATGTCAATGTGGCACAATGATGCAGTCATCACCTCTACTTTATTTGTGACTACCGTGGTGTTAAACTCTCAATTTATTCCAATTTTACATCACAAGAAGAGAATCAGAACCCACAAGCTTGAAACTCAATTAAAAGCCCCATCTGTTTATTTTGTTGCTAAAAAAGGTGAGACCTTTTATCAAGACAGGGGAAAACACCTTTAAATTCTGGGACTTCCTCATCTCTGCTGCTGCTTTCCCCAGTTGCCATCTCTCCTGTCTCCACACATTTATTAAGTTGTTGTTTCCACTCACCCTCTGTCGAGTAAAACTACAGCATTAGTAGGAAGTGAATGAAAGATTTCATTCATGCATTTTCCCCCCCTCTTGACTCTCTTGCAAAAGCACTAAAATGGTCCCAGAATGCTGCAAAACCTCAAACACCAAGCAGACAACAGCCCTGGTTCTGAGGAAGGCTCAGCTGGAGATGCCACCCAAGAGGATGACTATTTTAGGTAAATAAGTACATCTCTGAAGAAAATGGATTAAATGCATAAACTCGTGCAAGAATGAAAAGGGACACTAAAAAGTAGGGGTTAATGAGGGCGTTTTTGAATTTTTAGAACATCTTTTCAATGTTAAACTCATGCATGCTTGGAAAAGCTTTAAAAATTCTCAATTGCTCTGTGATGTCTTTACCAATTCTTAGTTCACCCTGTCACAGGGCTGAGGAGCAGAGAAACCACAGGGATCATTTGGTTTGATCTTCTCCATCAGTAGGAGGAAATGCCTCTGTCCTACAAGGGGTGTGCACATGCTCAGATATTTGCAGAAGAAGGGAATCCAAGCAACCTCCTGCCTATGTACACAATAGCTGGGAAAGGGCTTGATACTCATTAAATGAAAATATTCATTTTCAGACTAATATTTTGCTGCTAACATTCAAAAATTATTTGGAAGATTTAATACTGTTGGGTTTTTTTTGAAGAGAATGGTGGTGCAATGAGCCACCAAGATGTAAAATGCAACCTTTTATTCAGAATTATTAATTAAAAGATAACATTCCTTAGAACTCCATTATCTCACAATCTTTGAATTTGGATCCTGGTATATAAAAGCTGAATTCTTCCATTTTCTAGGCCTTGTTTTCAGGGGAAATGCTTATAATCAATATTTCATGTTCAAGAGTTTGAACCCAAGAAATATTGACTGGCACAGAGAGATCTTTTCTACATTAGTGCTGATTTGCTGATTTTGAAAAGTTCCTGCTTCTGTAACTTCATCTTTAGCAACTTGAATTTCCCCATATTCTTTCAGCCAAAATGACTGAAGCATTACATGAGCAGAGAGGCAAGAATTTTTTTAATGACAGAATATTCTTTTCTTGTGAGATATTTTCCAAATTGCCATGATTAGTCAGTATTGTTATTTCACACATTTGTCATCATTTATATATCAAGTAACACCCCAACAAGCTGAGAACCACACATCTGTATAGTAGAGCTATTACTTTCCTTAAATACTGTTTATGTTTAAAATTAAGATGCAAAATGAGCTCACAGAAAACCAGAAATCTTTAATTATCTGTGGGCATGAGATCTGATTTTTCCATGTTTTTAGAACATGAGACCAGGGATGAATGTAAGATGTGACTACTAAAATCCTATTGAATGACTGTGCATTCTGTGTATTTAAAGTTTGTCTTTTGGTGTATCTAAATATCCAATCAACAGACACTGTTCATTTCATTTGGACTCAGTGAAAATTTATCTTTCCAAAATAGCCCTGGGGAGTCACAGAATAGTCCAGAATCAGTCCAATATATTTCTTCACTTGATCAGTTACCAGCTCTGTTGTTACATTAATGGTGAGAGAGATGAGACTGGGGCAACTTTTCCTTCTGTGGCTCCAATCTAAAGGTTTTATAAAACCTCCCTAAATTCATAAAACCTCCTTTTTTCACCTCCTTAAATCCACGAAAATATTGAACAGAGCTCAAGAGTTCTAAGCTCCAAACCACTGCCCTTTGCAAACTCTGTTCTTCCGTTGATTTTGGTTTACGTTTTATTAAGTTTCCCTCAAGATAATTCACACACACACGCACACTTAGGGACATAAAACAGTGTTTAAAAGTAGCATTTACAGAATTTTATAGCAATTCATAGCAGGCTAATGAATTCAGCCATCTTTGGGCAGGAAGCTCTGCCAGCCACAAAGTTTTTATGTGACTATCTTTGCTGCTTCAAGATAACTAGAAGGCATTTTTTAGCTAAATGATTCTGTGGTGCTCTCATTGATGATGTATAACTCCATTTACAGTTGTAATCTGGGTAACAAAATGAATAATCCATCATTGTACTATGAATAGTAAATTAACCCAGATAAAAGTGTTGAACATCCAATCGGAATCATTAAGTAAGCAGAAGACTAAGATTGGTGAGGACACATTGGAAGCAATTATAACTAATGAATACATTAACTTCAGGCTTGAGAACAGCACGGCTGATATTCCAGTCCATCAAAATAAAATTAGATTGGGGGCGAGCAGACACAATATGGAGCAGTCTCTGAAAATAAACAATTATACAGGAATGTAATTATTTTGAAGAGAAAGCTTCCTTGCAGTGATGTATTTTACATCACAGAAGACCTGCTGCATCTGCTGAAGGTGGTGCTGTGGAAATAACAGAATAAAGGCATCTACTTAAAAAGGTGCTGCAGCAAAAAACACATCAGGATCACCAGGGGTGGGGGAGAAGCAAAGACAAAATAAGGTAAAAATGCTTTTGCATATAAACTCAAAATCGTTGATTAGCTGCTGTGAAGATCATGGGCTATGCATTATGATAATTACCTTAACTAACCTGCAAGGCAATAATATAATAACATACTAATTGGAAAGTCTTGGCAGAGTCAAACTGCCTGCCAAACCCCAATATATTTAAATGCTTTTTCCTGTACACCTAATATACTGTGAAGAGAAAAGAGGATCACTGTGCCTATATTAGAAAAAGAAGATAATCTTGCACAAAACTTTTGAGTGTGTAGTAGTGCTTTGATGTCCTACAAACAATGCTGGTGGTGATACCTGCATTTATCTATTCACTGAGCCTTCCACTGCATTCCCAAGTTCAGTGTTACTACTTTTTCCCCATGAGGAAAAAACCATCTATGAAACTGCACATGCAGCTCTTGTGCTTACTCCAAGCTGTGAAATCTCTGCAGACCCAGTGGGTGACTCTGCTTTGCATCCATGATACTCCAGCATTCATGGAAATCCTTAAACAAGCTCCAAAATCTGATTCAGCTATCGTGCCACAATTCCTTGGCAGATCCCTCTGCTGACTGCACCTTGCAGGCTGGGTAGGGTTGAACCAGTTCCCCAAGCATTGCAGGAAATCATCCCTCCATCAAATTAATCCAGTTAATTCTCTGATCCTTCCACACAAGTGCAGGCAATAGTTGATCTACATAAAAATCACTGCACTAGGTTTTAAAATAATTTTATAATAATAATATTATTTTTCCCAGCATTTAAGAAATGAGATGGCATTTGCTTGTTTATTATTTTAGACATTATAAGACACCTCAAAGATGGAAAAAACTCAGAACAAGAACTAATGCATAAACTTCCAGTGGAAGAGACACAGGCTGTATCTTCATACCTACAGTAACTTAGATATTAATTAATTCAGCTTCATTTTTAAATAGTTTACAGTTGTGACATGTGCTGAAAATGAGACTTCAAGGCACTCCCAGGGAATTCTGGAGTCTTGTTATTTACATCACAAAATGACATTTCCAGGGGTTTGGAAGCTGGAAGTGCTCTCAGTGACCACTTCAGCAAGGCTGGACTGAAGTGACACACTGATGTTGTGTCACCTGTTAGTGGCAGCTCACTCGCAGCCTCCAGTTCCTTCAGAATCAAAGAAACCTACTTACAATCAGATTTTGGGTGATTCCAACCAGATTTTGACAAGTTTAGAACTTGGCAGCCCTCAGTCATCAATCTACTCCTGCAAGCAGATCTGAAAATCTAGCTCATACCTAGGGCCTAAATAAAGTGGGAATTTCAGAAATGTTTGGTATCTGATGCCTTCCATCTCATTATGAATGACCATAAACTATTAACTCTTTAGTTGCAGAAAGCTGCACAATAGAGCAGTGTTCCATCTTTTCAAGGCTTATTTTTCCTAAATTCCAACTGCGTTTTACATCAGAGCCAAGCTGGAATTACCTTAATTAAGCCTAACAGTGAAAGATTGATTTTACTTAGGTGAAATAACTTGACAACGTCTTTCTTGTAACTGGTTACCTGTCAGTATTTAATGGGCTGGTAATTACTCATTTTATCTTAAGGCAAACACTACTAATAAAGTTTTAAAAACATTGCTCTTGCAGAGCTATTTTTTTCATTGTGGGCCTAATACACAAGTAATTATGTCATAAAACTGGAAAAAACTCTCAACTTGATACATTGGCTTATTCTGGGTTTGACAATATGATTAAAATTGTTCTGAATCTTTCTCCCCCAACAATTTACTCTGAACTAAAAGTGCTGAGCATTGCTATTTATAATTTAAGGTTTCAGTGAACAAAAAAGAAGTGTTTATAATATGCAAGGTGGTAAAAATGTCTGGAATGAGACAGAGGTAAAAAGCTTTACTGATTTGACAATGATTGCAGTGCAGCTGGAGACTTGCAGGCTTTAGACCTCCTGCAGAAGCAGGGATCAAAATCTTTAGGAATTGAGCCTCCAAACTTCTTAACACTTGAATCTTCTGACCTTTTTTTCTTTTTAAGGGTTTTATTCATCATCTCCCATATCCATAACGAAAAAAAAAAACAACCCAAACACAATATCTTAGCAGATTTATTCACAAATTAAATTGAGCTGCTTGGTTCAATTGCACATTTGGTTTGTATTTTACTCTGTAAGGGAATTAAAACTGGTCTCATCTACCTGGCTGTTACACCCCATAGCTATGACTTTCAGTTTTAGTGACTACAAAACCCTAGGCTTTATAGTCTTTTCTAACCTTGTGGATATAATAAAGAAAAAATATCAGCCTTTTCTGCCACAGCAAACTGGAAAACTGACACAAATCACTTTTCACTTTGTCCCATCAATCCAAATATGAAATACCTTGACTTTCAGATGAATATTTCAGTTTCTACAACTGTCAAAAAATTCTTAACTTGTAAATCCTACAGATCTGGTATGAAGGTCACGGAGAGGGAATGAATACAAGATACTAAACTGTCATTTTAATAGTCATTTTTCTGTTCATTACCATGCTTAAAATAAACAACCCGTTGATTGTTTTTCTTATTCTCAGCTAACGCAAATTACTTTTATAAAGCCTAGTCTATGCATATTTTCACTGTTTTTGGATAATAAGCCTTTTCTTCTTCTCATTATTGATTAATAACTTCAGATTTGCTGGTTTTAGAAGGCTATTCTCAGTATTTTTAGCTTTCCTAAAGTTTGATGAATTCGGAGTCTGATGAACTCAATGACAGACCCACTAAAGTCCAGCTACTTGGGCCTTTTCTGTCCAAATGCCTTTCCCATCCAAGGGAGAAAATGAAATATATTTTATAGCAGAGATGGCATCGAATTAAGAAACCCACATTACCCCAGAAAAGGGTAAGAAAGCTCAACACTGAGCCCATGCATCACTCCCAAACTGCTCCACTGCTGCAACAGAACACATTTTCCCTCGACAGCTGGAATTAGATCTGGTGATGTGTAAGGAGGAAGCCTTACATCACTGGGAGAGCAGGATGGTGTGAATCTCCTCATATTTCCATGGCTCTAAGCCAGGGCTTCCTCCTTCCACTGCCTTCACAGCAGCTAATGCTGGAGCCTTTAAACACCTTTATTTCTACTATGCCACATATTCACTGTTTGCTGCAGAAAAGAGTCATCCAGGCAAGGCGGTGGCTCACCAAGGAGCGTTTACATTTTTAAACTAGGGATGGGCACAACAGGAGATTTCTGCAGTGAGAGAAAACGTCCACTTCAGTCCAACACTTGTCAGGTTTTGCTGAGGGGCAATGCTCTGTTCAAGGCTGTGTTCTGCTGTTAAAGTGAAGGACACTGGAGCTATCTACAGAGACATTGTGATGGCATTAAATTGGTGAAAGAAACACACAAAAAACCCACTTTCTCTTGTGGAGTGAAAATGAGGAGAAGAAAGCAATGAATTTTTGTATTAATTCAAAATACAAGTGGCAGACACCCTCATTCTCAGCAGTGGCTGAGCCACAGAAGATTTATGCAGGAAAAGTAAATGCAATGAAGGAAACCAACACTCCTCTAAGTTCTCATTAAGGAGACCTTTTATCCCAGCTCAAAATAATGAACAATTATTTTTGTTTTCCCTCCTGCAAATTACATAAATACTAAAATCCCACTGGATTACTGCCACTGAGACTGTTCACTTCCTTATGAATTTACTTACTCTGCAGACACAGGTGGAACATCCACCTGGCTATGAGGCAGCAGCCAGCAGAGCAGAGCTGGGTGAGGCTGGGTGAGCTCAGGGGATGATGTGTTATGGATGAAACTCCTCAGTTTGGGCAGCAACACTGGCCCCACTGTGACTGGTAAAACATACAATTTTTAATAATTAATATAAAATATATAATAAACTTGCCGGCTGCCACAACCAACTGAACCAGATGTTTTCTCCAGACAGAAGCACAAGTTCCACACCAAAATATATGAGAAACACATCCTTGCCTTCCATAAGTCTCTATGAAAAGAATCTGTCACTTGTAGATCCTTTTTTTTTCCTAATAATTCAGCATATTAGGAAATATTTTATGTGTACATGCAACAATTGCCAGTAGTGGCTCTGCTAAACTTATCCCACGTGCAGAAAGGCATCATTGCACCTTCATTCAAGGACAAACACAACTTATTTCTCATTCCTTTCACTGTAGTCGATGCTCTCAGACCTGGGATTCTGATATTCTTGCACGAGGTCAGTTCCCAGTGCAGGTGCAAATATGCCCCAGGGAATTAAAAACCATCATTATCCTTTGCACAATTAACACACTTAAAAACCTTCTCACTAAGGAAAGAAAGTAGCAGCAGTTAACACTTATCCTTAAATCTTTGCAGGAAAACTTTTTCTCTATAATTTCATCTTCCTTGTAACCTCCAGGTGGTGTAAAAAGGGTAAGTTTCCTTCTAGAATTTAGTTATTTCTATTGTAAAGAAAATATCCAATGGCAATTCTATGTAGAGTTTGAGAGAATGTGAGTACTTGTTTTTAAGATCTCCAGTCAGAAGATTTAACTACTTTAAACACACACCTCTCTTTCAAATATAATTGGGATGATGTTCTCCCACCTTTTTTTCAATAACACACATTTTAATTGAAACTTATTTCTTCAAAAGCAAATGTAACTGTACAGTTCCAGTTCCCATGAAGTTCTACAAAACAAAAACACAGGGCTTCTCTAAAGCTCTTCTCACACATGAATCAGGCACTGAAAACCTTCCATGAAAGGCACACCCAGATTGCTTATGTGAAAGTTGGGATAAAATTATACTTTTATTTCAGCAGCTTTGAGATCTAGCCCTAAATATCAGATCCACATTGCTTTGGTCTGTGCTGGATCAGGAACAGTTAATTCGAAGCTATGCTGATGCCAGTGAAAATTCTCCATCTTTCACAACTTAAAGTGAACCACTTTGAATGGACAGGAACTCACTCAGACAACCACAGCATGAATTGCAGAGCTCTGTTCATGTACCATTCTGAAAGATTTCCTTGACCTACCACAATTAAAAAGTTTCCACTTGCCAAGCATCATGTTTGGAAGGGTAATTTGAAGCACACTTGACTCTTGCTGTATAAAATAAAATGAAGAAGTCCACATAGAAATAACCCCATGTCTACATTTTATTGCAATCAGCCAGAAGACAATCAGAGAAAAATGTGTTTGTCTTTTCTACACTTCTAATAGTAAAAACAACCTTCATTTGAGGCCTGTAATTAACCTTTTTGTGTTATTGCAATTTGCTGAAAATCAGAAAAACTGAAACATGAAACTGAGCTTAAAAATGTTCTTGCTTATGTAAAAGGAAATGCATCATACAGCATGAGACATTTCATTATAGTAATATTTTTCTTCTTTTTCTCTTTGGATCTTTGCCCTTCTGTAATTATACAACATTAATCCCTCCTCAAACAAAAAGCCACATGTTTGCAGGCTCTGAGCTCAGACTGATCTGCTGCTAAAAGCATCAAGTCCAACATTAGCTACTAATGGGTGTCTTCCTTCCATTAACCTGGATACAGGTAGCACTCCCAGAAGGAGCTGACAGCTTTGAATTATATTTTCTGTGAAGATGAACTGTAAGACCATGGTCAGGGGCTGGACACATTCTCAACCATTAAACACACAACCAGGTAAGAGGTGGGTTAGTTTTGTTTTGTTGCAAACCAATTCTGGAACAGTTGAAAGGCTGCTTCCATGAATTAATTTAATTATTACTATGCAAGCTAATTTGTAAACCCTGTTTTTGATGAAAGCAGTGGTGAGGAGGGGGGACCCAGAACACTGAGTTTGGATCCAGCCATTGTACACCAAGAGCTGCACTCCAGGGCTGTCTCAAAGGCAGAATTCCTCTTGTCTGTCCCCTGTGTGTGGGAGCACTGGGAGGGCTCCCAGGGCTCTGCTCAGGATATCCTGTAGCAGAAACCTGAGGTACAACTGGCATTTGGTCATTTTTCTCAGGCATGCTTATCCCACATATTCTATGGAGGGTCTGAGCTGTCAGGCACTCCATCCTTCCCTTGCAGGTGCATCTCCCAGGGAATCTGACATAAACTGGTTTGTGGGCAAAAAAGGGCACCAGAACTTTTTCAAGAGATAAAAGAAAGGCTTGGGGCCAAGTACAAACTCCACACAAACATTAACTGACTGATCAGGCCTGGCAGGAGCAGCCAACAAATTTCAAGCAGAAGCCAGACTTCTCCACCAAACCAGAACAAAAGAACAACAATTTCCTTCAGTACTTTTCCCACGTCTATTAAAATGGAATGTCATTTAAAAAGGGGAAATGACATTTCCACTATCCATTTTCTAAACCTTTCTGAAATTGTGATGTATGGAACACCACATTAATAACACAGACTTTGCTAATGGCAGATTTTTAATGCTATTCCAAGAGGCTGTTTCTGCTGTACTAACATCTATAAATACAAAAGAATGCCTCAGAAATAATAGAAATATAAGGAAATACTTAAAAATAAAATGTAGTGGATCAGGATTAGACTAGCGCTTTTATTCCCTTTGGATACATTTGTAACATTTAATTTAATCATCATTCAGCAGTAGATACAATTCCAGACTACATCAAAGCAACTAAAATACTGCTTTGATGGTTTAATAGTAGCTGGCAGTGTAATGACAGGTGGCCAGAACCACAACCTAATTTGAAACAAGCTGCAAGGGTGGTGGAAGACACAGCTCCGGATTCTGTGAAGAATATTTCTTTGAATAAAGTGAGGAAATCAGTTGAGATTAGAGCACAGTAAATTCTGAATGCTGTGCTTGCTGTACCTTCCTCTTTGGTGCTGCCTCAGGAGCCTGCTGCAGTGAGTGTATTATTCAACAGCAGGAATGTTGCTGCTTGCTCAGGACTCTTTTTAGTACTCTTGATGCTCTTTTTGTGTTAATTTAAGAGGATGAACAAAAATTCTCGTTGTAGGTGTTCGGCAACACAACATACAATTGCTTTAGCAGCAGGGCATGGTCTGTTGGGTTAGGATAAACTAATTCAAGCATGAGTTACCAAACTAACATAACCATTGAGTTAGGATAAAGACAGCATTATCATCTGCTCGTGGCTTTCTTTGCCATGCCCTCAGCATTGGACTTCTGTTAGGGAACATTCCAACCACCCATTTTCCTGAGAATTCATGAAAATGCATTTTCTGCAGTTACTTTTTAGCCTTACTTCCAAAATAAGTATGCTTTGGAAATCTTTCTCCAGCAAAACCTGTTACCTTAACTGTAAGACTGCCAAAACAGGAGGAGATTAATTACATGAGCTGGAAGCTAAAACTACAAGGTACAACAAAATTCACTCATCTACTTCAAAGTTTCACAGTAGATGAGGCTTTCAAAATATTATGGCTTTGTTAGATGAGGAACTACCTTGGGCTTTTTGCATGCAGAAAGAATGTAAATAGTTTCTAAGCTTAATCACAGCAAAGAACCATTAGGTAGTAAAGGCATCACTCAAGTATTCAGAGGGGCAGAATTTAACACTGTGCTATGCAAAGGAGGCTCTGAAGTCACCAGAGGTCTTTCATGATTCTTAGTGCAGCACTCAAAGCAGCATTTTTTTTTTTTTTTAAATCAGGAAAAGATATTCCCTCTTCACTAATAGTAGCAAAATATACTTACCTTTCAAAATATTATCTGTAAGTGTTTAAAAGACACCTGCTTTGAAATTCAGTAGGTTTCTTCAGGGAAATGGTGTAAAACAGAACAGATTAAAAGGCCCTTTCATGAAACGATGAATTAGAGCTGCTTGTTATCAAAATTCTCTGAGCATTCATGTAGCAGAGAAAAAAATTGCAAAGATTAATTGGAAGAGACAAAAACTGGTCTTAAAAACCCTGTAAGCTGGAGTGAATCAGGAAATCAATTTCTTACATATGTTTTATCAAAACAACAGGAGAATATTTGTAGAAATAAAGTGCAAAGAATACATTATCTTGGAAGGCTGGGCTTCTTTGCTGGAAAAATTTATTGGGTGTAATCATCAACTGTAAAATTGTGTCTTTTAATAAAAATAACTACCCAGCAACACATTGGTATTTACTGCAAGTCCATTTACAAAGTCATGACATGAAAATAAAGCCTGAACTTCAGTTAAATGAGTTGTCCCTAAAATTGCTGTAAAAATTAATGACTGAACAATCTTTGCCCTTTTGAAGTTCCTGTATTCCTGCTATCTTGTGCAAATTGTGACAGAAGAGACAATTTCTGTGATCAAGGATCTCCACATTTTTGCTGTATACCCTGCTTCATAAAGCTTCTCCTTCATCAGACATTTTTGCATTTTAACATTCAAAAGTTTCTCCATGGAGGCCAGAAATAAAAATGCAGTTTTCCCCTATAGTTCGATTTTGAAATTGTGTGGTGTGACATTTCAGTGAAAAAAGCATGGACTGATCAATATAATTATATACACTAGAAGGAGTTGAATGTGTTTTACTTTAAAACATACTTTGTTTTGAAATCTTGTCCTTCAAATTACTGCAAAACACATCACCTCTAGGTAAAATACTTTAAAGGACTTTATTGCACTGTGTTATATAATTCTAAAAAAGGGATTTACTTAAAACTCCTCAAAATCCCAGTGGATGACAAAGTGCACAGAACAGAGGAGGTGTTGTTATGCTCTGAATTACACATTTTTCCAGCTCAGGAGTTTGTGACTAATTAAGCTTTAGAAGTGTAGGAAGGCCAATAATGCTGCACTGGATGTTAAGGAATCAATATTTTTGTTAAGGGATCAAGTTTTTCTGTGCATATTTTCAGGTCGTTGGCAATTAATGATCTTTTTCTTGCAAGAAGCCTTCAGGATCACCTGGGAATGCTAATATTCAGCTCCTGTTTTGGAGAAAACAGCCTGAACTTTCTAACCCACAGCTGGAGGACTGCACTGGACTCTGGCTGATCCTCTCCTAGAATTCCTTCTCACTGGCCATTTCTCATTTTGATTCTGATGAATTGGAAGACAGGAATAAACTGACTTATCCAGACAGTGAACAAAAAGGAATTCTAATTTAAAATTGAAAAGCACAACTACTAGAATCTAGTTAAGTAGTTACCACATTTAGGAAAGTTTTCAAATTGGCAAGAAGTTCTAATCTAAAGATGGATAATATATATAAAATTGCATCATGTTTTAAAAGAAGCTTCATGATTTTGCCTGCATCAAATATATTTGTTTGTCAGCAATGGAAACACTGAAGTTCTTGCCAGGAGAATTTCTGTTTGATTTCTCCCAGATGACAGAAGCCTGGATGCTGAGTGACTCAATGACACCATTCTGTGCCACCACACAAATGGCTGTGGGGGTGTGGAACAGTTTGCTGACATTTCTGTTGATTTTCTTTAACCCTAAAACAAAAGAAAACAAAGGATTTGATAATTGGAAGTCTGGTCCCACTAAAATTTAAGTGGTGCCATCCTCCCATAACCAATGATCATCCCAACACAGTTTCCACACAACTGGAATTGCAGCTCCAAAGGAACCCAACAATTTGGCAATCCCAGCCACCACCAGGAGTTCACCACAGGCAGCAGAGATCCTTGAACACATGATAAACTTTCATTCTATTTTATGCTGCATCTTCAAAGATTGCCACCACAGACCTGTGGAGAGCTTGGGCTTCACTTAAACTCTGGAGAACAGGAAAAATGTTCAAGCCACACTTTTGATCTTCTCAAGTGCTTTACCCAAGAACACTCAGAAGTGAGGTTGAATCACAGGAGTTCTGACAAGAACTGCAGAAGTTTAATTGTTACTTAAAATGACCAATTAAAATAGTTTCCTAAAGCTTTTTTTTTTGTCTTATACAGACAAAATTAGAGTTAATTATGCCATGTGCCCTCATTTTCAACCTGGGGACCATAACCCAGGTCCCAACCCTTTTTCTTCTCAGTTAACTTATAACAGAAGTAGCTCTGAAGTGAAGCAGTGTACACAGTTATTTACATTCCTGTCAGGAAATTATGATACAATATGTACAACCTCATTTTACTGACAGGTACTTAATGCCAACCTCACACTTCCCAGAAAAGCCCCCCAAAACAAGCCCCAAGAACCCTGAACATTAGTTATATAGTCTTTGCTTAATTTTCAAGAACAATTAGCAGGTTACCCTTTGTTTTGATTTCTTTCTTGAAACCTAATTATTCCATATGTCCTTTCACATTTTGTCTGATTTGCAATTGTATTTCTCATTATCATTTTGTGAGGATATGCTGCTATTTCCTCCAGTTTCATTCTCCCTTTTATGTTTCACTTGTACAAAATTAATTACATTGTACCTTCAAGCATAATTTTAACAGTGTCTCCGTTGCACTGTGTCTGCCTTTAATTAATGCTCTTCTAATGTAGGTTTTAGAGCCAAATGGTGGAATATTCTGAGCATCAAAGAAACAAAAGATCTAACAAAGCTGAAATGAAAGAACCAGACAAAGCAGCAGACAATGTATTCTCATTTGAAAAATGTCACTTCAATTTTATTTTAGATAGTAGAACCAAAGAAGATTGTTTCTACTTTTTCCACATTCATCACTAAACTTTGTGGTAAGGCTTCCTCGAATCTGGGACTAAATCTGTAACTTATGAAATGAGATTAATTTCTCAGTTGTCTGCCTATCTGTTACAACTCTAATCCACATCCCTCTGGCAGGATTTATTTTTTTGTTTTAAAGACCCAGCAAGTCTTGGAGCTCCCCCATCAAACACAATATTCATGTGCTCTCCCTCTCAAAAAAATGAGGCAAAAAGCACTCAAATTCTCTCTTGGCTGTCAATTCAAATGGGCAATGGGAAAGGAATATTCCATGGATTGGCCTATATGTAATTTTTTTTAGAAATGTAGTGTTTGCTCACCATTCATCTAATACTTACTCAATCAAGCTCAGGAACTTGAGCTACCACAGACACTGAGGTAATAATTGTAGCTATGTAGGGCTCTGGGTGTTTTAGACTCATTCTGATCTTTGGGTTTCAGGGACTTCAAAGCAAAGCCTTGGGTGTTTCCTATTAGGCACAAAATAGATTTTACGGAGGTCAGGAGTTTTCTTATCACATTAAGTTTTCAAAGTTAATTTTCAATATCCAGCAATTATGAGCAAAATAGAGCTTTTAAAACTTTCTGATGATAAAAGCCAATTTTTCAGCTGTATACAGCTATTTACTTGAGTGGAGCGAGATAAGTTTCAGGATCTGAAGTGCACTTTCAGTTAGATATTTAGATAAAAATGAAAATGGAATGAACTAAAAGATTATTATCTTTCACAGTTGCAGAATCTATTGAGCTGCAATGCTTGTGTGCATGTACATGTGTGTACATATACATAAATATATATATATACATCTCACAGTGACTTTATTATGCAAAAAGGTGGTGCCTGGTTTTCAATAAGACCATTTTCTGGGCCATAAGAAGCAGAACATTTGTGAAGGAGATCATTATAGGTAATTAAAGCATTAGGGATTTAGTTTTGTTAGATGGAGGCACTCAGATTTAAAACAAAAGAACGTAACTCAATTTGGGGATTTACATCTGTGAGCTAAAGGGGTCAAGTTAAAATTATTTTCACTTGAAAAGGAGGGGGGAGCTTGTCTGAGGATTATTGCAATGGGATAGATTTTTAATGGGGACAAAGCCTGTCCAGGGATTCACATGAATGGCTATCAACGACTTTGATCAGCACTGTACCCACACATCAAAAGACATCACTAATTCCAAACCAGTTTTGCTCATTGTTTGATAAGCAGTAGTCAGTTCAAATAAAGTTTGCATGCTTCAATCACCTGCCTACATTGATCTGAGTTATGCAAAAGTCACTTGAAATCTATGTTTCTGGATTTTTATTTAATTTTATGAAGAAATGCAAGCTTTGAAGCACTGCACATAGAAAAGAATTAAGCTTTGTAACAGAAGAAGAGGTAAAAGAAGCAAAACTAGGTGGGTCATATTTAGAGCTTAGCAAACTTGACAATGTCTTTAAGGTGTAGGAATAATAGAGTTAGTCAAAGTTCTCCCTTTCATGGTCTTGTAATGTCAGGAGAACAGCATTTCAAAGCATGACATTACACAGGCTCGTTCTTTTCAAGAATTCAAAAACTTTGATTTCAGAAACAAATGAAAGGAAAAAAGTTACTCTGAAACAAAGCACTCCCCACATGTATATTTTTAGTGCCACGTGTTCAGACTAAAGGGACATATGCCCTCACATTGCTTAATGCAGGAAAAAAGGCATTTCCAAACCACCTTTGAAATTTCAGTTCTTAGACAGTAAACTTGAAACTGGACAGTAGGCAGAGGCCAGAGCCACATTTTGAGACATTAAATAACTTTAAAAAAATCTTTTGTATTTCAATTTTACTTTTATCCCTCAATCTTTTTCTTTGAAGATTTAACAATGGACCGTCTTTTTTTTCCTCCTGCAGCTTCGTTCTAAATCCTAAAGGGGCACTTTCCATGCAGTCAAAAATACAAAGTTCAAAACGTTCAGAGAAAATAAAGATTGAATTTAAATGGCTTGCACACATGATAGATGTGGTTGAATTACACTCTTTTGCCTTTAACCTCTGCTAATATTTGTTCTAACAAAGGCAATAGTCATAAGTGTTTTATCACTGTGAATCCAGAATATATTCCCTTTGCCTCAATATCACTGCAACGAGAATTTTCACATAAATACATTCTGTTCCTCAGTAACTTCTGCTGTTTTTTGCATCAATAAATGCAACGTTCCATGGGAAGAATGGTGATTCAACCCCAGCTTCAGAGTGCTCACAGAACCTCCTATCAAGGGGAAGATAAACCCCAAAAGCTCACCTGACCCAGCACTGCTGCAGGTGACAAAGTAGGCAGGTCCCCTCACCCTCTCTGGGAATAAACTGCGTCCTAAGCACTGCTTGGTTTGTTTGTTTGCTCAGTCAGGCTCATTGCACAAACCAGTCCAGCTTGGTAGCTCTTGCATTGCACCAAGTGGAGATTTTTTAAACTAATTTTTAAGTACCACCAGCTTTTGATTTTCAGCTATTTTTTCAAGCTTTGCTGATGTTTGAGCTGCAAAGTTCAAGATGCAGAAGTTCTGCCCTTCAAGTCCCATGGATGCTGGTTTCTGGAAGTGCAAAGCCTGCTTTGACAAGGACAGATAGAGATCCCACAGGCAGAGCTTTAGAGGTTTTTTTCTGTGAATGGAATAAGAGTAGAGACAGATATTGCAGCTTTCAAAGGAAAACTGTCCAAATTTAACTCTAATTGAATGGTGACAAGTTTAAAGCAAAAAAGCCAAGTGGTTTTACCTGAACGCCAACCTCTGGCTTCAAGAGGACTACTTCACATATATTCAGCTTTTATGTCCTCCCACACTGACAAAGTGCTTCTATTTCCACTCCTACAACACAACAACATTGAGAATGCATGAAAATATTTGGACCCTCCAGCCATGAGGGACAAAGCAAGGGACATCAGATTCTATAGTAATTTTTACTGTTGATCACCTAGAAACTTGTAATGAAGAGTGGATTATGCCTCTGGTAATCACTTCTTTCAGACCCCACCCAGTTTAACTCCATAATCTTACAGTGTTTCATCAGAATGCTCCTCAGTATTCATTATTTTACCATTTAAAGTTATTTTTCTTTTTGTTGATGCCTATAAGAAATAAAATGTAAGGACATTTTGAAGACACAGGGACATGTGAGAGCAGCAGCAGCAGCTGTGTGACATTATTCACTTCAGTAAATGAACCAGTGTGCACTCTTTGATGTTTTGCTGTGACGAGGTCACTGAGCACCAAGGGACAGGTAGATGCCTTCCTAGGTACTTGCTGGAGTTTTTGAGAAAAAAGAGGACATTCTATAGCTCCCAACTTCCTTTTATTTTTTGAGTCATTGAGTCTCATCAGCAATGCCACAAGGCAGCTGCCACCCAGCACGACAGAAGTCAGGTTTAGGGTTCTAAAGCACACTAATTCTGGCAAGAATCCTAATTCAGTCTTCATGGTCAAAGATGTCCCAATACTCCTCACAACAAACTAACTGCCAGTACCCAGTGATCTGAACATTTTAGTGGTGTGGAATATGAGTCATCTGTCACCCTTAGTACTATCTAATTGAAATTATTCAAACACTTGAACCCCCCTTTTGTCTGGTTTAAATTATATGTTGGAAACTCAGTTGTTTGGTGAATGAGTTAAGTTTGGTCGGTGTTCACTTGCTCCAGAGCAGAGATGGAAATCTGTGGTCTATGAGCTGTGTAAACCAATCATTTACGGGTATATGATATCTATGTTAGCCAAAACATTAATGGATCTGTGATGTAAGGCATTAATTACTTGCCCACCTATAGAACATGCTCATTTAACTGCACTCACTCTCAGTTTTTCTCTTCTACTTTTACACAGTAGCACTGTGGGCAAGCTATTCCCTCCTCCACTGAGCCCAATTTTATTCATATAGGTGTGTAATTCTAAAATAAGAAAAAAAACTGCACCTTAAATTCAGCAATGAATAACTTTAAACTACTAAAAATGCCATAGGTTTGAATCAAAATTGTCTATATAAAACATACCTGAAGAAAAACTACTTAGAACACAAAATCTGTGTTTAATGGGTTTCTGAGAGAATTTAGTTGGCAGATGTCTGTATCCCAGAAATATGCAAGGAGAGGTCCAAAACCAATAAATCAGGTCCTGAGGTCTTGACATCATAGCTTGTAATCATTTTACAGGTATTATGGCCTTATGGATCTGCCTTTTGGCTACTATTCTGTGGAAAGAAAATGTTTTCATCAAGCCCCAGCTCAGAAATCAGCTTTGTCTAGTGCAGAAATGCTACCAAGAGTTCCCTTTAATCAGGCACAGCGTGAAAATATCCTTTTAGCCCTCCCAGTACTGGTGTGAACTCTCCCCCCTCCAGCACCCAACAATTCCAGCCTGCTCTGGGCAGTCCCACACTTGGCTGGGTGCTGCAGCTCTGCTCCCAAACCACTCTGATGGAGCTGTCTGGTTTTCCACAGGGCAGTTCCCCTGATTTAGCTGCCAGAAGTGGAATGAGTGGAGTGAGGTCACCACAGGGAAGGTCAGAGGGCGGGGATGGCTCAGGTCATGTTTGAACACGGGGAGAAAGAGAAAACAGAGGAGTCAGTGCTCGAGTGCAGCTCTGTGCATCCCTGTCTGCATTCCCTGCTCCCACTGATCTGCTCTCACACATGCACATTTCAGGCACTGAAGTATTTCTCTACCACAGAAATACTCAAAGAGCTTCAAAACTACACCACAGCAAAATACCAAAGCTCCAAAATGAGTGAAGTAGCAGACTGGGTAGAGCTGAACTACTTCAGCACAACCAAAAAAAAATGATGTCGAAGCTAAATCCAGTTTTTCTGGCTGCAGTTAATTGAACAACTGTGACTGTGCTTTGCACCCAGCTAAAATAGGGTCTTAAAACAACCCCTCAGCATGAATTACTTTCAGATAGTTCAGAAAACTTACAGCACGTGGGAGTTAATTTCTAACTTTCTCACATTTAGCACATGCACATAAGTTCTGGTATGCTTTGATCTTTTCCTTTACAAGATAGAGGCTGATATTAACTGCACAATTTCTAAAAGAAAAAAATTAAAGGAAATTAAAGGCACCACTTAAACATGGACCTTTTTTTTCATATTAAAAGAACTCAACTGGGATAAAATATCTCTTTGGCTCAAAATGGAACTGATCAATTGTTCAACAGTTGGAATTCATGCAGTTTTATTTAATGATGTGCTCTAATGGCAGCCTTTTTATGCTTCATTTCCCAATGGCAATATACAATGACACAGAGGAAAAGCCATGTAATGTGCTGCAACAGTATCATGGATTGTTGCTTAGATTTAAGGGAAATAAAGCAGTGCCAAACTGTTAACACTCCTAAGGAAGCAGACTGATGGATGGATGGATGGTCTGTGCAAAGTAACCCCAAGTGGAAATGAGATCCATTCTTCTGTGACTGCACAGAGACACAAATTTCTATTTGAAAACCAATTAATTTCAGTTCTCTGAGAAGTTTTACAGACCTGGCTACTCCCACGTGCTCACCTTCAACATGCTCACTACGTACACATCAATAAAATCCTGTTTCCTCATTTAGATGTTCATCTAAAACTGCTAATTACGATGCACATTTCAATGTGAACATGATATCAAAGGCCAGTTTATTACAAAAATTCAAGATTCTGATAGTTGTGAAGCATTTCCAGACAAAAGCTGAAATGAGTAACGTTGCATTCAACTTCTCTGTTACTCCGTTTTACTCAAGGCATGCAAGCTCTTCAAATAAGAGGGATATATGGAAAGATTTGGGGACTTCAAGTTCAGCATTTGCATTCCAAACCTATGTATAAAATCAAAACCCATGCTGTTGATGTTAAGATCTCAGCAGGTTAAAAAACGTAACAAAGGGAAAGATCTTTGGTATAACCCTTTGAAATGGTGAAATGTCGGCTCACTTAACTTAGCACAAAGCTCCAGTAAAACCCTTTCTCCCCCTGCAGAGGGTTCATACTCAAAGGTTTGTAGGTTCCTCTGGGAGAGCTGCCAAGAAACCTGATATTATATTGCATTGACAATATCACATGGATGATATTAATTCCTTTTCCTTAAACCTGAGGCTGTTACTAAAACACTTTCCCCCTTTGAAATGGCAGTGGTACATCACCCTCTCCTTCTTGCACAGCATTTTGATCCCTTCATAGAAACCAAACATTTACTGCTGTGTGCTCAGAGGCCACACTTCTTCTGACTCTGCATAAAATGAGTTCTCTGCCATTAAAACAGTCCTTTAGGGGCTGCTTTTTCTTTAGTTTCTACTGTTTATCACTGGCAGCTAAATAAAGTACATGAAATTTCATGTCATGAATAAAGTAAAAACTCAACTTCCTATCTACCTCTTTGTAGCAGTGAAAGGTGACCACCTTTCTGATCCCTTGTGTTATACATGCATTTATTATGTGTACAGACTTCCAAGAACATCAGTCTGTACAGGTAAAGGAACACACAAGCAAAGAACTTCCCCTATAAAACTGAAAAGTTAATCATCCCTTTGATAAATCAATCATATCACATAAAGAAGTCCCACATTTTGTCTAGAAAAAGGCTTTTTACTTTTTTATTTGAGTCCTAATTGGCCATTAAGAGAAAGATACATTCTGCTTTGTCAAACATGGATTTATGTAACATGATCCCATTTAAAATCTCTCTAAAGGTATCTGCACTCAAAGTCACAGTACATTTAACTAACAGTTTCATTTCAGCCCAAGATCTAAAGGAACTAACATATTTATTAAAGCATTTTGATCCTTCAGAGACAGATTAATAAGAAGCTTGTGACAGTTTAGCATGATAAAATGAGCCAATAAACAGCAATGTGTGCTGACTTTAGATATACTGATCCACAAATAATATAATACATATTTGGTTTGTCACAAAGAAAAATCTCTTGAAAAAGCCATTGCCATGATTAAATACTTTCTGCTATCTCAAAATTTCTATATTCTATACAAGTTTTCCTTACAAATTCCCTCAACAAATAAACTCAGCAAGTCTTTTTCCTACATAAGGAAATCACAGCTTTGTATGATATCAATATGAAATAATTAGTCAAAATGCAGCATGAAAAGGATTTAAATATTGTATAGATTTTTGGGGTAAAAATAGAGCACTAGATGCCAGAAGTGTCCAATGTTCATTCACTATAAAACAGATGTTCAGGCTTGCCTGACTAGCTGTCATTTACCTACCTAAGAATTATTATTTGTATTATGCATCTGTTTTATGGTAACGTCTCAGAAATTCAAATTTTCTAAAGTAGTTTTCAGTAACAATAGGGACTCAAGGTTTAGACCTGAGATATTCTTTCCTGTCCAACAACTTTCTTACTAGAGCTCATCCTTTGTCACTTGCTCATCCTTGCTCCTGTTCATCCATTGCTTCACATCAAGTAAGGGTGAAGCCTGGGAGATACACACACACGCACATGCTTCAGACACATTTCTGCCACTAAACATTGAATAATGGCGTCAATTGTTTTCTCATTTTCACTGTTTATACATCACTGCTGCCAAATGACTTTCCTGATGTCCATTGTGATTTATGATGTGAGAGAATACTAAACCTAATTTATACTAATAAATGCAAACAGCCCCATTAACATCAATGCATATCCTAATTTACACCACCAAAGAATCCATACTGGTATACTTAGAGCAATTTCAGTGTATTGCCTAATGAAGATAAAAGGTCATTGTGCAAACTAGCAGTGATGGAAAGTTTACAGCAGGCATTCCAAGGTTCCAAATGCTGTGCATAAAACTTAATGTAGTGTACTGCATTATCCACTAATGCTTAAAATAATGGCTCCTGAGATCCTGGTTATTATGATCCCCATCTAAATGTGAAAATAACTTCATACAATTTTTCCTCCAGTCATTACTTCCTAATCTGGTTTATCTCTCTTCATCCAACCTGTCAGACTGATGGGGGTTTAGACTGAGGAGGAACTGGAATGGACCATGCAAGTTACTCCTCACTTCTCACAATGAAATTCATGTTCGCTTAGTCTGGCATGGACATGACAGTATCAGTTAATTCTGTTAAATTGAAACACTCAACACATAAAATAAATCACAGTATATGAGAAGAAACAACAGCAGATTAAATTTTAAGAGAACAAATAAAACCCCTCAAAATAATTTAAATTTTGTTTACTAACGAACGTTTTTGACTTCAACTGTTGGGGTTTCTTGTTTGTTCTGTTTTCTTTTTTGTTGTTGTTTTTTTTCCCTGAGTATTCAGAAGAACACAAACAGCCTAGAAGGTGCTGAGCTGATGCTGGCACACAAATCAAATTACTTTTCTTAAACAACTACAGGTGTATCACCAGGACCAGCCTTTCCTGAGGGGGAATATTTGGATATATTTTTTTTCTTCCAATGGCATAGAAATGAGACATTTTAAAACTATATGATAGTGTCTTATACTTTAGAGACCACTTAGAAAATTGCTGAATTGTTGCCCTCACACACTGCATTAGGAAAACACAACAGAAGCATTGATATTTTGATATTTTATTGCACTAAATGTATTTCTCTACTTCAGAAATTCTCTTATCTGTAATTTCTCCTCAGTGCACAAGTTTATTAATACATGTTTCCACTATACCAGCTCACCAGGGCCTGGGTCTCCATACGTACATTTAGGAAAGAGACAGACAAAAGGGTCTGATCCAAAGTCAACTGCAGCTAAAGCAAAAAGTCCTGCCAGTCCCATTGGCAATTTCTCAGCTGCGCTGTCCTGGCAATGAAAAGGAAATCCAGCCCTTGTGACCAACACCTAACCCAGGGTCACATAATGAGTCTGGCTCAGAGCTGAGAATGGAACTCAAATCTATTGAATTTCTACCCAGGGGTTTAATCACAAAAACACTACTCTTAATTTCAAATCAAAAGGTTTTGAAAGAAATATTAGTAAGGTGCAAATTTTCCACTTCAGAGGAATATATCATTATTCAGTTAGCCATATTTTTTTTAAATCTCAGACCAAATAAGTAACCAAAGTTCTTTGCTATAGTGCTAATTAAGGATTTGTATTCATACCTCTGAGCAATACACTAACCTCTAAATGATGTTCCAACTGAAGCCTGAACAGCAGCAAAACTAAAGTACAATTAAGGTTTGCAGAGCTGCTTATATTATAGCATTTTAGCAGTAACCTTTCCACCCTGTTCTGTAATTAGTGAACCAGCTCTTAAGTTCTCCAGACACAGACATTTATGAAGAGTTCAAAGCTTCTTTGCAAACTCTGGAGCAACAACTCCAAGAAAGTAGAGTAATTCTGAACCAGTGAAGCAGCACTACCACATACAGCACCTGCCTACCTGGCTCCCCTTTGCAGAAATTGAGATTTTTTTCTCCCCTCCCCATCCCTCATGCTTATGAGGCCACAGCTTTCATGTCAATGGAACACAAGGGATTTTTTACCTTTCAAATTTCTCACACAACCCGGTTCTCTTTGGTTTGTTTTCACTCCTGTTCCACAGAAAGCAGAATAAACCAGGCCTGCCTTTCTTTTGAAAAAAACTACAGACAAAAGCAGCATCCCTCAGCTCCTTCAGCAGCAGACTCCAACAAGGACCCACGGGTCAGAACAACCTGAAAGCCACATGTAGGGCTGAACATGCAACCACCACTTACTGCATCTCTCTGGCAGTCTGTGAAACCAGGACTTATAAAACCCACACTCCTTTGTTTCTCTGGAGCTCATAGCCAGGGTTTTACAAACCAGTTCCCACATGAGGGAGGCTGACCAAAAAACAGACCCTTGATGTAGTATCCCCAGGCTCTGCTGCCCACTGGGACGTGGGTGCTGCTCCCTCAGGGCTGGCCAGCTCCCCATCCCCACAGCAGTGAGGACTGCCAGCATCCCCTGCTCTGTCCCCACAGCGATTTGGGATTTGATTTCCCACCCTTTTATGGCTTGTCTGTGCAGCTGTAAATCCTGGAGGGAGAAGCCAGGCTAATTCCTGCACACAGCCAGAGGGTTCCCCCTCAGGGGCTGCTGGCCAGCTCTAATTTCACCCAGAGTTCTGCTTATTGATTATGCAAAAATTCAGGTGATATTCCAGATTTTACTGTATGAAAGCTTGTGTGAGTGTTCTTCAGTTGGGTTCTGCTACAGTAAAGGCAGCCCCCTTAAGTTTTCTGGGGCAGAGCAGATTATTTTCCTGCAATGGGAAATGTGTGAAAAAACTTTATCTGGGATGTTCTTTCTTGTGGGGTGTTTGCTGGCCTGAGGGATGGGGGCATGTCCAGTGACCCCAAGTGCAAAATGAGAATTTAAGGATGGCTTTGGTGGGGCACACTGTGTGGGAATGGCATTGCCAGGTTGCAGAATGAGTGGGAGCAAGTGGGTCACGTCACTAGGGCAAAACCTGCCCTAGTTTGTCACTCTTCATACATCACTCTGATGAGAAAGTGACACAAAGAGATGATGTTACTGGCCATTTAATATTGTCCCTCTGCTGTTCTGACAATGCTCCTTGGAAATGTTTGGCTTGCTATGCACTATACCAGGTTTGGTGAAATATGTTTATATGAAATACCTGTTTGTATGGCACTTACCCAGAATTACTTCATAAATCCTAGCAATTAAAAAAAAATCTCCAACAAGCAATTTTGAAAGTGCATTATAAATGTAGTCTCTGTTTTTCTGTTTTGTTCAGAATAAACCTTTTCTTTGCCTTTCACACAGAGCTTTTAGAGTACACTTGAGTCATACTTTCATACAGTTCTCCAGAACCTGAGAGCTAGCAATATAAGGATTTTTAAATTGAAGTTGGGATTCTCAAATGATCTTAAGAGCCTGAGAACTGGGACTGCAGGAGAAATAAACATCACCAATCTAAATATCATGAGTCTGATAACACTGAACAGGGATAAACCAGAGATTTATAGGTGAATGGAATAAAGGAGGAAAGCATAAGATGAAAATAAAGATGTAGCTTTCTACTCGATTTAAATTTTCTGTTTAACATATTGATTAGGAAAAAAAGTGGAAGATTGCTGATGAGAATGTAAAGGGAGAACTGAGGCAAGTGTTTTATTTGGGGAAGTTTGTGTTTATCTGCTGCAAGTGAAACAGCTTGTTATCAGTGTGGGTGAGAAGAGGGCCATGGTTATAATCAAAAGATACCTCTAGCTGTGCCAGGCTGTTTGGCTGCTTATTTGCTACTGTAGTTTGACCACTTAAACTGCTTTTGTCACCGTGTTGAATATCCTCTTGTATTTCTGAGAAAACAAGTTCCTTAAATAGCCCTTCCTTTGCAGTCTCTAATTGCAAAGTACAATAGAAATCAGATCGAAGCTTATTGTGTTTACCATGAGCCTTCAGTGTTAACAAAGGAACGAAAATTCTACCCTGATCTAGTAAAAACACATATGCTGTTACTTTCTTTGGGTTTGTTTTCTTGGGGTTCTGTAAACAAAGATAGGTTTATTGCATGGGTGGGTTTATGCAAGCTGTTCTTTCAAACCCATCAATGTGCCATTGGGATTTGTGGTAAAGACTGGAAAAGCAGGAGCACCCATTTCCCAAGCACAGGAGGAACAGATTCCAGCAGGCTCCTGAATTCTGTGTGGCCTCTAAAACCAGGATTTTATCATCAATCAGACCTAGTGAAACAAGCTCTGCATAAATGATAAAACTTTTCAAATATTAATGCAGCCATCATTGTGTGAGGCTCGGGTTTTTACAAACCTGGTTCTTGATAATAGTTCTTTCTTGGGAAACCACCACATGTCCAGGCCAGTTGTCTTAGCCTAACAGAATTGTTTTTGTATGACTGAGAGTACTGCTCACATAGCACTTAAACAGAGCAATGGCATTGGTCTTTGGATAGAAACTCTCCAATTTTGTCCATCCATGGATTAACAGCAATGGTAAAAAATGTAAGGCATTTTATGAAAAGTGAAGCTTCTGTATTCTTATCATGGTTTTTCTTTTTTAAAAATTGTCAAAACCTGAATGTTTCATTCTATGCACTTTAAGATCAGCTATTTTAAAGTAACTTGAATCTTGATAGGGTGTCCTGAGGCAAAGACTCCTGTCAAAATTGAGGGCAGCAGATGAGAACTCCCTGAGAAGCCTGGAGACAGGTCTTCCAAAACTCTGTTTGCAGGCTTGTTATTGGTTTGCTGTAATTGCCCAGACAAATCATCTGCTTGTCACTTCACCTGACTATAAAATTGGAACAGTAAGGGTATCAAGATATTGCAAGTGTAAATTTCACTTATTTAATACTTTGAAAGTGTTCTAAAAGCCCTTAGTATTTTTATTGAAAGCATTTTGGAAGATGAATTTGTGCTTTTTTAATTTGCTTTATTTATTCGTGCTAATTATATAACTTTATGGGAGTGATGTGCTGTATGAGACAAGCACTGAGGCAAAATATAATTTAAGTTTTGCTTTACACAGCTTTTGCTACTAATTTGATTATTTTCCATAACTGAACAATGTAGTTCACCCTACATTAAAATAAGACTAAATTTGCTTGGTAGGGGAGTAAAAAGGAAGTGGTACTTCAGACAGTGGTCCTGGGGTTATGCTAATTTCACTGGTTTATTTCATGCCATTTTTCCTGTAAAGGGTTTTGAAGAAGAAAATTTTTAATCTTTTGTCCAAAGAACTTAATTTTCCATTGTTTTTACATCTTTAGAGTGACTTCTAAGAAAAGAGGACTACACCACATAAAATGTTTCACAGTTAGGAACCAGTAAACACATTGATAATATGGTTGGGTTGTGTAGACTTGCATCTGATCAATACAAAAAACCCCCCTTAGAAATTAACATGAGCCAAAAGTCAACTTAGTGATCTGATGAGGTACTGACAAATTCACATCCTAACCTAAATGACATTTGTCACACTGAAGTGGAAACAATTATTAATAATTTTCATTTCATTAGGAGCACTACAATGAAATGTCAACAACTTCAAAAGTGTAGCAGAAGAGTACAAATTAATTTTGATTTTCTGAAGTGTAATTATTTTTGTAAGTACCACGCTGTGTAATCACTTTTGGCGCTATTACTTGTGCAATCAATAACACTTAAATGTACTTAGCTGTTTCCAAACATGCTTTCCTAAGGTCACCCTTTACTGGTGTGGATGTTTCAATGGAAGAATGTAAGAAGTCGATTTCCAACTGGTCAAAGATGTAGTGGAAAAAAAAAAATATATATATATAATTATTTATGTATATTTTTGTGTTGATTGCCCTAAAGGGTTTCTCGATGTCTGTGCAGTTTTGATGTGAAAAAAGCCTGCCCTGGCTTTGCTGGCGAGTCCATTTTTGTGCTCTGGGTGGCAGCATCAGCTCTTGCTCCTGTGCCTTCACCACCCGGGGCTCATCCCACTTGGCAAATGCAACCTGACTGCAGAGTTAATTATATTCCCCTGAGCCAGGCAGTCAGGCCAGATTTGGCCTCGCATTAGCCAGATGAATGGTTGGTAATCATCTAGAGGAGTACATCGTTCCCACAAGCTTAGTCAGTCCTCAAGTGCCAGCGTTTGTAATAATTCACAACCCTGTAATGCTCCAGCACAAAGGGACCACGAGAACACACATCTTGAAGGAAAGGCTTGACTCTTCTGTGATTTTAGCTGACATTCTGACAGGGTTCCTCCAGGTCTGGACAGGAGCATTTTGCTCGTGTATTTGTTCATTATTTTAACTGTTTCCTGGGGATCTCCAGGATCCTCTGGGAACCTTTGCCATCCCCTTTACAGCAAGGTAGGAGCAGAGATGGTTGGTTGACAATTCAGTGTTCAGGTTGGTTTCTGGAATTAACAGCAGTCCCTTAAAGGATCCACTTCATAATGTAGCTTGAAGGACTCCTGGAGTGTCTTCCTGTAACTCAGCTTTCAATCCTAATTTAACTTTATTTGTAGAATTGTATCAATGGCTTATCCATACTGGAAGATACAAGCAAAGCTGATGTAATCAGAGCAAGGAAAGGAGACTGAACTTAAACTATTAAAATTACAGATCCCCCTCAGTTAAAAATGAAAACCTAATAAAAATTGATTGAAATTTCCTGTTGGATTAGTAAATTATTCATTAGTATAAATAAGTAAAAACAGGAAAAGAAACTTTATGCCACAAGAAAAAGAAAGTTAGAAAATGTACAAAAAAAAGAAGTATCACAGTCAGCAGTAATGTCTCTTGACATCTACTGCTAATTGTCATTAAAAATAGTGATTTAGCAATTTATAGCAAAATGACAGTTTAAGAACATAACAGATAAGGCATTCCAGGCACTAACTTATTTAGAGGCTGAATATCAATATCATTCTGAATCCAGAATGATCTTAATGTTAAAAAACATTTCTAGCTTTTTTTTCAGTAGTTATCTGCATTTGTAATCCGTATGGAAGAATAACTCCAGTAAATTGAGGACAAGTTTGTTCTGCTATTCAGAAGTGCATACATTATACAAGGAAATGCAGTTAGAGATGGAGGAACTGTGTGTGTGAATGTAACTACTCAGTAATTGCACCTGAAAATTTGTATTAGAATAATTCACTTTGTCTGAACAAGTGTACTATATATCTTTGTCTTGGATTTCAGTATTCTGAGATTTTGTTTGATTTTTGGGACAACTAAAACATTAAATTCTCTGCCAATACTCCAGAGCCCACAGTTCCCAGGCAGTTGTACTGGAACTGTGTTACTGGGCTGACTGCCAGGAAGCCAGGTAGGGTTTGTTCTGCTTGAAACTCAGCTACTCTGCAAAAAAGTTTGAATTTTGGTGACACAGCAAATGCTGTTGCAAAGTATTTTGCTGGAATTTTCAAACTAAGTGCAAAGTCCATATACGAGTTTGTTTGCACCTGAATTTGACATCATTGCTGCAGATACCAATGGATGAGAGTGTTTTAAGCTCTCTATGTCAGTATATTTTTTTATTGCTATTTAAGCTGCCAATATGTGTGTGTTATTCTACTATTACTGAAATAATCCTCATTATATATCAGTGACTTTAATGTAAAAGAGGAAAAAAAGGGAGAATTCCCTACCAGGCTTTCTCAGTTGTGCTCCACAGCCTTAGTTCCTCATCCATCTCATTGGATCATACCAGAACATCTCCACATCTGTTCTGGTTTCTTGGGAAGAAAAGCTCCATCACAAGTTCAACTGTTCTGAAATATTCATGCACCTAGAAAGTCTTTGGTTTATATTGCTGATGAAATAAACACAGAATTAGCTTCAAGTAGGCATTTTTCACTAGATAAAACCAAAATCAAACTCCAAATCTAAACATCTTGCCGATTTGAAATTTCCTTATGTGAGTATATTCCAAATCCTGTAGCAGATAACAATTTTGTGTTATTTCCTTGTACCAGAAATATCATTCTAATGAATTACAGCTTAATTTTCATAGCTAATCAGATTTGGTTAGTTATTAAGATTATCTGGGATTGTGGGTGATTAGCTAGGTGGGATTTGGGAGTCACTTTATAATTTGGATTGGATTTTTAATTTTGTCTAGATTGAGATTTTTATTACTTGAGTTGAAGCATTTGAGATTAATTAAAAAGTCCATGATAGATAACACGTTTATTCTTTGAGGAAAAAGCAAGTTAATTGTGCCTGTCTTACATGGATTGCATCTATTTGCTTACTTTACTTGCCAGCAGGTGACTGTGCTAACCAAGGAATGCTTCATGCACTGAAATTTGGTTCAGGATAACAGATCTTAGTGGGCAAGCCCAGGAGGAGTTAACACAGTTCTGCCTACAACCCTCCAGACTGCCCCCAAAAAGGTGTCTGAGCCACAGTCAGTAGATGAAACAGAAATATTGTTTGTGTGGTCTGATGGGATGCATTCTAAATCCTACAAAATGGTTACAGGATGTTTTTGCCACAGAGTATTGGGTTTAAAAGGCAGCATCACTGAGTCAAAACTGGAAAAGAAGGAGGAAAAATGAAGTAGACCTTGCCAGCTACAATTACATCTTCTAGTCACTGAAATGTAATATAATTCAATGTCTGTATTAGCATTCAACATTGTTAATTCATGGACAAGTAATTTAGTTGAATTCTCAATGAGAAATTGAATTTGAGGTGACTCAGCAGGAAAATCAGTGTGTTCTGTAATTGAATGGAAAATAGTTGAGTTATCGCTGGCAGCGAGCTCGATGTAACAAGCCTTTGTATTACATGTGCCATGAATAGACTGAATGGTTTGACAAGGATTACATTTATTTCAGATAATGAAGCACAATAAAATGTGGAGTAATTAAGTACTAAAGAAAACTACATGACCCAAATCCAAAGCGAAAGGTCCCAGTTTAGGGAGAAGTTAGGGAGTATCTATATAGGAGACGTTTATGGTAGAGTGTTTCAATTTTGACACAGCTGATTCTGCCTTGTTGTAGGAGGTGGTTAGACAGTGTTTCTAGGTCCTTATCAATTTCTTTTTTACATTTCTGTGGTTGTTTGATTGCAACATCTACATCAACATCCAGCATGAATCTGAGTGGAGGAAGCAGTGTGATGAACATCCTCTGAAAGATAACTCACCTGAAAACGAGCTGGTAGAGGGGCTGCTCTGCCATAGGGAGCTGCATCACAGCTCCTCTGTTCTTACCTTCTGCAGGGTGTGATCCAATAATTTACTGTAGGCTGCTCTTTTCTGGCTCAAGTTTTCTGCTGAGGAAAAGGTGAGGTTCAGCTTTGTCTCAGCCAAGGACAGGCCAAGTGAACCATCCTTCCCAAGGAACAAGCTCTTAGGGCACTTATTCAGGTTTTATAGCCAGTCTCAAAGCTTAAACATGAAGACTTTTGAAAAGGATTTAATTCAAGACTTGTTCATATCAGTTCGTCTTGGAAAAGTATTTTTTACCTCAAATGCAACTTCTGTAATCTGACTTGTCAGGTGACTCACTAAACATAATGATTAAACTTGTGCTATATTCCCATAGATTGTTTTCCTCTAATATCCACATTTTTAGCCCGATATCCATTATCTACGTTAGTGTTTGGAATGCCAGTCTCTGCTCTGTGAAATGTGCAGCTGTGGAAAATATACTTAACTCCAAATATCACAGCAAGCAGATCATGTGTGACAGCTCATCACAGCTCCTGCAAAGGTGTGCTAAGGAACAGATGAGTATAAATAGCATTACAAGAACTCTTTTGAATGTACAGGTGTCTGCGTTTTTAGTTTGTCAAATGCTTAAAAAAGACTGCTAAAACCTGATTTAAACATAAAAGCAGATGCATTCTTTTGAACAGGGATTAGAAAGCAAATAATTAATCATGCATACCTGAGGATTTATGTAAGCAGCTGCTTAAGTAAGAATCATAAACCTACAAATGCAGTCTCCCCACCTACTTTGCTATCTCTTGAATTAAAAAAAAATGTGGATTTGTTTGGTAGATATCACTTGACATCAAAAGGAAAATGCTAACATATTCTCCTGGTACCGTATAGAAATGAAAATATTCCTAACAAACATCCTGTGCTGTTTTTAACTAGGTGGTAAATACTTTACAAATGCTGGAGTTTGTAAGCTGTAGTGCTGATTAGGTAAATTAGGATTGGGGTAACTGGAGGCTGTGTAGGTCTTCTGCACAATGGAAGTTTGTTTTCCATCCAGTAAAAAGATGGAAATTTGCATGAGGGTCACGAAGAAAAGATTGGCTGGTCTGAACAGGCTTCTAAGTATTATGGGAAGTGTATAAAACTGACTGGTTTTGACTTTAAGCCAGGTGAAACCAAGTTGATTTCACAGTTATGTTTTCGAACACACACATCAAACCGAAATCAAAAGGTCTGGATGTGAGGGAAGTGAAAGAGAAAAACAATTTTTTGCATGAACAGCTCCAGGATGAGATCACCAGGAGTCGCACAGCTTCAGTGTTTGGTGCCAGTCTCCACCTCACACCGTAAGAAATGTCTGTACTCTGTTCTGCTGAGTGACTTGCTGGAAGTTCATCCCTTGTAGTGAATTCCATAGGGTAACAGAGTCTTTATGAATAGGATATGTAATTCTGGCAACACTTCTGGGATTTGAGGGACCAATATTTTACATATCAGTTTATTGAATTTGGACTGAAGTCCCAGAGCTGTAATAATAATAAGTTTAAGCTTATGGCAATAAAGCTACCTGCAGTAATATATTTAGACATGAGGGCCCAAACTCCTGCAAAGAAAAAGTGACTCACTTTTATTCAAAATACAGCTCTCACTGGATTTTTATCCCTGTTACTTCTCTTGACATACTTCATGAAGCTTTTACTGTCCTTGCACTCCACTTCTCTGGCAGTTAAGCACTCAAGATGCAGAATTAAACTTTGTTGTAACGATAGAGGGAAAAAGAGAAGCAGGAGAGAGATGAGGTGCCTTGCCAGCCACTCTGAGAGTTCCTACACATGCATGGTCTCTGGTGCTCCCTCTCAGTTCTGCTGGGAATTACCCTTTTCCTTTTCTGAGCAACATTTTAATCTTGTTGCTGCCTTGTCACCGTGTTCATGTATTGCAGCCTTGCTTTTATTGCACTGAGCTTGTTTTCATGGGCTCCTTCTTCAACATATCTACTGATGAAATTGAACACTTGGGGGTTTGAATTTGACAGCTGGAAGATGAGAGAGGGTGTCTCTGATCCTGCTTCCAGAGAATTCCCACAGTGCCCCCTGCACTGAAAGGCTTTAAATGTATCTCTCCTTTGAACATCTGATGGTGCTAACAGTAATGCTTCTGTAGTGTCTACAACTCACTTTATCTTGTTCCAAGAACTGACAGTGTCCCCAGAATACTTTTAAAAGGAGAACTTCTTGGATAAATTCTTTCACTGGTATATTTTTTGTCTTTTTTCCAAACTGCATCTAATGAATATATTCCTTGAACAGCACATTTCAACAACTGTTACCTTATAAACTTTTAACCCTGTCCCTTGATGTGGTGGCCCCTTTCAGGCACACAGGACTGTGGAGGACAGACACTCTGCGCTAACTAAAGATAAAAACGCTACAGTAGAATGTGACAGGTCTCTTTTTAAGGTACAGCTGTGAATCTCTGCTTAAAAAAGAAAATCAATGGGGTTCAAGTAGCACAGGGTCCGTGTCCTGTGGATCCACATGGATTTTTAGTTGACTTGTAATCTCCTTGGTTTCCCCCAAAGCCATGAATTTTCATGCCTCCTCCTCAGATGCTAAGCAAGTCAAGGGTTCATCCTACCATCAAAGCTGAAAGATTTAGTGGGAAGAGATTTGCATTGAAACATTTACAGCGATCGCTCGTGGCTCGCCGCAGTCTATCGAGCCCCTCTTTAAACTTCACAGTTGTAAACCCGTTTTTAAGCTTGTCGTTTGGAAACAACTCTACGTGAGAAGGTGAAAGGAGCATTTTCCACAGCGGTCTGGAGTGTAGCAGCCAGCGAGAGGAGCAGAATGGGAGAACTGCTGTGAAAGGCTTCAATGAGAGGCTGTTTTGCAGCAATCATTGAGTCTTGCATCTCTAAAGCTGCCATGTGAACAGCAACTCCCACTATTGCCCTGAACTTCATTGAGGAACAGCAATTTTCCTGGCAGTATTTAAACCTTTACACACACTGGAACATTTGTCTGAGCACCCTGATCTGGGTGATTCCCCTACCTGGAAAACACCTTTGGAATTGTAGCTACAGAAGAACAAAAAAATGGGGCATGTGTTGATTCTCTCAGTACTGGAGGGTATTAATAAACCAACTGCACCCTGAAAGGATGAAACCAAATATGTGAGAATCAAATACGGGCCTGAAACAGCAATTACGGTATTTTTTATAGAAGTGAACAGGTGGTGCTTTTAATCCAACCAAAATTAACCCGTGTTCAATAATTTATGCACTCAAATTGACTCTAACAAACGCTGCTTAATTATGCATTCTTGGAAACATGCTTTACGTTTGGTTTCAAATTGGAATTTACATCCAGCCATGGTTATCTTCCCACAGCAGTTTCAGTATATAATGAAATAAGGAATTCAGGGTATAAAGAATATTCAAAGTAACTTTGCTCTGGATCCAGCTGCAGTTGTCTGCATAGTGTAATTGTCACATTTTCCAACAATGAAAATTAAAAAAAATAAAACCCTATCTTTTAAAGAGAGCTGTTCAAAGAATGTTCTCACAAAAAGAAAATAAAAATAGAGCAGCTCATTAGATCTGTAGCTTGACTCAGGAAAACATAAATACAGAAGTCAGTCTGTGTTTGAAGTAGAAAAAAGGAGGACAAATACACAGGTTGTCAGTAATCTTTAATGTCTTTCCTTTGTCTCACTCTGAAGTAAAAACAACTGAAATTGTTGAAAGATAGGTTTATCTAATTCATGCCAACGGACTCTCTCTTTCTTCCCCCTGATTAGTACTTGGAATAATCTTTATTGATGTGGTGCACACTTTCTTTGTGTGCATATCTTGCTGTTTTCTTTGGAAGAAAAAGTGCTGCAAGAGGATCAAATACAACTTTACTATGCAGTTTGGAGGAGACCGAAAATTATTTTCTTCTGCTCTTAGTGTTGACATAAAAAACTATTTAATGTATTTTTCTTATAACAAGAGCTGGAATAATACTGCAGGAGTGAATTAGCATTAGTTCTAATCTTGCCTGGGAAAAAAATCAATCGTGCTTTTAGCTTTTTGTATGTTAGGCATCAATGAGATTGTTCACATGAATAAAACCAATTTTTAATTTTTACAAGACTGAGCAGATTCCAGCACAGAGTGATGGACAAGGTAGCAGTGCTTGTACAATTTTTAATGTTCAGCAGATCAATTTTCAGGGAAACTGAAATTTTCCCTCTCAGCCTGTCTTGTAATCTGTTCACTGCTGCCACACGGGATGCCACTGACTCTGAATTTACATTGCTAAAAGTAGATGTGTTTATTTTTACTTAGATTGAATTGAGGAAAGGATGCAGTGGAGAAAAATCAAAGCCTTTGCTGGAAATCCTGGTCTCTACTCATTTGGGAGTGTCCAGCTGGAGTGTCCAGGGTTTGAGCAGGTTTAGTATCATCCTTGTGAGATTTTGTATCTCAAATTGCAAGGAGCTTGTTGGTAAAAGTAGAAACTTCAGCCTGAGGAGCAAGGAAAGCTCCCCTTGAGGCTGACTTGAGGGAAAAAAACAAACTGAATGAAAGGTCTTGGACAGTGGAGAAACCAGAGGGACATTTGGGAAACTGAGGCAAACACTGAACTGAAACATAAAATTTCCAACTTTCTCTTCATCCTCAGCATAGGGAAAATTTTTATTCCAGATCAAATATTGAAAGACAGTGAAACATTGCTGTTGTGAAGAAGCAGTCACTGAAGGCCTTTCACAAAAATGTCATGTGCTGTTAGCATGAGGAACAGCAGCCCACCAGGATTGCTTGTAGAATCTTGTTGCATTTTTCTTAGCATGTTTCTATACAGAAAGGTGGGCAAAAGCTCTCTTCTGTCCAGGGATGTTTGTAGGCAATGGAAAAATAAGATCCTGGGTGACATCTAGGGGATGTGGTGGGTAGGTAGCCAAGCCTGATGTGGAAAATTAGGGAAAACAAACCTGTAGTAACCTGTGTTTACTTCTATTTGCAGCTCTTGTGTTTGTATGTACTTACATACATGGATATGCATGAGGAAATTATATCTATGAGGAAAATTGAAGGGACAGTTTGATTTGCTGTGCCAGGAAAGCTGAGGTAGAGCAGGCCACAGAAACCAGCAACACTGTGTGCACACCTCAACCTGCAACAAAAACAAAAATAAAGGAGCTAAACACTACTTGCACTTTCGCCAGTAGTGAACTAGAATTCTGGCTCTTTATTTGTCTGCAGTATTTGAAATAATACCACAGTAAATAAGTTTACTATATAATAATAACTAAATAAACTTAGCAGTTAAAGTGAACCCCCAAAGTTTGATGCTTTTGTTGTTTCCTGTGCAGGTCAAGGGAGCCAATTCTGCCCCTCCATTCCACTCTCATGAGATCCCCACCTGGACTATTCCTTCCAGCTCTGGGAGGAAGGGAGGATAAGAGCATAAGGACATGGAACTGCTGGAGTAAGTCCAGGAGGGCACAGAGGTGATCACAGGGCTGGAGTCGGGCAGGGAGAGCTGGGGGTGGATGTTCGCCTGGAGAGGAGAAAGTTCTGGGGAGACCTCAGAGCTTCTTCCAGTGCCTAAAGGGGCTCCAGGAGAGTTGGGGAGGGACCTGGGACAAGAGCCTGGAGTGACAAGACAAAGAGGGAAGGGCTTTAAACAGAGAGAGGTCAGATTTAGAGAAGGAATTTTCCCCAGTGAGGGTGATGAGGCACAGGGTGCCCAGAGAAGCTGTGGCTGCCCCTGCATCCCTGGAAATGTCCAAGGCCAGGTTGGACAGGGGTTGGAGCAGCCTGGGATAGTGGAAGGTGTCCCTGCCTGTGGCAAGGGGTGGAATGAGATGAGCTTTAGGGTCTCTTCCAACACAAACCATTTTCTGATAGTCATAGGAACTGTAAAAAATGGGCTGCTGAGGCAAAACAAAGTTTTCTGGGAGATGAGACTGATCACAGCTCTCTCCTGTTATTCCTGTGACCAGCAAACAGCAAATCCAACCCAAACCCCCTTGTCCCTGTAACATCCTCCAGTTTACAGTGCAGAAGTTCAATTTTTAGAGCCCTCATGAATAGTTCAGTACATGCTGTTAATTATCAGCCAGTGTGAATCACCAAAGTCATAACCTGACTCCTAAATGAGTTTCCCATAAATCTGGGTCTATTCATTAGAGGTCAAGTTGATAACTGCTTAGAAGGAATATCAATGCTGCATATCAGTTTATAAGGGTATAATTGTAACTAAAAAAATCCCCAATCTTCCTCTCCCTGTGCTCTAGATAATTTAAATGTGGAACTCAAAGCCCTCAAGTAACTGTTATTGCTTAACAAGATGTTGTGGAAGAGGAGAACAAGTGAAAAAACCCTTGCAAAGTACGTATGGACATTTCTGAATATCTTGTCTATCTATGGAATGGAGATGGAATGGTCTAAGCATTTGTTTTGAAAATCTTTAAAAGAGTTATGACCAAATCTTTTCCTAAATAAATTATCCATTAGAGAGGATAATTATCCATAGGAATATTATCCATTAGGGGATACAGGAGATATTACCCATTATAGGAGACAGTTATGGACAAGCTTCATTCTTGGAAGGTGGCAATAGGAGGAATTAATATCAATATTCAGATAATTTATGAAGATCTACTCTTTAACTTAATATTTAAAAAATCCTCAGCTTTTCTTCTAATTTTTAATGGTTGGTTGATTAGGAAAGAAAAAAAGCAGTTGAAACTTACTTAGAGCATTTTAAATTAGAACATTTCTACTGTGTACACTGTAAGGTCACATCAATTTGATAAAAGCTGCTGAAAAATATCAAATTATGAGCTAGAAATGTAATATAAACATACTCTGAAACTAAATCATGTACCTCATATATACCACATTTTGGGAAAGTTACATTTGTGAGCTTTCAATAAAGAATGGAATGCAGTAGAACTATTGGGAACCATTTTAATTTATTATCACTTGCAATATGTGTTTAACAAAAACATGCAATTTTCTTTGGAAGAGCATCGATTCAGGCAGATTTTATTGTCTGGGCATCAAAAGTAACCCACTAATAATCAAAAATGTCTTTTTTGTTAACAAGCAGGTCCTTTTTGGGTACCTAATTGTCATGTGATGTACTGCCCCTGAATATACTTCTACTGAATTTAAATAACATGGCAAAAATTAAGTCCTTAAAAATTAAGTCCTTTTTATGGACTACAATGGTTTATTTCCTGATAGATTTGCATAGGTACAATTTTATATCAACGTGAGGTGTTTTTTGAAAAATCTGGGGACAACTGCTGGCTAAATTCCACATATCTGAGCAGAGTTACATGGTATTTCTGCTGCTGCTATGAAGTGGAAGTCAAAATAGAAATATGTAGAATTTTCATAACGTGAATGGTGAAACTTTGAAAGAGATATTGACAGAGGAGTTTATTTTTTTTGACTAGGATTGCAGGATGGAGAGGTGAGGAAATGAAACAAAACCAAGGAACTTTGAGATGAAGAAAAACCTGACAACTGACGTCTACAAATTATTAATAAGATTATAGTTGGTTTAATGGATCCAATTAAATATAATTGACCAAATTTTATCAGCAAAAATTGTTCTGTTCAATTAGCATAAAATCAGGACAGCATCTACATCAAAAGCTCAATATTAATACTCTTCTAATATACAGCATCTTGCAGAGGGTACAAGTCTTCATCTGTACAAGATTGTCCCTATTTGGATAGTTTTAAGATTTTTTGTAACAGGCCTGGTTTGGTGTGAGCCACAAGAATGAATTGTTAAAGTCTCATTTTACTGACAGGTGTGACAGTAACTGTATAAATTGTTTATTGTATCATGTTCATGTGTCCTACTCTAAAACTCATCAAATTAACTGGAAACTCATCAGTTGACTTCAAACAGGCTTTTAAATAATGCCCACAGATAAATGTGCACACTTTGTACTGTAGGTCTTCTCGATTTTAAATTTTAATCTTTTACTGCTGTCATGGACTGAATGTGCAGTTCTGAGATTTCAGAGCTTCTTCAGCAGACACTCCTCTTGAAGATTTTAAATTAGTTTAATCCTCCAACACGAAAGGATCAGAGGCTTTCACTCAAATTTGAACTGTGCCATTTGGGAGATGAGGAATAAGTTGTAATTTTTGATTCCATCCCTGAGTTTGGTGGAAGATGAATGAGGCATTTTGAAGTTCTGCCTCTTCCTCATTAAAAAGGAAAAAAAGAGGTTGTGAGAGGTGTCTAGACCTCATTTGTTAACTTTAATCAGTTAACTGAATGCTGTTAAGGATTCAATCAGATAATACATTTTTTTAATCAACATAAAATCTGTTATTATTTAAGGATAACTGCTGTTCACCAATACCTGGCTTGTATCTTTACTCAGTTTCAACTGCAAGTTCTTACTCTTGTTGTTTTCTTTAGTAATTCTTTGTCTATACAGAAAATCATAGCACCTTTAACAAAGTTCTAGTTCCAGAAAAGTTATTTATGTGACCAGATCTTGCTCTAAGGTTTATGGTTCTTTGTGCCTGGATTTGAGAAAGGCACTTTATCTGCCTCTCACCTTCAGAATGTTTAAAACACATCTCTAATAACTTTGTGTGCTTCTCTTTACAAAGATGAGACCTGCCTGTATCTGGAATCCTTTCTTCCCTCGGTTGGTTTTATGACAACATTTCACTTTCCTACCACAATTCACTTCAAATTTGTCCTCAGTTTCTGTTGAAGATTACAGTGACCCAGCTCCAATCTTAGAAAATCCTTTCCAGCTAAATTCTTACACCCTGAGGAAAATGTCTCTGTATTTTGCTTTAGGCATTTTTAGCCATCAATGGCAGGTCTGTTACAAAAGATGCTCCAAGGCCATCTTTAACCTCTTTGTCCTTTCACTCTCTGGGTGCTGCACAGCAGGTAACAGGTTTTTAAATACATGCCAGTATGTGTGGAAAAATAATTCCTGACAAGTAACTGTCTTTCTGTGTTCCATTTCTGTTCACAAAAGTAGCTTGCAATATTTTCCATACATTTTAGAGTCAATAATTATTGGTTGGAAGTGCATTTTTGAAACTGAGTTGGGAATATTTGACCAGATTGGTTATCTATGTTGCATGCTTTATTTTTATTCCAATTAGAAGTAAGATAATACTATGAAATTTTCTCAAAAAAAGCAACTCCATACTTATAGCTAGAATATTTTCTAGCACATCCAAAAATATTCCTTCCATATCTGTGCACTAAAGTTTTTCTAACAAATGAATACTGGAGCCAGGAACACAAATGAAGCGAATGTTTAAAATTTTACGAGTATTTTACATTATCTCTTCTGATCTACCTCTATAGCAACTTCTGCAACACAAAGCAAACAGAATTTCTCAGAGGAAAAGAAAATGAAGGGATGTAGTGTAGATCTGTTATATGAGTTAGGGTAGAAATACATGTTTACTACTAGAGGCTCCCAGCTCTTGTCTTGCAATAATTGGTGATGTTCCTAAGGGTTTACCTTCAGGAGTCATTTAATGCCTATAAATCACAGCTTCCTCTCCAGGTAAATATCTGGCTGTCAAGGCTGCAGAAACAAGCATGAACCCAAGCACACCCTGAAGTTAAAAACCCAACTAAACAAACCCTTAAAAACAGGTGAAGTAGAAAGATAAAAGATCAAAAGAAAGTGAATTTCCATAGTTTTAAAAACACGGCTTTTTTCAGGTTCTACTTGTTTTCTGAGCACTGGGTTTATTAATGCTGTTTTTATTTGTATGCTGATGACCACAGCAGTTTTTAACTCTTTGAAAAGGACTCCTCTGAATTCCTATGGGATGCTATGGATCCCAAAGCAAGGGGTCTTGCTTTGGAGGTGTTATAGATTGGACATTGAGAAGGATTAAAGGGCTTGGTGCTCTTGGTGTTCACATAAACTAAACTTGACTAACTGCAGTTGTTCTGTTGCATGTCTTCCTTGTTTAAAGTTTATTTTAAGATGTACTTTGTTCAGCAGTAAACATCTCTTGTTGTCCTTCAGAGAAATTGTTTCCTCCTTTGTCAGCATCTTGTTCCTTATGTGCTTGAAAAATATCCCTAAGCCTCAATCCTTTTAATTCTGTATTTCTGCCTTGCTGTGTTTAAAATGCCTGTGACTTACCTGTTCCTCAAGGACTGTGGTATTTTTGTACCTTCAAGTCTTCTGTTCTTCCCTTCACATTTTCATCATCACCTCCCTAAAGTGCTTGCTCTGGACAAAGGTACAGCCTGAGAACACGCACAGCCCTGAAGGGTGTTGTGCAGAAATACATCCCTGGACTAACACAACACAAAACAGCAGGATAAACATGGAAAAAGCACTGTTTTCACATAACACTGAGCAGGGGAAAAGGTTAAAGCAAAGGCTAAAATAAACAGTGCTGCCCAATGCCCTTCTTGTCACCTAAATAGGAAGATTGGAGGCTGAGTTCTGGTGCCATGTGAGGAACTGAATCACTCCAGTGGGACTTTGATGTCATCATCCAAAGGTCACGGGCTGGACAAGAGGAAATATTCTCTACTGGAGCATCTGATGTAGTTAGAAAAATCAGGTGTGGGAGCAGAGACCCTTGTTCAGGTCACCTTAGAGGATTTTTATATTTTTAAGACCTGCTTTGTCAGTGTCTAAGTTGGGAGATCCATGAGGGAGGTGTGGCATTGCTCTTGAAAGGCTTTTCCTTGATATCAGGATTCTGGGCTGCTCTGTTGGCTTTGACTCTCTGCTCCCTGGGCTTTCCAAACCCAGACATGTAACTGTGCCCAGGCTGTAAATTTGACTCTCAGGCTCCACACTACTGCTGATTTATTTCCAGTTTTCCTGATCAGCTAAACCCCTGAGATGAACCTGGACATGGCAGAGCTGATATGAAACGTCTCAAATTGGTAACCTGCAAGTGTTCTCACCTGAGAACCACCCCAAAACCATTTTGTCTTGGGGACTCCAGAGCACAATCTGGGACTGAGAATGTGACCAAGTCCTGTGTGATGTGGATGAGAACAGACTGCCCAGAATGTGCCAACTCTGGCCAGTGTGGACATGTCCAGAGTGCAGCTGGACAGAATTTCCCTAGAGAAACCAAAGCATTGAAAGGTTTGCTGAGAGCATAAAGCACATTGCTTAGCTGCACACTAATAACCAAACAAAATCAGGGCACAGACAAGTCTCAGAAGCACCATGTGCTGAATAAATATCCACAAGATGTATTTTATAATGTATTTAAATCGAAAGATCAATCTAGATTTACATTAAGTGGCTTTATCTTATTGTGAAAATAAGAGAAGTCTTTAGAGCTGCTTTGCATGCAAATTAATGTTATTTTAAGGGTTCTGGATAGCTGGATCAGCACAGCATATATAGAGGGGGAAAAAATTGGGTTTTACATCTGTACATAGAGAAATGAGGGTTTGACACCCTATGATTCACTTCAATAAAGTCAGTTATTTTCAGACTTCTGTTCAGAGCAATAAAATGTAGGGAAACATTAAGAAAGGAAGCAAAGAGTGCATTAATGTCAGAACAGTTGTGAAATTAATGTGACCCTAAATAATAACCCTTTAGGCAGTGCTGTTCATACAGTAGTGAGAAGGGCATTGCCAAGAGCTAAATTTGAATTGCACATTGTGTTACAAGACCAGTGCTCAGCAGTTCAGGTGAAGTTAAAGTTCCTTTTTCCCAGAAGTAAATAAAAGCAGAAACCCAAATCAGAACATACCCATTAACCACCATGGAGCACAAACAAACTGTGGGTGAAAAAACCAATTTTTTTGTACATGTAAAACAAATACTTGTTTATATTCTGGGGGAAAAAAATCACATCAGTTTCTAGTAGCATCAGCAGTATCTGTGAATGCAGTGGTAATTGTTTAACAATTAGGGAATTCCCAAAACATAGATAACAAATGTAATTTTAGTAATGGGAATTGAATTGCAGGTTTTGCCTATTTGTTTGCATTTTTGTTTTAGACCAGTGATTTTAATAGGTGGATTAATTTGTTAGTTAAAGTACACTGTGAAATTTATGTTCATCAATTCAGCAATACTAACTTATGACAGAATTATAGCTAAATAAAATACCAGATATTTTCTGATAGACAGCTTTTTTAGGCAGCGAGGCAACAGGGAAGTGAATCTTAGTGTGTGACAAAGTGTACAGAGAATTCTGGACTTTATTCTTCCCACATAAACATTCGGCCATGAATAAAATTTTTCTTGCAATTCTCAGCTTAGCCAGACTTTGCAGCACGTGCTCAGGTTTGTCAGCTGCAGGTGGATGTGGGAAGAGCTGGTTTACACTGGGAGCATTTGGAGTATCTGAAGAGCAGCCCTCGAGCTGATGAGATTGTAGCTGGAACAGCAGTATCCACACAGTAAAGCCTCTCTAAAAACAGCTCAATAAAAAGCTTTTTTTCTGTTGCTTATAAAGGAAAATAAGAAGTTGAGTGTGATTCTGGGATGCTGGCTTAAAGAACCTCACCTGCTGCTGTGACCTGCATTTTGCTGGGTCTCATTAAATGGTCCAAATGCCTCATTATTTGTTTGTATAGTAATTTGAATACTGAGGTTTGAAATATTTTGGTTGAGGAGTGTTACTATACTATCTCATGGAATTTGAAAATTGTGGTTAAAAGAACCTATTGAATTGGTGAAAGGGCAGCAGAGCTGAAAAAGACATTAAAAACCCCACTCGTCCTCAGTGCTTCTTCTATCAGACTTAGGAAATTTTTCCATTCAAGGACAGAATTCAGGAGCAGGGATGACAAGATGCAGCTTTGCTCATTTCTCCTCACTTTGTGGGAAGAAACACCGAAGTTTGTTTTTCTTACTGTTAGCAAGGAGAGCCAGAAGTTGTGTTTTAGCCCACATTCTACATTCAATTTGTAGTTTCATTAGACAGATCAGTGAGCAGCCTTTTCTGGCTCCTTGTTAATTCTCCTTCAGTGGCTTCCCAAGAATTACTTGTTTCTTTTACTTTTGTGTTACTATACTATAGAAGGATGACGAAATTTTGGGGGAACAGTGTTTTCAATATTGCAAAAGTCCTCTATGTACTTTACATAATACTGGTCTGAAGTGTGACTTGTAAAAAACAAATCTGGGAATGCCTTCAGATCCTGAAAGTTGAAATATTTTAAATGAAAACTGTCTCTGGATATATCTGTTTAATAACCACGCTAAGGAAAAGATGCCAGTCCCGTAATATCCCAATCTTTGAGGATGACAATTGTGGGGAGGTTTTTAGGACATGGGTGTGTTCTTCCCTGCTTTTGCAAAGGATTGTTGCATCAGGGGGGTTATTAATTAAGATTTTGCATTGAAACAGTGGTGGATGACTTTCAGCAGTGAAAAGAAAAAGACACTTCTGAGGTAGAGAGACACTGTAAAAAAGAAATAAAAGCCACCAAAGCGGTTTCCCTGCTGATAGAGTTCTGTTAGTGTTTTGCATTATTTAGAACATACAAGAGCTAAATTGCTGTGAAAGATAACAGGAATGTTGAAGGCCAAATGACAGTTGAAATATTTGACAGGCTTTTTATTATTACCTTTAAGGTTACAGTGTCTGAAAAGCAAGCAGACATTATGTCATCCTGCAGCAGGAATATGTTCTTCATTTGACTGTGGTAACAGTGAAATCACATTTATAATAACCTATCTACATGTGTGTGTACACACCTTAAAGGTTTGATAATTGGGGATGTAAGTACAAAGTTGTCAATGGCTTTTGAAATGTCTTACATTTTAAAGAGACTGGAAAAAATATAATATAGATATTTCTCCAGCTGAAATAGAAAGGAAAAACTGCAGAGAGACTTAGTGCAGCAATTCAAAACAGAAGCATAAAAATATACCTTTATTTCTGCCTGTTTGTAACACTGTTGCATGCACAAATAACATATCCTAAGAATTATTATCAGTTTACTGCCTTCACATGTAAACAGCTTTTCAGGATGAATATGAGCCAAGCTTTAGAGATGCAGTCATCTATGCAATAAAAATTGGATAAGAAACCTCAAGTCTTTCACAAGATAATTTCATTGTGTGTTTTAAATACTCTCTAGGAGAAAGGCTCAATGTACAAAAGCTTTGAGCAGCTGAAGGCTTCTTTGAAACATTTCTAAAGAGTTGGTAAGAGCACAGAAGGGGAGCATGAAAATCTCCTGCAATATGCCAAGGAGAATCTTTCACAATGGAGTCTGACCAAGCACTGTCAAATCATGGACTTTATATTCCTGTGTTAGGTGTTTTTTGTGCATCAGATTTGCTCCTTCTGTCCTGATTCTAAAACATTCAGCTTGGAAAATTCAGTTCAGGCAGGTTTAGCTCAGAGTCTCTTTCACCACTTCCCATGTTTTTACTTAGGGCAGGGGAAGTATGGGAATTAAGCATTGTTATAGCAAAATGAACCAAATTTCCAACTTTTAGAAGGGAGTTGTTTCCTTCTCAGATTTTACTCTGACTAAAAAGAACCAATTTGGTGTGAAGTTGTTTCACTGATGCTCAAATTGTCAGTATTGGTCTCTGCAAGCTTGGCTGCATGGCGGGGTAATGGGATGAAGTTTATGTTACATCAGGGCTGTGGCTTTTAATACCTTGAAAATTAATTTCAGCTTTCACCCAAAGGCAAACCAATTCCCCAGGATGTTCTGAGGGAGCTGTTGGTTGGTCTGTTGGGCTCTCCCATCCCATTTTGCCGGGAATACTCTGCCACCCCACAAAGCTGCCCTCTCCAGCAGCCCCTGGCCAGGAGCAGTTTCACATTAGCCCTGATGAGCAGCAGAGGAAAACCTGCAGATCCCAGTGACTGTCTCAAGCCACCCAATTCTCACCCCAACTCTGCACGTGTTAACATGTTGATAATGACATTTTCTCTGGGTTCAAGTGCTTCATTATCAAGATTAACCTTAATTTTATTCTTCGTTCTAATATATATCTTCAATGTTAAATCTTCTTCAGGGATCTGTTATCATTTCCTGAACCATCAATTTAGTAAATCCTGCTTAGTCATGACCTTTTATTCTATTAATTTCTTTTAAGGGGATCTATTCCTACCTAGAATTGTCAAGGAAACCACCATCTTTGGCTTAAACAACATCCTCAGAGCTTGAAAGAGCAGTATTATTAGATGGAGGAGTGAAATTATATTTTAATTTGCTTCCTAAACTACATTAAATTATGTATGATCTCTCTTTTGCTTAGTGCATCATTTAAATTTGAAAGTTTAAATAGAAAAAGACTGTTTTTCATGACTAATTCCCTGATAATTAAGTATGTACAGAGTTTGTTTCAAAAAACCATTAAAGGTTTGAAGTAGAGTCCCTGAATTGCCAGATCTTGTAACAAAGCAAGAGAAGACATCCCATCCTGTATCAATTATTATTTTAGCTATTATTTTATCATAAAATGCCACTTCAGTGCTGCTTCACTACTCACTTTGTAGGCAGGACAATGATACCACTTGACAAGAAAATAATAAGTATTTATCTGTGAGTTCCTCCTTCCTTTGCTCTATAAAGAAATTTTTCCCCTTCTTAACCTCCAGCTGGAAAACACAATCTGGTCTTTGAATAAAAATGTAAAAATATGAAGTTAATGCCTTTTGAAATCCAGAGAATGGATATCAAACATATTAAATACTATAAATGTAATTTAAAACAGTAGGTGAGTAGAGATAGGATGTATAAATTATTATAATGTTATCAAGTCTCTCCCAGGCATATCTCATCTTGCTTATAATAAGAATTATTTAAAATGTGATACATGGGGAGCCTCCAGCCAGGTGTCAGCCCTTCCTTTCCATGAACTCTGACTTGGCTTTTAGGGAAGGGATTATGATGGAATGAGCAGGGCAGGGGGACCAAGGGACACAAAGGGAAAACAAAGGAGATCAAAGGATCAAGGTAATTGCAGCACCTTGGTGGGGAGTTGTCCACAGCATGTGCCTTTGTAATTTCTTAAAAAGGGGAAAAACTTCCTTCTCTAGGCTGAAGTCTAAATCATAACCTTTTAAACTGACCACAAAGGGGGTGTCAAAATGCACAGGAGATCCCTTGTGTGTTCAGGAATTAATCTTCTAATCCACCTCCCCTTCTAATGCAGGCCCTGGCTGAGCTCCTGGGGTTTGTTGCTTCATCTGCCTCACTTCCAAACTACAAACTCCCATGCTCTTCCTGGAGTCTGCTCTGGGAAAGCTTTGGGAACACAAAACTTTACATTATACCAAGTATAGAAATAGAAGTTTTAAAATTCTCCTGAACCCATTTATTTGTTTGCTTGTGTTTTTTGTTTTTGGGGTGGTGGTGTTATTGAGTTGGGGTTTTTTTATTATTCTCCTTGCTTAGTGCAAGAGATTTAGAATGAAGTTTTTTCACTCATTTTTCCACTCTTGTGGTTTCATTAAATCAAAATGCACTTGGTCTTTAGCAAGCATCAATTCTCCAAATGTTTTGTGGAGAGGAAAAACGCATTTATGTCTTTGTAGCAACATTAAACAAGGCAAGAAAAGTGACAAACATCCCATCAGGCTGTATAATTATTGCCTATCACTCCTGCAATGTCTTCAGCTATGTATTTATCTTCTGTACTTCTTCCTACAATCCTCCACTGGAGTGAATAAGATCATCTACACCTACACCTGGAGAGGGAACAGAATGAAATTACAGACATTCTCTTTCAAATTTAATGAGGAGTAACATGTGTGTTCCAGAGATGGAACCTGGGTCTTGTTACCTATAAACATGAGAAATATCTTAAGCTGAAGACAAGACTATTTTTCACATCCTGATCCCAGCTACAGCCCACTTGGATGAATCACAGAACTGCTTAATAGGATAGAGAAATGACAGCAGTGACAAGTAATTGTAGCAGTTTATTTCATTTTCCTTTGCTGATAATGCAGTAGCTGAGGGCTCCATGAAGCTACTCGAGCTGTCCAGGAAAGAAAAATAAAGTGTAAGCACGGGGTAAGTGGAGGAAGATTTAGGCAGTTACATTGTGCTATTTACTTGCCTTCTATTTCTGGTGAGACATCTTGATCCTAAAACACTATTTCCTGTTCCATTGGCTTATAGTGCTTGACCATTGGACAAGTGGAGGGGAAAAGGGTGAAATTCAAACTACCAAACAAAAAGGAATGCTTCAAAATCCAGACATTTTTAATACTTGCCCTGGTAGGACTGCAAAAGAAACTGCTGCTGCACTGCTGTTGAGAGCTGCCTTAATTAAAAACCAACTTTCCTTGATCACAAACAAAATTTAGAGATTTCCTCTAAAATTATAGTAAAATTTAAATTGTGATACTAATAGGGCTAAAGGGTTTGGTGTATTTTGCTCTCTTGTGTACTGCTGTCTTAACCCCCCTTTTCTCCTCCCCAGTCTGTTTTGCCTGTTACTCAAAGACACCAGTGGTAGTTCTCAGCACAGAAATTGGCATTATTGTGTCACAGTCGTTTGCCCAAAAGCCCTCCTGTTTTCATGTGGATATGGGGGCAAATTTAGTGTTTTATATCTGCCCTTCAGCTTTCCCAGCACTCAGGTTAACCTATTAAATAGTCTTTTAAATATAACAAGTATTTGATATATCAATATCTCCCCTTGGTCTTCCTTATATCAGATATTCTCAAAAGCAATATCCCATCCTTTCAGATCACAATTCTCCCTTTGTACCTCCATTTCCTTTATCACTGCTATCTTAAGGATCTTTTGTATCTCCTACTTGAGGGGCTTTTTTTTCCGTATTTATCAGATTCCCTTGTTCTCCTAAGAAGGATTTGGTGGTTTTCCATTTTCATTTATTATTTGGTGGGTTTATTTCTGGGTTTTGTGCTGCCTTAATGTTAAAAGATAACAATTAATTCAAATAACAGATGGTTTCTTGGGCCAATATCAGTCTGTGGTATTGGTAAATGGTGGTATTTCTGTATTTATCTATAGCTTACAGCAATCACAGAAAATGGATTCGTTGTTTTGCTGTAGTGTTGCCTTCTGGAATTTGCTGTGCACTTTTTCACAAATTTCAAGTTTTTAAAAGTCAAGGATATTTCTCTAAAAATCTTAGGAATGAGTAGTTTACTGTGATTTTCAGGGTGGGTGTCGACGTGGGTGTCGAGATTTTTAAAATAAAATAAGGAGAGCATTAGCAGAAAGTTTCTGTATAACAAATGTAACATCCATTGTTCAAGGGCACGCTGTGTGCCTGGATATTTTTCTTTATTGGGATATATCTCTTCACTGAAGGCAGACAGAAAACTCTCCGAGCCAGTGGGTGGAGGTCAGAACAACATCTGCTCTACCCATGGAGCACAATCTCTGCTGTTGCTTGGAGAATCAATTGAGCCTGTAATAAGGAGAACTCCAATATAGACAAGATGCACAGAACATATTGATCAGAGCCTAAGTAAACCCAGCACGGAGCCTGTGCTGGGCCTGCCTGTACCTCGGGCAATTTACTGCCCATGGAACAGGCATTAGCAGCAGCTTTCCTGCCATGTTCAGGGATGAAAAACATCCCAGAATGCAAAGCCTTTGTTAACAAATGATGTTATTTGTCTCGGTTTTAGGCAGGATCCTGAGAGTTGTAATTACGGAGATGTAAGGGAAGGCATGTACATCATTAAAATATCACCATATATAAGCTTTCCTGGTGCAGAGGAATTGGCAAATAGAAAATTCCAGCTTCTGAAGTTTTGTTAAAACAGAAAATTCAAGTTTCTAAAATTTTGTTTAAAAAGTGATTTTTGGAAAGAGAGCTTGTAAACTGGTGGAATTAGGAAGCCAGTATTAAAAAGCAAACACTTCAAAACTGGCCAGTTCTGGTAGAACTGTCTGGATCTTGAAAGAGAATTCCTAGTGTGACTTTTAGGAATATTAAAACATCAGACACTTTAAATGAATACTTAATATTTATCAAGGACATTGCTTTTGACATCAATCATCTAAAATATCTTCAAACACTACGTTGTGCTGCTGGTATATTTTGAACATGCTTTTCATGGCTGGTGCTGGTGGGGATCTTTTGGCTGTGTTTCTGCTTTGCTGTGTTTTGTGGCTTCTTTTTTTTTGTTTGTTTTTTTGGGTGGTTTTTTTTTTTTTTTTTGGCTTTTTTGCTTCGTCCTGCCTTGCAGTCTAGAGAAGAATTTGTCCACCTTAAGGGACAGAGGTTATGGAACAGCCTCAGAGCTGTGTGTGCTCTGCAAGGCAGCAGAGATAAGCCTTTGCTTGTCACTGTCAGTGGAGCCAGACAAGTCAGTCTGAGAGGTTTTTGTTACTCAGTCAGAGGAAAATACCAACTTCCACATCATGCACTGGTTGCTCTTCATCTTCCTGCTGCCAAAATGGCAAAGCATGTTAGCTCAGGCTGCAAAGATGAATTTATGGGAGATCGATTTTGAAGCAGTTGTTCTGGGCAAGCAGCGTCTAATTCAAACCCACTTAATTAGCATCAGTTTTGCTTTCATTTTTAAGGCCTGTGACTACAGGTGGAAATGGCAGAAAGTAAATGCAACCCTGATCCCTTTTTGTGCTCCTCTAGAGAGGGGAATGAAAGCAGCTGATGGAGTCTGTGCACAGCACACCCAACTCCAGAATGATTTTTTTTAACCTTCTGTTTTTCTTTGTGGCCATAACAGGCTCCTGTTACTTAAAGTTAAAAGGTCATCTTGCCAAATGCAAATAACTCTCACTAAAGCCAAAAATGTATGACTGAAAAATGCATTCTCCTTAATGACTACAATAAAGGTTATGTGTTTTGCTGTTATGGTATCTGTGCATTTGAAACTGTCTAATATTCTTCCTTGTCTGAACACACACACTTGTGAATCTGTTTCCCAGAATTGCTTGCTCTCTATCATACCAAAACCTTCTGCATAAAAGAAGAAAGATTAACTGTATTTATGCACCAAAACTGGAATATTGAAACATGATTTAATTATTCTATTTTAGAGGCTGTCAATTACAGAAAGACTTTTTTAAAATTATTTGTGGCAGTGCTTAACTTGGCTGAAGGGTTTTTAATGAAATTTGAAAGCAATAGCAGATAATGTGTTGGAATTCAAAGAAAGTCACCAATGTCTAGTGTACATTACAGGCTTTCATTTTGGATGGCTGCTGAGCCTCTTTTGGGAGTGGCCCTTCCTAATTCCTGGAAAAAAAAGGTCTACCTATCAAAAAAAAAAAGTCAGGAGAAAAAGTGGGAGAAGATCTAGTGCCTGTCTCTGGCCCAGTGCAGGTGAAATGAGAGCTCAGACTGTGGTGTCTCACAAACTAAACATGCTCAAAGTCCATCACCTCTGTGTGTCTCAGGTCTCTGGGTGCACAAGAGCATTAATACAGCAGCTGCAAACTAAGTATCTGAGGGCACCAGAACATAACCAGATGTGATGGGCACTTCACAGCTACACATAAGCAGAAAAACAAAAAATTTAAGCTGTAGCATATAATCAAGTTGTCAGACTGCTCCCTTCTACTTCACAATTTTAGGATATGATGCAAATGAGCTTTTAAAATCGATTTGGATTTGTCAACACTGCTAATGAAAATGTTAATGCCTTGTTAGCTGTCGACTAATGATAGTGGAGGTTCTCATTCCTCACTTAATGGTGGCACGGGATGTAAGAAATCCTGATTTATGGGCTGCAAATGGAATCCCAGAGTGAGCTTTTCCTCCTCTGAGCACTCCCCTCCCTCCCGTGCCTCCCTGCACGGGGTGGGATATTGATGAATGGCTTCATGACTCATTTGGGGAGATCTATGAAGGCACTTACTTCATAAGGTGCCATTTTATCCCAGTCGTGTTCGACCCTCTGCAGCTGACTCATTGATTGCAGCCAGTCAGGGGAAGCAAAAAGCACAGACTTAGGGAATGCTGGGGAAAGTGCTGATATTTGTATCTTTTTTTATTTTTCCCAAACACTCGGCTTTTGACAATGTTCCAGTGATTGCTTTATGGATGCCTAATTATTCTGTCATTACATGAGGCTTTGTAATTCTGTTCAGAGTGGCAAAGTCAGAGTTTAATATCAGCAGATGCTGTTTTTCGTTTTTGGTGGTGTTTTTCCTCCTTCTTTGGCAGCGCTTTTTGGATTTTTGATTGAAGAAATTGAACTTTGAATCTATACACATTCATGCATCATTTAGTTGTAGACCTCTGTGCAATTACAATGCAGAGCAGAGATGGAGAGAGATTTGTGTGAGAACTCCTTTCCTGAAGAAATAATACGGCTTTAAATGCTGGTTTGTGGATGTGGTTTAGCATTATTGGCAATATGAACAATTAATATAAAGTGTTCTGTTTGCTTTCAGAACCCCATTTCATTAAAAAAAAAATCCAAATTTAATGCTGAAAAATTTTTAAGTTTAATATACCAAAAAATTATTTTGGTCAGAGTTTGTTTTCACACTGTCAGTGATGGGTATTTATTACTTTGTATGTGTAGTTAGAACCCTGCATAGCTCCTGAACATAATTTTGCCTTTGATTTGAAAGATTAAAATGTTTGGTTTCTTTATTTGCTTGTGTTTGTGGTTTGGGTTGAGTTCCTGGGTTTTGCAAGAGAAACTTTCTCTCATTCAAGAAGTGAATTAAGATTTGCTGAATGTATTTTATTAACTAATTCCTGACTTAATGTGCTTCTCATTGCTCCTATAAATGAACTAAACAAATCAAAACAAATCAGAAGGTTTTTTCTGAGTTTTAAAATTAAATATTTGGTGTAAGGGATGTCAGAATTTACAAAGTGAACAGACTGGCACTCACTGCATTGATGTTTGAGGGGAGAAAAAAGTAATTGTGTTCAGGGTGTATATCCAGAACTTTCCACTGGAATCTTTATTCAAAACTAAAACTGCTCATCTTTATGTTTCTCAGAAATAATACATTAAAAATATATATTAGTAAAGATGTGAATTTTCTCCTTCTTCACCCATCCTTCTAAACTCCTGATGTACTGGAGCACTGAAAAACCAAGTAAAGAACATTTCTGTTCATAGTGAATTGATACTGAAAACATTTGATAAAAGAACTGACTTGTCCTTTTCCCTGCTGGGTTTAGATTTCAGTTAACAAAAAGCTGTGCAGAAGTAGCTGGTCATATATCAAAGAGTTTAGATCTAATAGGTCTTTGAACAGATAGTGTAAACATCTGGGAATAGAGGTTGAAAGCAGAGATGTTCTTTTATAACAAGAGATGCCTTTTTAATCCTGGTCAGTGTTGTAAAAATGCTGTCAATAAGCAGAAACCTGCTGTAGCTGGTGACTTTATTAAGCAGCAGATTTGATGCCCATTTTACTTTGTATTTATGCTAAATGCTCATGAAGTACACTCCAAAATAGACATGGACTCCTAAATGGGCTCTGGAAAAGTCCTGAACTTTAGTTCAAACTTTGCTTCTATAGCCAATTTTACTAATGTAAAACATTCTTCCATATGGGGAATTTTTGTTTGTTTGTTTTTCCTGTTCCCAGTTGGGAAGGAGTTTGGGAGCAACAAAACTTCCAAAGCTTAGTAGGAGAATGAAGTTCTTACTGTTTGTAACATTGTGTTAAATTATAAACTTACTTTTCCTAAGTATTGGGTTTTCTTATGAATATTATTTTTATTCTGTTGTGGGTTTATTTCCCAGGTACTTTTTGTTACCATGACTAAGAGAAGCATTTCTATGTGAAAAATCCAATTTGTAGTTTGTAGAACTCAAGGTTGCTTTTATTCTAGATAATTAATTTACCTTTGGTTACCTTGATTCTTCTGGAGAAAATCAGGGCAACTCTTCCTGTGCCTAAATTACCTAGCTATACTCAAGTTAGGTGAAATTCTCCAGATTGAAGAGACAATGTTTTTTGGTTTGTTTTTTTTTTTTTGTTTTGTTTTCACTTGGGTTTTTTTGGTGGTTTGTTTTTTTTTTTTTTTTAATTAGGAAATGTTATGGCTCCTCAATGCTTAGGGAAGAGTTTTACTGAGCTTGAGCTCCTAAAGAGGGGACAATTTAATTCATAAGGAGAGCATCAGATCAGTGTAACAGCAAATTGCAGCTCTCAGAGGGAGCAGCACATGTATTTAGTGGCTTCTAGCAATGCCTCAAATGTGTTCTCTGTACTTTGGTTTATTATTAAATCCTTTTTCTCAATACTGTGACCTAATCTTTCATTATTCTCTTAAAGAATTCAATTTAATCTGTCACTTCAATATAATATTTTGATCCAGAGCACATATACTTTATACTTTCCCAAACTGGATACTTTGCCATTTCACTCAATTCCAGCAGTAAAGTGTTCTTGATCATCTGATGAGAGTTGTTCAAAAGAAGTGCTACAGGTGACCTAAGACTACTGGTTTGTTTGAGAGTGTTTGTCTTCTGCACAGATGTGGCCTGATTTGTATCTGGAGTTTGAAGCATGTTCAGATCATCAGATGTATGCTGGGCATCTCTGGCTGCCCAGATTTATATTTGGGGTTTGAAGAATGTTCAGATCATCAGATGTGGGCTGGGCATCCCTGGAAGTTTACCCGGACTGCAACTCTCCTGCTGCCATTCCCACCCATTTTAGAGCTGTTGTCTCTTGTTTTTTGGTAACAGTGGATTTCTGTCTCCTTTGTGTTTTGGCTCCTCACATCTTCACTTCTATTTTTGTCTCTTACCCTGTTGTGAGCCTGGAAGAGATGAAAAGAGAGAGAGAGAGAGAGGGGAGGAGGAAATTTGCTTTAGATCCTACAACACCCCTTGTTTGAGAGCCACAGTTTGAGCATGAAAATAACCTCAAGAGAGGGCAGCTGAGCCATTTGAAAAAGAACCTAATTTTGATGCAATCCAAGTGATAATTGGGCTACTCAGGAACAGCAGAGCACCAGGTGTTTGACAGAGTTCCTGCTGAATCAGGGAATGCAGGAGGGGCTGAGGAAGCCAGAGACTTAACAAATGAGTTCTGCTGCTTTAGGGAAGATGTGTTGATGGAAAAAACAACCAAGAAATTAAGGCAGGCAGATGTAAACATAAATAGTTTTCTGTTACGTTTCAGAGAGCTTCTCTTTTATAGGCCTGTGTTTCTAACACCTTGTTATTGTATGGAGGAGCTGAAATCAAGGATTCTCACACAATAGATTCTTGTAGAACAAAACCTTTCAGTTAATCAGCTAATCGAGGCAGGCTGGAGAATGCTTGAATATAGACATTTCTCTTAAATTCTAACAAAATCTGTTGTATATAAGCAGCAAGGAATCTGGGGGTGTGCCTCGTCCAGCAGAGTGTACAAAATCAACTTCTGTAATGCCACCATGGGGTGTTTCCCCTGTTTAGAGAAGAATCTGTAATTGTGTTTTCCATCTGCTTTGCCTCTCCTTTGACTGGTACATTGTGCATTTAAAAAAAATACACAATAGTGTAGACAGCTAATATTTTGAAAATAGGCTTTTATGAAATCAAAGCCAGTCAGCTGATAGATCTTAAAAACAGCATATTTGGAGCTGCCTGTGTTGGGTATCATCAGATTTAAAATGTATGGCAAGTAAATAGGAACATAAAACTGATGAACCACAAAATAAAAAGGGCTCACGTGCTTTATTTTGTTAGTCAGCACAGCAGTAAAACACCAAGGGATGTTGAGATGTTGTCTCCTGATATAAAGCTAAAAATGCATGACTCCTAACGATATCACAACAAGGCGGAGAGGTTTGTCCTGTGCTCTGTGTTCATCTTTCACTGCCTGACTTGACAGCATGCAATTATTTCAGTTTGGGCTGGGGAGAAATATTAAAAACCCTTCCTTTCTTCAGAGGTTTGGGCACTTAAAACAACCTGTTCTCAGCATGTACCAGGTGCTAAAATACACCCTGTACCTGAGGTGCTGTGCCTCACCACATCTGACACGCTGAATGTGGAGCTTTGGATGCAAAGGTCTGATGAGGTGACACAGTACAAATCACAACCAATGTTTTGGGAAGAAAGGCTTTCACATGTTGTTTTCCTGGGCTTTGGAGTTTTATGTCCAAATCCTGGCTTCCACTGTGGCTGGTTTTAGGGAGTGGGTTGGCAGTGTAAAGGTGTCACTTTAATTGGCAGTTAGACATGTCATGCATCACAAATAAGTAAATAACATAGGTACTTACGTGCATTGTTCAGTTTTCACCCCTGAAATTCTACCTTCACAAGCAGATTATTCTCTGTAAGCACTACAGAGAGACATCACTTCGTTCTGCCACTTAAGGTGAAATTTAAGCCTGCAAGATTGAGCTCCCAGCCACTTAAACCAGCGAAATCACAGTGCCAATAAATTAACTGTGGTGCTGAATTCACGGAACTCTGCCACTCTGTCCTTTTCCCCCGAGCTCAAGGACAGCAGAGGGAGAGCAGGCAGCATCAGATGTCAGGGAAGCACCTTTGGAGTGTGCATGGATATATGAGGAGCTGTGAGTGTGGGAATGCTCTGCAGGCAGGGTGATGGATAGATGGCTGAATATGATCCACCTGCTATCATGGCTGGACAAAATTACTTGAAGCAGAAGTTTGGTTTCTTTCCCTGCCATGATGTATAGTTTATAGGCAAAAAAAAGGGATATATTTGAATGTTTGTAAGTGGGTGTTATGAATGCTCCTGGCCTTAAACACTGGGGAGTTATTGCTGTGTGCAAACATCCTTTACTGGAGGCAATGTTTGCTTCAAAATAAAGCCTCCCACTCTGTCTTGTGAGCAGTCCAAGACTGTCTTCTGCAGTGAGAGTGGTGATCTGAGGAATCTATGTATAGCCACAAGCTCGGTGGTGTTTGGAATTGTTTGTATTAAAAGGCTGTGGATACAAACCCTGTATTATTTTCTGACTGGAGTGTCTGAGTGATGCTTTCCTGACTTAATGAATTGTTTAATTGGGAGAATCTGTATCTTTGAGGAGTCCAGTAACTATGAAATTTTTGACAGGCTTTGTAATTCTACTTAAAAGGACATGCATTTTTTTAAAAAAAGAAGTAAAACAAAAGAAAAAAAATAGTTTGTTGTTTGTTTTTTTCTTCATCACATTTCCAGTCACTTGCTTTGCATTTACACCTTTAATTTAGAAAAGGTTTCTCGATTTTGCTCAAACGCCTTCTGTTGACATGCTCCTCTCTGAGAGAACAACTTTCATCTCTGGAAGAACAGCACCAACTGGGACTGATGTTTGTTTTCTTCAAATATTATTTAATGGGAATTTAAATCACCAGGTGGATAAGTGCAGGAATCATGGCAATTTGCCCAGTTACAGGAATAGCTTTAGATTTGCCCCTAAGTTTGTTCTGGCATAATTCCTAATTCATTTGCCAGCTGGTCAGCCATACCCTTGATTGCTGTTTCTGCAGGTGCCAACTCCATCCCTGCTGCTGGTGTCTCTATTTATTTACCTATTTAAGTTGCTTTAAGCCTTTTTCTCTGGGGATGTGGTTCTCATTTTGCAAAGGTAGTTACTTGTGATTAGAGAGAGCAGCAGAGCCTGATACAGAGCCCATGGAGTCCACAGGAAGGTGAATGCTTTGCTCAAAGTATAGATCTGTTATGATTCTTCTGGTCTTCTTGGTTAGACTAATGTTAATCTCCCAGGAAGGCTTATAAGGTTATTTTTCATGTTTGATTTTCCTTCTGCTGCCCTCTTTAAAAGGAGAGGAAAAAAATACCCCCAAATTATTTTATCTACTTTATTCCAGCTTTAACAATTTTATACAGTGGAACTCCAGAGTATCTCAAGCTGCTCCTATTTGAAATAAAAACCCCTGCAATTTGTAAACTGTCAAACTTAATACAACATCTTAGTGTTAATAGGATTTTATTGACTTCTACCATCAGCAGAGGAAGAGGTTGATAAAGTGCCACAAAGGAAATGAAGATACAATACTCATTTTACTTGCATCTCCAGAGCTGTGTAAATTTGATTGCTGAATTTATGGTAATCCAGCTCATTGGCCATTGCTCTTCTGGGGAAGTGGGGACACGAGAGGATTTCTGGAAATGAGAATGACTTTACAGAGCTGCAAAACCAGACTTTGTGGAGATTTTGTGAGAGCAGATTAAAGTCCTGGTGTCCGGCTGCTGTGAGAGAACACAAGGCTGCACTGTATTATTTATTTCATATGTTTTTGCTGATATTCTGCCTGCTTTCCTTTTCTCTGCTCCCACAGGCAGCTTCATTTGCACAGCTATTTTTGAGTGTTGATGATAGAATTAGTGCTGTGGAATGAACAAGACTAAGAATATTAAGAAAGTGAAGCAAAGTGTCAACGTGAACCTTGTGACGCTTGCAAATCAAGCTGCTTTTTCTCCCCCCTCTGTGTTCAGTGAAGGCACAGCCAAATATTCACAGGCTTTAAAATGGGGGGGGGGAGGTTGTAAGTTAAATATGACACCACAGGCCTTGGAAATGGGGAAAAAACCCTCTGTGAGATGACAAGTACTAACCATAACACCAATCAGTTCTGTTTGGGAGAAACAAAAACATGGTCCTTTGCCTTTTTAAAGAGGTCATGTATCTGAAATGACTGTTGCAGGTCTTTGATGTTTTAACCATTCTGTAAATGTGAAATTGGAATAGCTTGGGGTTTTTGATAGTAATTTTTGCTTAGCTAAAAGTAATAGCAAATTTTACTACATTTCATCATTACTTTGTTTGTTTTCTAGAGTATTTAAATGCCAAAGAGTTTTAAATTATAAAGCCAGAAGTATTTCAGATTAGAGGACATCTACTAATGAAATATCAGTATACACTGATGTATGCACTCTGCTGATAACAATAACTGATAATAATAATTTAATAGACACAGGAAAGTATTTCTCTAGCTATGAGAATGATTCATAACCCTGAGCTTGTCTCTGAGATTTGTTTTGAGAGCTCTGATGGTACCTGCAGGTGAGACATTGTCACATCCAGCAAAGCCTTGGTGGTGCTGGTGCTGCTGGCACCCAGACAATGTGAGCCAGGGCTGGTGGCTCTTGTGGGTGAGGAATAGTGAACTTCCCTCTTTGACTGACTGTAAAACTTCAGATTCTTCCATTTTCATTCTATGTGGTCTTTATAGTTTCCAAACAGAACAAACTCCAGCAACAAAATCTGAAATTTCTGAGGGACTCACAAGCTTTTCCAAAACCTGGTAAGGCCTGCTTGAATTTGAAGGAACTGTGCTGGAGGAAGATGCTGTACTTACCAGGACATAGAGATTCTTGCTTGAAAGACCAACATAAAATAATCACTTTTCTGTGTCCTCAGGCATTGTCAACTGCCTGGCACCCTGCAAGGTTAATCTCATGGCCAAGGGGGTGTTCTAACTAGACAGAAAATATGCAGAGGAAATTCAGGAGTGTGCATTGAAAAAATGTTTCTTGATTGGCAGCTGAGCATCTAAAATGGAAAGGAATGTGTTTGGTGCCTTGCATGTGCTTCTCTTTTTAACTGTCTGATTTTAACACAGGATTCTCTTGTGCTATTAATGGTGGAGTTGTGTAAACACTGTGGTCTCTTAGGAAAGTTCAGCACTGGTGTTACAGAAATCAGTACAGCACAACCTCATTACTGGCTACATCTGATTTATTTTTTGTGGTTTCAAAATGCCTTCCGTGTCTCATTCACAAGTTTCTCTCCTTTCATCTCAGAAAATTAGTCCACTTTAGTCAGACAAAATCATGTATTACATGAACAACAGGGTATTACTTAGCAGATGGGCTTTTATTCCTTTAATTCAGAAGCAAAAATGCCTAATGAGATGTGGTTCAGGATTTTCATATAACCTAGTTACAATCTATTTTCACATAAAAAATAGATTGTGTTTTTACAATTTTTGTATTTTTGTATTTTGTAAATAGTGTCCTTTTACTCTGGCTGCTCCTAGTTGCCCTTTTCTTTGCTGGAGCAGTTGATCCTTGGAAAGAACAAAGTTTTCTACAATAATGTCTATAATTAGACTGTAATATTGCTATAATTATTCTGGGATATAATTTTGGGTTAAACTTCATTCTATAAAGCTTTGGCTGCAACCTTAGTTTCAGCACTTTTCATTTTAAAATGAAGCATAAAGGAAAGAGAACAATGCAGATCAAGCAAAGGCATAAGTCGCTATTTCAGTCCTTTATATGCAATAGCAAAAAGTGCACTTCTTGTTATTTCAGGAATAAACAAGTCACCTCCAGGAAAGGGAAGAGTGAGGTGTAAGCCTGGGAAAATGAAGACTGTAAGCAAATGATTAAAGGTTAAGCACATGCTCTGAAGTTATACAGACAGTTCTCCCTGGAGCTGGTTTGACAGATTTTAGGTTGGCCAAGAGCTTTTCATCAAAGGAGTTGGTTCTTTCTCACTAAAAGAAAGAAAATGAGTTCTTGTTTCTCTCAGCTTCCTGGGGTTTGGTGGTTTGATGAGATCATCTGGCATGATCTGAAATAACCTGTGTGATGGATTCTAATTACCAGCATCCCTGAGTTTTTTGATCACTTCAAGTTTTAGTGAGAACCTCCCACATGATCAGGAATGCTTTTTCTATACTGTAATTCCTTTAAAAGATCCCCCCCCCTGCAATGCAGTTCAAGAAACAAGTTCCCTGTTCTTAAACTCAGAAACACTAAGAGAAGTGTGAAGAAAGGTTTCCTAGCTTCTTAAACCAAGAGTTGAATGTATAACCTTGATTTACAGATTTGAAATCTCTGAAATAATGTTTATGGTCCATACCTCAGGTTTATATGAAATTCCATTGGAATGCTTAGCTGTTTTTCTGGAGTTGTTTTTTTTCTGTTGCTTATGTTTAATGCAGGAAATTCTGGTGAAGTCAAACTCTCGAAGTGCAAGATTTTCTATTGGAAAGTGAGGGCCATGAACTCTGTGGAACAATGACCTGTGTCAGGAAGGGACTGCTGCAGTCCCTGGTGGTTGAGTTTGGGTGAACTCTATTATCATGGACATTTGTCTCCACTTAGGGAACATCTGAGAGGGAGGGCTGTGAGATTTTTGTGTCAGACATGAAGCCTACAGCGAGTATCTGCCAAGTTACTCAAGTGCACATGTATCCAGTGTCTCCCACTTATGTCACTTCTCTGCAGAGAAGACAAGAAATTTAGTAATCCCCAAGTTATGTTACATTTGCTGTGGTGTTCCAATTTGTTTCATTTCTCTGAGCAAGACTTTGAAAACAGAGTGTGCATATATATGTGTATATATATGCATACATTGACCATTCTTCTTTTATATAAACACTATTTTGCTCAAAAAATTGAAAAACTGAGTGAATCAACGTTTGGAACACGCAGCTTGAATCTGAAATAATCTGTGGGTCACAGGGTTTTTGTAAAGCATTCTGCAACATTCCCCTCTGAAACCACTTGTCTGAGAGGAAGCATTTCTGTGTCCGTGTAATCAGTACCTAGAAAAGAGATTTTGAAAGTGCTGCAGTGAGACTCAAAATTCCTGCTTGTATCTCTGCCCTGTTCGGGCAGTCCTGCAGCCTCAGTTAAATAACCAGCTTGGGAAATTTCACTGTAAATAATAATTCCTATGTGATTATAATATGCAATGAGTTTTCATTCTTGTATTGGCCAGAGCAATTTACAGGGTAACTCTGAGCTGGACTTTGAGCCCCGAGATCTTCAGCAGGAGCTGTGCTTTGGTTTCTGGTTTGGTTTCTGGATATTGGATGTAAAGCTGGTAGCAGTGGAATTCAAAACTTGTGGGAATTGGACTTAACCTCCTGCTCCTGGAAACTTTTACTAAGTTCACAGCATTTCCTTCCTTGATTTCAAGCAGCAAAGCTGTTCAAGTAGTTTGAGGGAATTAGTTCAAGGTGAACCACTAAACATGTGAGAGCTTGTTTATGATACAGAATACTATTGGAAATTTCCAGCAAATCTGGTCGAGATATGTCAAGCAATCAGAAGAAAATATTCTTAAAGAAAAGGCATTTTCTCCTGTTTGGTGGTTTGGATTTTCCTCCCTCCCTTTTCCCCTGTTTCATACAACCAGAGTTCACCATTTGTGTGTAACCCCAACTCATTGTCAGCCCCCATCACCCCCAAAAGTACACTTGAGAAAGTTTTAAATTAATAACCTTTTTCCCATTGCAGTTATTCTGGTGGAAGTTTACAGCTGAACTTTGTACTAAAATGGTAGTTTTGTTGAATCAATAAGCTTCTATCCATTTTCATCTCTAGTTCTAGAGGAAGCTTGTTTGCACTGTTTGGTTTACTTTGAATGTTAAATATCAGATCAGCTTGACATACAAGGTAAAACTTGGGTAACACCTCCATGTTTCTCAAAATGAGTTTTAAATTGTTTTCTTTAAGCTGAGATTAAATATGCATTGGTTTAGGTTCATTGTTCTTTATCCTAGCTATTTTTTTTCCTGCCTCAACTCTGAGAAAATGGATTAGAAAATTTACAAAACAAATGACAGAGTTTCAAAAAGACTCATGATTTGCATCTTGGGTCTTGTTCCACAAAGCACAAGTTGGTTTTTACATATATAGACCCATATATAAACATGTCACCTGATGAGCGTGTGTGATTGAAAATACTGATACAATAGTCCTCAATGCTTTAATTGTTATTTTTCATAAGACTACTCCTTGATTTGGATGTTTGTTTTTCAGTGGTTTTAAGTGTCATTTTCACATAGCACCGTAAATTCCAGCACAACATACAGGACACAATGTTTCCCAACAGTAATGCCTAGAAAAATGTTTATTGAGGTTCTAATGTTTTACAAGCATGGGAAGCATTTATTTTCTATTAATATAACAGACATATCTAACAGTTCCTCTGATATTCAGAAATTTTTACATAAAAGACAGGAGTTTCATGGTAATAGAAGCAAACCCTGAAATGTTTCCCCAGTTATAATTGTTTAGATCTTTTCAGGTCATGCTCTCAGCCTGAAAAAATCTTTCCCCAAAACATTCAGGAAACTGAATTTCACTGCCGTATTTCCACTGAAGTGCCTGATTTTTTTTTTTTTTTTTTTTTTTTTTTTGTAAAATGGAAATTAAATCAGGTAATTTAGGAGTCTAATCCTTAGCACTCGTGGAGCAAATCTTCTGTGTCTTAGTGGAACAAATTATCCTGCCTGTTTCGGGTATCGCTTTCTGCTCATTGAGCTCAGATGAAAAATAAATGTTGCTGATGGCTGGGGAAGGATCCCTGCAGGCACAGGGGTGAGGCCAGCTCTGCTCCAGCTACCCACACGTGCCTGTTTCCCTGGCATCCAGTCTTGGCAGCAAAGTTGGAGTTTTCTGCTGAAGAGGGGCCCTTTTCATCTCTCTGGTGTTTCATTTGATGCATATTTTAGGAACTCATGTCACTTACAATACTGAAGATGGTTTTTCTTATGCTCTTCATCTCTCCCCAATGTGGTGAGCAGCACCAGCCCTGCATTAGACATTTCCCTGCCCTCCATGAACTTCAGTAGATATTCCCAGCCCAGATTGTTCTGTTCCATATTGTAATGCTAATATTTATTGGATTATTTATTGTAACATCCTAGTGCTAAATTTTCTATCAGATATTACTGCACCTTGCAAAATAATTTATGGACTCCTTGCATGTTTTTCTTCTCTTTTGAATTCTTCTGTTTCTCCTGTGCTAGCTCGGTGTATATCACTTTGGTTTATCACTGTAACTGAGCAATGTAATAAAGCATTCCCTCATTTCACTCCTCTGTTTTCTCCTTTGAATTATACATTTTTCCATTTGCTTATTCTCTTTCTAATGTCTTCACTCTGGGTTCCACCAGGTCCTGATTCACCATTCTTTTTCTGCCCACTCCTCGCAGTTCCTCCCTGAATACATTTTGTATCCTGACCTTGTAGACTTTTTCTTGATTCTTTCACTGAATGGAGATTTGAGGTGGGTCTGGCATTGGCCCTGGGGTTGGTGCAGGCAGGAACTTGGCTCCTGGAGCCCTGGGCCAGCAAAACTTGGTCAGCAGAACTGACTGAATGCACACAGGGAAGAAATCTGTTGAGTAAGACATTGCCATGCTGACTGTGACCTGTCTGAATGATGTGTTAAGGTTTTTAAAGAACAAATAAATCAGCCAGCATGAAACTGCAGAGCACTGCTCAAGCTAATTTCATAATTTCAGTCTTAAATCTGAGTGTGTGTATTAAAACTGATTTCACATCAGCAAATCCCAGTGCCAAGTGTTACTGTTGGGAGCCTTTAGCAGAACACCTCAGGCTCACTGAGTTTACTGGTGCAGTAAAAGAGATGGGAACAGCTCCTGTGATGCACCAAATATTTACTGTGATCCTTTGCTCAATAGTGAATAGCACTGAAGAGGAATCTAAAAATAAATGGGTCCAATTTTACCTCCTGGTTTTGTTCTGGCGTATGGAGAAGTTTGCCCATCCCACTAGAAGGTAAACACAGGTGTGGATCTCATTTTTTGTTTCACCACCTCTCCCTGGACAGCAGCAGAAGGAATCTCAGTCCAGAAGCCAATGCCACTGTTTATGGCAGCAGAGATTTTCTGTCAGCTTCTGAAATAATAATTAGTGCTAATATTAGTGTTTAAGCAATGAAGCCATGTGAAAATACTTATGTGGGCAACTTTTGAATTGCACCAAATAAAAGTTTACTCCTTTCCTCATGTTTGTCAAACTGGGGTTAGAAATAATTTTATGAAAGAGAAGATGGCACACTGAGTCCTCTTACACAGCTCACCTGGAAATGCACCTGGCAAACAGCAAACACTACAGAAAGGATCTGAGTTTTCCAGCTGTAATTTAAATTCTGCCACTTCTGGTTTGTTCCCCCAAAAGTGAGAGGGTGTGAGATGGTTACAAAGGGTGTAACTCAACAGCTCTGAGCACTGACACAGGAGCTCTAGGAGCTGTAAACAGGCTTTATACAAGTATATATTGTTTTCTTTGGTAAATAAAGGAAAGCATTCTGCTGACTCTGGAGATTATCACTGTTTATCCTCAAGCTACTTATGCACCAAAATTAATATTGTTCATCAGGTTTCCTCTTTTGAATGCCTCTCAGTTGTAATTCCTTCAATGTACAAGAAACAAATTAATAGGGATTTTAGACAGCTTGATTTCTTTTGACATCTATTCTTATCTTCTGAGTAACCTGACAGTCAGGTGTCTCATGGAGCTCATGTTTTCTTCCTCTTCTTCCTGGTGACAGAAATGAAGAGCATTAGAAGGGCACTCCTGATGTCTCTGCATTCATTTAATATTGCTGCTCTGGTCTTTAATGGTTAATTGTAATACAGTCTTTAAATTTGGTCAAATACTCCTATGCAGAATTGCTTTTAAATGTCAAGAAAGCACAGAATTGATGCAAAGCCCCCTGTTTTTCTGGTAATGTTGACTCCATCCAAATGCAGTTTGAATAACTTTTCAAAGTCAAGATGCTGTTGGGCTGTTTTCTTCCAAAGTTCAGAGGAGGGAAACAAAAACAAATCTCCTTCCCTGTGGAAGCACAGTCCTTGCATAAAAACTGTAGGATTTTTGGGAACACTTCTGGCAGTGTGGAGCCACTTTGTGTTCTCTCTGTGTTTAGTTTAACCCTGAATGCATAAAATGTAATTTATGCACCAAGTAACTGTGCCTTGAGAAGTTTTCCTAATTCCTCCCTAAGGATTTCTTAAGAACCAGTAAAAGCTGTCACCTTAAATATGCTGAGACAGGAAGGAGGTGTCTTTGCATGTATTCACGTAATTTTTCCTCTTTTATTTCTTTAAAAGTGTATTTTGCTTTCAAGTGTTGGTTGACTATGTAAAGTCATTTGACAACAAAGGCCTGAAGTTCACTGCTTATCCTATGGATAAGAAGATAGCTGCCCTTTTTTGTGTGTCTAACGATGCCAGAGGTAAGGGATTCTCTGAGCCAGACTTCTGAAGACATTTAACATATCTGGCTTTTGATATACCCATGCACAAAGTGGAGATAAGAAACCTTGCATTGGCTTCAAAACTAGCAGGAATCTGGGATGCATTACAGCTATTTCTATAATGCTCTGTAGTCTCAGGGGGCTGCTAGGAGGGAATAAGGCTCTTTTGTAAGGTTGGGGATCTACCAGGCTCAAAGCGTGCAGTGGGAACTGAGAGCTTTTGTAGTGCACCAATCCCATTGGAATGCAGCAAGACCCGTTTCCAAAAGAACTTAAACAACCACGGAATTGTCACTGCTTTTGAAAATAGTACCTCAGGAAATGTAAAAGCAAACTGTGCAGAGGGAACTTGGTGGTTCAGAAGTGGAGCAGCAGGTGATGGATGCATGACAGGCAACTTCTGCCCCTGAGGTAAAACACAATCAACTTCCAGGCAGTGCTAAATATGAATGCAGCATTTTAATGAGGAAAAATCAGTTATTCCCAGAAGAAAACTGTAAGACTCAACACCTCTGTCCATCTTGGATAGATTTTCTCTTTTTATATATTTTATATATTTATAGCTCTTTACTGTTTTTATATTTTTGCATGCACAACACTTGTAGCCTATTTGCAGCCTTGAGCTGCTGCTCAAAGAAGATGGAGCTGATTTCTTTTGGCTTCTTACTGACGTGTTACTGAGATGGGCTTTAGTAGCTGTCAGGCATTTCAGAACATCCTACAAGGCTTTGATTTTAATTTAATGATAATAAGGTCATGTCAGTCTACAAACCTGAACATTTTTGGATGATGCAGCCGAAACATCTCTGGTCCTGCAGTTAAATTCACCTGGGCAGTACTTTTGCATGAAATTGGGAACATATTTGTGTTGGAATAACTGCTACGGATGAGTTATTGGGCTTGACTTTGATTCCAAAAGAGCTGGAAAATTGAAGATGATTTTGCTGGATTTTTTCCTCCGCTTTCTCCTGGAAAATCTGATTAAACCTCTTTCTAACCATTCCTCCCTAGAGGTCTCATTTACTACTAAAAATTTTTAACATTGCTTTTGAACTGCAAAAAAATTGCAACACAAGCAACATTTTAATGATTACCTGGTTATATTTAACATCCATAAAAATTCTCTTGTTTAGGGAGCTCAAAATAATTGAAAATATATTGGTTTTAAATTATGTATGGACTGTTGAAGCGGAGCACAATCAGAAGAAAGATATTTCTTGTAGAACAGCTTTGGTTGAAATAAGCCTCCTGCCTACCTCAATTATCATGGGCAATTTTTTGAATGTTGCATTGAACTCGGAGTGTTGTGCACAAGAGGTCCCTCATCAAACACAGTAGATCCTTCTGTAGTTAAAGGTAGGATTCTGTAGCTCCAAAATCCAGCCACTCAAGGGACTAACACTGTTTCTGTGAGCAGTTAAGGGGAGAGGACAATTTTTTGGCTGCTAATGAGTGTGACCAGAGCAATAACACTGAGAGAACAATTCTCAGTGCTGGTGGTGTGGGATGAGCAGCTGGAATTCTTCCCATCCCTGCTGCTCCCACATGCACAATTCACCTTAAACTCCCTTACCTGCATGGTGCAATGCAATCCAGGCCAACGAAATGGAGATTTCCTAAAGTCATTTATCTCCAACACTGAGTTTTGGTCACTGTTTCTTGCCTTTCTTGTACCCAGCAAAATGTCAACATGTTAACAGGTGGCATTAAAACAGTCTGAGGGCAACTGTAAGGCTTGATGCCTGTCTTGGACTGAAAAGCTGCTAGCAGCATACATTCTCCAGTAAATCTATCCTATTTTAGCACCTGAAGGCCCTGAGAGGTCACACAATTTGAATTTGTGGAGCAGTTTGTTGTGACTTTGAGGACACAACCCAATGTTCTGGCCCAGGGACCAGTGGAAGGACAGAGGTCATGGTGGTGCTTTTCTGGCCTTGCTTGGACTTCCACATTTTGTGCCAGGGTGGCACTGCATCTGTCACAGCAGATGGGATGACAGAAGTGTTTGTGCAGGGAAACCAAAGCTTTTGTGCTGGGTCTGAACTCTGCTCTGCTCTGGGGTGGGAGATGAGAGGAGACAGAGAAGAAAAGCCCCAGTGGCAGAGCACTGACAGGGATGTGCTGGGACAGGTAATTCCAGTATGGACACAGACACAGCAGGGATTTTAACTCAGGTCTCCCATGCCTGATGGGTGTTAACACTGGGGAGTCTTTCAGACTCAACAAAATCTTCAGTAAATACAGTGAAGAGTGGAAAGTGTTTTGGTTTTTTTGTCTCTCCCTCAAACTCAGAGAATCCCAGAGTGGGTAAGATTGGAGGGAACCACAGTGGGTCCTCTGGTCCCAAATCTCTGCTTGAGCAGGGCCATCCCAGAGCACAGGATTGTGTCCAGACAGGTCAGGAACATCCCCAGTGAGGGACAGTCCATGCCCTCCCTGGGCTGTCTGTTCTGGGGCATAGTCACCCACCCTTTTTGGAATGTAATCCTGCTCTTCAAGGCATTTTGCATTTATTTCTTAGTTTGTGGAGGTACATACAGTTTGAAATATCTCTGGCTGATCCATTATTTTAAGGAGACGGTGTCCAGATGGATTTTTTTCTCCTTGTATTTCTCTACAGACATATGCAAGTATATATTTTAAACTTTAGAGACAAGTTCCTTTCTTGTTAAGACAAATCCCTTTTATCTATCGAAACAGTCTGTGAATGCAAGACAGCACTTGTATTTGACATTTTTGTAAGAGGAAGCATTATACTAGAACTAAAATAACACATTGTGATGGTAACACATTGCATGATAAATAACACATTCTGGTGTTGTAACATCAACAGGAGCATTCCCCCACTCACCCACACACCCTGCTCTGCAAGTCCAGCCCCAAAAGCTCTCTTTTGATGGATGGTGAGTCTTGGAAAGATGTCTTAGTAAATCACAATTATCTGTTTTTATTATCTTTTGTGCATGTTAATTTTATTTTTTTAACCAAATACTTTATGAAGGGTACTTGAAACAATTCAGTGAGAAATGCCTTTCATCAGAGAGATCTGGATCCCTTTTATCATTCACTTCTGTGATGAAATTTTCCATGACTTCAATTGATCTGAATCACAATAGAGCATTAAGTCACTGCTTTTTATGTTCAATGGGCTATATAAAGGTCTGGCTCAATATTTTTTTTTCATATTCACAATGTTACAAAATCTTGGCATACAAGAAAAGCTTCTGGAGTTGTTACAAATGATGTCCTGAAAAGCCTTTCACAGCCATCATTGCACTTCTGTAAAAATTTTTGGTCTTGACAAATTACTTAAAACATCCAAAAAACAGCCACTCAAAATTTTCTGTTCTTTAGATGCTTCTCTCTGGCCTTCAGCTGGAATGGGTGAGTGGCAAAATGATCCTATTTTTTCATGAATCCAGGATTTCACTGTGCAGTCCTTGGGAATGCCACAGTTGAGAGCGTTTTCGTTCTGTTTCGCCAGCTAAGCTGGGCACTGCCATTGCTATGATTTAAAAGAAGAAGTTTCTGTTTCTGATGTTAAGGAGCCTTCAAGAACTCTTCAGGCAGAGTCTAATGCACACAGATGAAGTCAAAACAAAGTGACAAAGACAGCTTGTTCCTGAGGAAAGTTAAATATTTTTTCTGGCTAATTTATGTGACACCTAAAGGAAAAATGCAGAATGAAACATTCTGTAACACTGGGTCTGCCTGCAACCACTGCTAATAGAAAGGGACAGTGACTTGTATACTGTCTGATACAATTTATGATTTTATTCTGCACTATTCAGATACAAATCTGGTTTCTCATTTGTATTTTGTTTTCCTTGTGCAGTGGAACAGCACTGACAACTGAGTGGCATCTTTGAATCCTTTTTTTTTTTTATGGCAAGTATCAATAGCAAAGCATGTGTTGAAAGACTTGATGTCAATTCATACTTTAGAGACAAATTCTGAAGTGTTTTATCAATTTTCCTAGTAAATGATGTCTGCACAGATCTCTGCTGAGCAGAGCTGCTGTCACTTGTTTTCAGAGCAGACACTGTCTGTGCTTCTGCCACCACCAAAAAGGCAAAGGGCTGACTCAAGCCAAGAGGGAAAAGAGAGGTTAAAATAACCTTTGGAACTCTAAAAGGATGTATTCACTAAAAATGCACGGAACCACCCTGTCTCTCTCCCCCATCCCTGTTGGATTAGAGTTAACTGTATTGTCATTTTGCAGGATACAAGAGGAATTGCAATATTCTGTGCTCTGAAAACGGAACACAATCAGACACTTCAGCATTGACCAGTCAGTACATTTCCCCATCTGCAGGGGTTGTATTCTCTGGGGGGCCACCTTTTAGAAATGATTTAGGTGTAGCTTGTAGAGCCACTGCAAAGCCACCCTGGAGCTTTGGCTGCTGCCTGACACAAGGGGAACTGACAGGAGACCTCCCCATGGCTGGAACCTCCCAGAGCAGCTGTAAATTCAGCAGCATGAGGAGGTTTAAACAGTTTGGGCAGACCCTGTGCTGCTCTAGGAAAAAAAAAAAATGCTTTATCCTGATGCTTCTATTCCTCTCCTTCTGGAGATGCTCCAGCAGGAACGTGGAGAAAAGCCACACACACCTTCCCTGACATCACCCCTATGCTGGGGGATTTAATGCTCCTATTTTGTGTCTAAAATGCTTCCTGCATTCATCGAAATCTACAAATCAGAACTTGCTTGTTAACTAATTGCCCTAAAATGTCTTTAAAGGTTTTTGAATTGGGAGAAAATACCTTTCAGCAACTGGGTAATAGCTGCATTTTGTGCCTATTTTTCCTTTCACATTTAAATAGAACAAATTGTGTTACTGTGCTGTATCTCTGGGCACAGAATGCTTATTACCAACAGGAAGCTTGTGGAAAGAGATTTTACCCTTTTTAATATATCTTGGAAGTGGGTTATCAGAATGAGTTTTCATTTGTATTTCTTTAAGGCAGCACAATAAGGAATCAAATTTTTTCTGACTTGATTACTCCGAGCATTTCTAATTGTGTGTTTGTTGGCATCCTTTCAGTGCACTTTTGCTAAACTTGAGAGAGTAAAGGACTGGAACTTGCTAGTGAAAAAAAACCATGATGGAATTCTCCCTAAATGATTGCCTCAAGTGCAACCACTCGACCTGTATTTATTCATCTAAATGCAGATTTTAAGAATGTCATCCCATTTCGAATAATGTCATGGTTTCTGACACAACGCAGGAGCTGTTGACAATCAGGTTCTGGGAAGTCTGCGAAAACACAGCCTTGGTCCTGCCCTTTGTGGGATTAATTCCTACTGAGACATTTCAGTGCCCTTGTGGTGTTTGTGCTCACGTAGATTTTATTGTTTTCACTCACCAACCCAACTGCTCCTGCAGCTTCTGCAGCTGCACACTCCTGAACACATAAGCACTTAAGTGGAGAAGGTGGAAACAAACCAGTTTTATTTTGCCTCCCAAACCACCAGCAGGTCTGGAGGTGACCTAATCCATTTTACTTGTTGAAAAAGATCTTCAAGGAGGGAGCAGACCCTGAGCACCTGAACTATCAGACCTGATGGATAAGAGCATATTTGACTGTGTGATTCTACCTTTCGGTGCCCCCTTGACCACATGCATATGGAGCACGAGGAGATGTCACAGGCTTTCCTGCAGCTCTGCAATTCATAGCTGTGCACAAATGTGCCTCATTTCCATATGCTGAGACACCCCAAGCCTTGGTGCTCCTGAGCTGCTTCTTGTGGCACCAGCCTGGTGCAAAGTGTCACCCCTCTCTGCTTGTAAAATTTCTCCTCAGGCAAAGTTTTTGCGGCCCCTCCTGAGCTGTGGCCTGGCCTGAAGGAAGGAGAACCATTCTGGAGGCTTCTCATGG